>JANRMT010062823.1:8654115-8669433 GCA_026402145.1 Polypterus bichir lapradei
TATCTATCTATCTATCTATCTATCTATCTATCTATCTATCTATCTATCTATCTATCTATCTATCTAAGCCCCCTCTCTCTCTCTCTCTCTACCCAATGCAAAAAATGCATCATGTTTTGACATACTTTTAGGATGTGGAAATCAATTTTGATTGTGCACAGACACTGTAAGATTCGGCCGGCAGCCCAACCTGGCCCAAGAAGTGGAATGATGGGGGAAGGCAACCTCTGTAGGGCACTGCTTCCCCCAGAACACTGGATTGCAGTGGTGCCCCAGAGTCCTACAGGGTACTATGGGACTTGGAGTTCTTTATCTCAGCTCTGTTGGGTACCGTGGGCACCGGCAGGTGCTGCTGTAAAAATGGAGGAGCCATGTGGCACGGGGTTTCCGCCTCACCCAGAAGTGCTTACAGAGCACGTGGGCGGAAGAATAGTCAGACACTATAAAAGGACTTGTCAGCCTCATAGCGAAGGACCAGAGTTTGGAGGTGGATGACAAAGAGGAGTGGAGAATTGAGAGAGAGAAAGAGAAAAGGACTGTGTGTCATTATTTGGTGTTTTGTACTGTGCTGTTTAAGTGGGGAGCAAAGAAGATGCTTCGTCACTGAAGACTAAAACGTGTGCCGTATTGAACTTGTGTCTCAGCCTGTCTGTGTCGGAGTGTGGGAAGCAGTATGTCCCCTGGTGGTCTACAACACACATAGAGTCACCATTTTATGGACATTTTGAACATTGTAGAATGACAATCTGAACTCAACAGTGAATCTTTGACCCCATCAATGAACGTCCCTTCACATGGAAGTAAAAATGTATACAGCATTTGAAATGTATTCTACCTGTTAAGCAAACAGACAATTTTTTGTTCACACTCAGAAATACGGTTGGATTTTTGCATTAAAAACTATTAGCCTACCTGTAAAGTGCTGATATGAACTGGTGTGCCTCCAGTTCCATTAACCGTATTCTTCTTTGCAGGCGCTTTAGCTTCAGCTTTTTCCTTGCTTGCCATTTTGGCTTTTTCAGCTTCAATTCTTTTTGGGCTGTTAAGAAACACTTGAACCACTGCATATTCGACCAGGGATGCAAAACCGAACAAGAGGCAGGTGATGAGCCAAATATCAATGGCTTTTACATAGGAAACTTTTGGCAACTCTGAAGCAAGAGATGTGCATTCTGATGACAAGCTCAGCACTGAGAAGATCCCTGAAAAAGCAAAATGCAATGCAAATTAAAATAAAAAAGCCACACTGCTGAAAAGAAGTAGTAACTCCTTTCATTACACATTAAAAGTTAATGTTTTCCATCTGTGCTCTCATTTAAATGACTCTATAAACGTGCCACAGGCTATGAAACACATGGTCAATACAATAAATCCTCATTTGAACAGATCATCCGATGCAGGGTGGCGGGGAGCTGGTGCCAATCCCAGCAGTTATGGCTACAAAGCAGAACTCAACTCTGGGTGGGCCACCAGCCTATGGAAAGCTACATTCATAGCGCATACTCAGAATCACTAATACTTGTCTATCTAACCAACGTAAAACACATTACTTCAGTATATGAGACAAATTGGGTACCTGAACACAAACAGAACGTGCAGTTATTTGAACCCAAAAAAGGGTTTGGTACCACACTTTATGGCCAAAAGTTTGTGGACACTTCTCCAAATTATTGAGTCCAGGTGTATAAACTCAAACATATAGCCTTGCAATCTCCATTTGCAAATGTTGGCGGTAGAATTGGTCATAGTAAAGGGCTCGGTGACTTTAAATGTGGCACTGTCTTGGGATGCCACCTCTGCCACAGGTCAGTATGTGAAATTTCTGCTGTTAGATTTGTCATCTCAACATTAAGTGCCATTATTGTGAAGTGGAAGGGTCTTGGATCAACAACAACTCGGCCGCAAAGTGGTAGATCACACAAACTTGCCCTGCAGCAGCGCATAGCATGTGCAAAACGTCCATCCTCCGCTGCATCACTCACAACCGAGTTCCAAGCAGCCTCTGGAAGCAACATCTGCACAAGGATTGTGTGTCGGAAGCTTCATGAAATGGGTTTTCATAGCCAAGCAGCTGCACACAAGCCTGAAATCACTGAGACCAAAGCAAAGTGTTGGCTGGAGTCCACCATTGGACTCAGGACCAGTGGAAACATGCTGTCTGGAGTGAGGAATCACACATCACTATCTGGAGTCTGACTGAGGAATCTGGGTTTGGTGGACGTCAGGAGGATGCTACCTTCTGGACTGCAAAGTGCCTACTGTAGGATGAATAATGGTCTGGGGCTGTTTTTCAGGGTTAGTGCTAGGCCCATTGGTTCCAGTAAAGGGTCCTGTTAATGCTACAGCTTAAAAAGACATTTTAGGCTAATTGTGCCCTTCCAGCATTGTGGCAACAGTTCGGGGAAGTCCCTTTTCTGTTCCACCATGACTGAGCCCTGTCCATAAAGACCTGCACAGAGCCCTGACCTCAGCCCTATTGAACCACTTCTGGATTGACCAAGAACCAGGTCTTCTTTTGCTACATCAGTACTTGACCTCACAAATGAAAATCCCCCATCTTCTTCTTTCGGCTGCTCCCATTAGAGGTTGCCACAGCGGATCATCTTCTTCCATATCCTTCTGTCCTCTGTATCTTGCTCTGTTACACCCATTGCCTGCATGTCCTCTCTCAACAAATCCATAAACCTTCTCTTAGGCCTTCCTCTTTTCCTCTTCCCTGGCAGCTCCATCCTTAACTTCCTTCTCCCAATATACTCAGCATCTCTCCTCTGCACATGTCCAAACCAATGCAATCTCGCCTCTCTCTGACTTTATCTCCCAACTGTCCAACCTAAGCTGCCCCTCAGATGTCCTCATTTCTAATCCTGTCCATCCTCGTCACACCCAATGCAAATCTTGGCATCTTTAACTCTTCCACCTCCAGCTCTGTCTCCTGCTTTCTGGTCAGTGCCACCGTCTCCAACCCATATACCATAGCTGGTCTCACTACCATCCTGTAGACCTTCCCTTTCACTCTTGCTGATACCCGTGTGTCACAATATTACTCCTGACACTCTTCTCCACCCATTCCACTCTGCCTGCACTCTCTTTTTCACCTCTCTATCACAATCCCCGTTACTCTGTACTGTTGATCCCAAGTGTTTAAACTCATCCACCTTCGCCAACTCTACTCCTCTCATTCTCACCATTCCACTGACCTCCTTCTTATTTGTGTATTCGGTATTCTGTCTTGTTCCTACTGACCTTCATTCCTCTCCTCTCCTCTCCTCATCATATCTCCACCTCTCTAGGGTCTCCTCAACCTGCTCCCTACCATCGCTACAAATCACAATGTCATCAGCAAACACAAATGAAAATCCGCCATACGCACTACTAATTCTCATGAAAAGAAGTGTGTCGGCTGTAAATGGGGACCAACTTGTTATTAATGCCCTCAGTTTTGGAAGATGATGTCCAAAAAAGACATAGAGATGTGATGGCCAGGTGTCCACAAACTTTTGACCATACAGTATATATTTTGAACAAAAATAAAACTAAATTATGGACACAATGCATCCTACTGATAAAAAATTATAATGATGGATTAAAATAATCATTCGAAATAAAAAGTGTTGCTAGTAAAGTATTGATGAAAATGACAATCATAACAATGCCGGTTTCTTCATATTTCCATCATTTAGAGCAGAGGTGTCCAACTCTGGTCCTGGAGGGCTGCAGATTTTCATTCTAACCGTTTTTCACTTTTGCTGTTGATTAACTTCTTTTGCCTTCATTTTAATTGACTTGCTATTAAAGACTCCAACCCCTTAATTTGTTTCTTCTTTTTCTTAATTATCAGCCATATCTCAATAATGAGATACTAAATGAGTCATCTAACCTGTGTCCTTCTTACAATATTTGAAAATAAAAAAAATGATGAAGATCTCACTAAATGTTGATCTGCTCAGGTCCACAAAACATTTTGATGTTGCTCTTAGAAAAAAGAAAATCAACAGTTTTGGAAATGTGGCAGAATGACAGCACCAGCAAGCCATGGAATTACATAACGAGTTTAATTAACAGCAAGAGTCAGCTTCTAATTGAGAAACTGGTTGGAGTGAAATTATTTGGAGTTTGAGGCCATGACGGAGCTGGATAATCTGTTGGCTTACTTCACATCCCATTTTTGTTTGATTTTTGATTGGAGTTTATTAGATATACCTTATTAATTCCCAAGGGGAATTGTTTTGCTGCCTTTTAAAGAAAAAAGAAGCAATTCAAAGGACTGAGTTTTAAAAAACCAAAGGAAACAAAGGCAAAAGTAGGCCATTAAAAGCAGAAATTGGTCACTGATTAAGAAAGTGGCAGAAAGGAAAACCTGCAGCTACTGCGGCCCTCCAGGATTGGAGTTGGACACTCCTGAGTTACAGTATTAAATTCTCAAGAGTCTTAACAGCGTTAGTAAAAATGAAATGACTGAATCCATGAATTAATTTTACGGAATGAGATGTTGGTTGAACATAACGATATTGAGCCACCATACAGCCACATAATTGCTGCACTAGTACAACGATGCAGGGATGTCGAAATCCGGTCCTGGAGGGCCGCAGTGGCTGCTGGTTTTCATTCTAACCATCTTCTTAATTAGTGACGCAGTTTTTGCTGCTATTTAATTTCTTTTGCCTTAGTTTTAATTAACTTGACTCTGTTCCCTTAGTTATTTCTTTTTTCTTAATTAGCAGCCAAACAGTAACGAGACACAAAACAAGCCACCACATGAGCAGCTCACCTGTGCCCATCACACAATAGCTGAAAATAAAGAAAGGTGAAGGTCTCAGTATGGATGATCTCCCAGTTCACCAAGACATCTTTATGATGTTGTAAGAAAAAAAAAACAGTAAATCAACAGGTAGAATGAGAGCAGCAACAAGCCATGGAATTAAACAATGCATTTTATTAACAGCAAGAATCGGCTTCTCATTAAGAAACTAGTTGGAGTGAAATTGGTTGGAGTTTGAAGCCCCAATTTAGCTGGTCATCTTTTGGCTCCTTTCATGTATCATTTCTGTTTGGCTGCCATTTAATGAAGAAAAGAATCAATCCAGAGGGCTGAATCCTTAAAAATAGGGCTATTAAAATGACGGGAAAAGGAGTTAATTATTAGTGAAAACTGGCCACTGATTAGGAAAAGGGTTAGAATGAAATCCTGCTGCCACTGCGGCCCTCGAGGCCCGGAATTCGACACCCATGTTGTATTACGATACAGAAGAAGGTGGTCTCTTTAGTGTGCTTTGTTGGATTCCATACTTTTCAGTTCACTTTCTGTTACATTTAAGCATTGTGTGGGCAGAGTGGTGGCTCTGAGGCTAGAGATCTGCACCAAAGGTTGCTGGCTTGAATCCCGTAAGTGACTCTGTTTAATTTGGCCCTTGAACAAGGCCCTTAACCTGCAATTGCTTCGTTCTGAGTATGATGTTAATCTGCATCCAGCCCTGCAAGCAGGTTCTCCAACTTACAGGGAAAAAATCTGGAGATTGGTGGCAGGATTGGCACACCAGTCACCATAAAAAAACCTCAACACTGTTCCAGCTGAGATGTCACACACTGTACTGGGGTCCCAGTCCAGGTGGTCTGTTATGTTGAGGATGCAGCAACACATTATCAGTGCATGCTCCCACCCTAAGTATTTTGTAAACTGAGCTAAGATACACCCATCCACTAGCTGAAGGTATGGAAAAGCTTTTAGATTAAGGCCTTAACAGTTTGGGGGCTATAATGAAAAATGTTAGGCCTGTCAGATAGCTATTTATAATTTGCTCATTTTAGTTTCTAAGTGGAACATTTAGAAAACAGCAGGTCATGTCATCTTGTTTGCCATTTGCTGTCTAGATTAGGTGTTCAGTTATAACAGACTGAGCAGACATGATGCTAGGGGCTTTGCTCTAGGCACGAGTCCAAGTATGCTTACGCTGGCCAAGGTCTTCTTGATTTTTATGTGAACATTTTATTTTTATTGTCTCAGCCCGACAGATAAATCTGACAACTGTGCTCCAAATCAGGACCACAAGGCTCCCAACAATGTAGCTATAATGAAACCTTGGCACGTAAACCTGTCCACCATACCTAAGTCGTTACATCATTATATTTAACACAAAATATGGTTGATTCGTAACTCACTCTTTATATAAATGTGTATTGTAAAGATGTTATATGTATTGGTATTTACTTGCATTAGGATATGTGCGACAATATAAAAACTATTTTCTTTGTGACATTCTTTATATCCAACCACTATCAAACCCGCTATATCCTAACTACAGGGTCATGGGGGTCTGCTGAAGCCAATCCCAGCCAACACAGGGCGCAAGGCAGGAAACAAACCCCAGGCAGGGCACCAGCCCGCAGCAGGGCACACACACCAAGCACAATTTAAGATCACCAATCTACCTAACCTGCATGTCTTTGGACTGTGGGAGGAAACCGGAAGAAACCTATGCAGACATGGGGAGAACATGCAAACTCCACGTTAGGGAGGACCCGGGAAGCGAACCCAGGTCTCCTTACTGTGACGCAAGAGCGCTACCACTGCGCCACCGTGCCAACCTTTATTATATCGAGCTCACTAAATACAGAATATCAGAGTCTACCCTAGCAGCATCTGGTGCAAAACAGAAATCAGCCTGGGACTGGGAAACAGTCCATCGGAGGTCCAATATAATGCATACACCCAAAGTTACACTGACACTGGACAAATGTGAAGTCCCCAATTCAACTAACCTGCAGGTGACTCTACTATATATGGAAATAAGGGTGAAAGAAAGGGAGGAAAAGCCACATGGAAATAAAAACGTACAACCTTCACGTGGTCAACATACATGGATGCTGGATCCGTAAGACTATGCTATGCACCCTTCAACCCCTAGCATAACATGACATTTTCAGATCTGCTCAGCTCTTTTCCGGAAGCGTCCCTGGATGCCACGGACACACACACTCAAGACTAATAAACGGCCCATCTACAGTCGGAAATTAATGTCATATTTTTGAGCCTGGAGATGTGGAAATAAACCAAGAGTACCTGGAGGATGATCTACACAGGCTTGGGGAGAACGTGCAAATTCCACACAAACAATGATCGGGCATGTGAATCAAATATGTGCACCCATCCAGTATACATACATCATCCAAGGTTTGATCCCTGCAAGGGGAAGCAAAAGTGCGTAAATAAGCAAACCAGCCACTGTGGCGCAAGGCGCTGAAGTCTAAGGTTCAATCGACGCAAGGAGAAGCAGAAGTGTGTACACCTAATGAGCCCCAAATAGGGCGAAACACATGTCATGTAATCTTTGTATTACTTGGCAGGTAGTATATAACATGTCTATGATCTGCTTCTCGCAACTGAGAGGACGTGATAGATGTCAGCTGGGTGGCTGACCCACCACACACGTTACCTGGAAGGTACCCACCTAATAATCAGATTGTGATCAGACCCATGCATGTAATACTCCAATCTACACCCTGTCAAATAAGCAAACCAGACACCGTGGCGCATTGTCTGAGGTTTTGCCTCAGTGCTGATGTCTGAGGTTCAATCCCCGCAAAGGGAAGCAAAAGTGTGTACACCTGATGAGCCCTAAATAGTGCGAAACATGTGTCGTGTACTCTTTGTATTATTTGGCAGGTACTACAGCAGGGTTCGTCAATCACGGTCCTGGAGGGCCGCAGTGGCTGCAGGTTTTTGCTCCAACCCAGTTGCTTAATAAGAAGGACTTATTTCTCAAGTTAACATTTCTGCTTCACTTTAGTTGTCTCGCTCGGTAAGATTTTGAACCCTTATTGCTTATTTTAGTCTTAAACAGAAGTGTTCTTGGTTTTTAATTGCTCCTAATTAGCAATAACATGAAAATGACAAAAGAGAGCAGCATTTCTCCATTTAGCTTGTTACCATTTACACCTGTGTGTATTTATCGTGCACTATTGGGTTTAATTAAATACTTGGAAGGAAAGTAAAGAGAAAAAAGTGAAGGACTGAGAATTACTCATCCATTTTAGCTTTGAGATCATTTGGATGATATCCTTAGAGAGGGGAAGAAGATCTAGGATATGAGAATTACCTGACATGGCAGAGTTAAAGCACTAATGGGCCATGAAAATAAATTATCGGCAAGAATTGCTTTCTAATTAAGCAACCGGTTAGAACAAAAACCTGCAGCCACTGCGGCCCTCCAGGACTGCGATTGAGGACCCCTGAGCTACAGCATATAACATGTCTATGATCTGCTTCTCGCAACCGAGAGGACGTGATGGATGTCAGCTGGGTGGCCGACCCACCACACACATTACCTGGTAGGTAACCACCTAATCATCAGATTGCGATCAGACCTCCAGTCTACACCCTGTCAAATAAGCAAACCAGCCACCGTGGTGTATTTATTGTCTGAGGCTTCACCTCAGTGCTGAAGTCTGAGGTTCCATCCCCGCAAAGCAAAGCAAAATTGCGTACACCTGACGAGCCCCAAATAGAGTGAAACACGTGTTGTGTACTCTTTGCATTATTTGGCAGATACTGCAGCATATAACAAGTCTATGATCTGCTTCTGAGAGGACATGACGGATGTCGCCTGGGTGGTTGACCCACCACACACGTTACCTGGTAGTTAACCACCTAATCATCAGAATGTGATCAGACCTATGCATCTAATACTCCAATCTACATCCTTTCAAATAAGCAAACCAGCCACCGTGGCGTATTGTCTGAGGCATCACCTCAGGTGCTGAAGTCTGAGGTTCAATCCCCGCAAGAGGAAGCAAAACTGCATACACCTGATGAGCCCCAAATAGGGTGAAACATGTGTCGTGTACTCTTTGTATTATTTGGCAGATACTATATAACATGACTATGATCTGCTTCTCGAAACTGAGAGGACATGATGGATGTCAGCTGGGTGGCCGGCCGACCCACCACACACGTTACCTGGTAGATAACCAACCAAATCTCAGATTGTGATCAGACCTATGCATCTAATACTCCAATCTTCACCCTGTCAAATAAGCAAACCAACTACCATGGCACAACATCTGAGGCTTTGCCTCAGGCACTGACGTCCATGGTTCGAACCCTGCAAAGGGAAGCCACCGTGCTGCCCATATAACATTTATTCAGTTATTGTTAAATAACTAATTTGAAAAACATTTGCTTCTTTCAAGCCAGTGCTTCTAAGGTTGATCCTTCTTTTATGGTAACAAACATTACATAACTGTTGAAAGATTCTACTGACAACTTCATTAAGTTAAAAGAAGTCTTCAAATTACTGCAAATGTAGATTTATTATACTTGTCACTTTATCTATAAACAGCAAATGAAACAATGCTGTATAGACACATGGGTCAAATATATTGAAAATGAAAATGAAAAACTAACCTGATATGAAATCATTTCCTATGATGGCATGAAACAATGAAGGAAAGACAATGAAGTATGTTATCATGAGAAGACTGGAACACAGTTATGATAATGCAGACAGACAGGTAGTGCAAAAGATGAATTTCTCAAAAAATACATGGACAGTGCCTTCATGGTCCTAAGACTAGACTTGATATCCACGGTGGTCTTTGATGAAAATATAAGTTTCAATGTACCCAATGGAACTCTGGCGGCACTTGCATCAGGATTGATCCAGAAGGAAAGCCAGGAAAGAACAACAATTAAAAGAGTTGGAGCATAGACGCCCATCATGTAAAATCCAACTTGTCGTCTTAAGGTGAAGATAACTTCTACACATGTATAATATCCTATAAAAGAAAGGAAAAGTAAAGTTATAGTTCATAACTGTAGCATCACAGCAAGAAGACCATATTAAATATTCACACATCTATCCACTTTCTGAACTCACTCAGTCACGTGGTGCTGGAGAAAAATGCAGCCCTGAATTGGGCTCCAGTCCATTCCACAGCACATCCGTGCATCTACCTCAAACAGCACTGATTAAAGGTTGGCGATTAACCAAAGCCACATGTCTCTTTGATGTGGATGGAAAAGAAGCATAATGTGAAGATCTACAAATTTTAAATATGCAATGAGAGATGTCTAATAAATGATATAAGGCAATTTATGATATATTACTAAAGCAATCAGAAAATGGATACATAGAATTTTAAGAAGCGTAGCTGTTTCTACACAGTAATACATCACTGGCTGATTACAAAGTTTCAAGCAACCAGAACTGAGGAACACTAAGCAGCTTGAGAAAATGTGAACAGTGAATAATACTATTGATAAAAATGAATTACCTTTCAGGATTTTGCTACAAACACTACATTGTGCATGTTAAATAATACACGTGTCAGTAGCAAAATACCTAAAATATGAGATTTCTTTCACCTTTTCGGTATTCTCACTTCCACCTCACTACTTGATGAGTAGCTGTGATTGAATCAGGACATTCTTTCAGCTCTCGCTTTATTATCTACTTTGATTTGAGTTGCGTGCTGCTCACTTTGGCTTCATGTTTCCCATTGTTATGTTCGTATAGCCATCATTTTGTTTGCCTGCTGCTCCTTTTGCACTGATTTGCATTTGAGTTTTCAATTCGATTTTACATAACTAATTTGAGCTTATAGTTTCTGATTTGTTCTTGTGTATTCAGATTATTTTTGTGTTTTCTGATTTGTTTTTGTGTATTCAATGTTTCCATTTTCTGGATTGTTTTTGCATTCCCAGTTAGGTTTTGGGGGTATTTTCCATACGTCACTTAAATCATCTGAGATCAGAGTGTTGTCAGTGCAGCTAATATAAGCATATACTGGAAAACATTGCCGGTACACAACAAAAGGTGTTGGAATGCAACACTGATAACTTGAGACAGGCCGTTACTGAGTTCTACCAACAAAACCTGCAAACCTGTGCATACAAAAGGAAGAAGAAAAACTGTTTTTACTTTGGTCCATTACTGCTCCTTGACATTAACTCCAAGTGCTTCTTGGGTGTAGAATTCTATATAAAAGTGGTTAAGCCTGAGTGTCTCTCGGGTTAAGCTGTATTTTTCGTGTATACCATGTTAAGCCTAAACAGCATTCCAGACAGTATTCTGATGGTATCTAGTGTGTAAAACAACAACATTCTGCAAAACAATCATGAATAGCTCCATGCATTTTGCCATTCTGTGGTAACTGATCAACACTAATGAGTGAAGACAAGGCAAACATTGGTGTTTAAATGAAAAAAATGCAAAGGCAGTTTTAGAACAAACTCAAACTGAACCATTAATTGAATCATGCGACAATGTGAATTGGTCAGACGTTGAGACAAACCAAACCACCCTGATATGCCTGGTGACTTTAGTCGCATAAAGCTCTAGTGAAATGCAGTATGTTTGTGGCAAAAGGGCAAAATGGTTACAATCAAATGGAAAGACAAGAAAGACAATAGCCCGTGTAATGGATGGCATGCGGGAACTGGCATCTTCAACAGGGATCCTTACCCAGTTGGTAGGCCAGTATAACAGAAAGACCCGGGAAGACAATTTATTTAGGACATTCTGTGCCTCAGTACTCTAGGTGGCAACCTCTCTGGTTTAGGATTCCCACATGGAGACCCACAGAGAATGCTGGGATCTGTAGTCCCGTGGGGCAGCCCTGTTGGGTTCTGTGTGGGCCACCAGGGGGAGCTGAAGGGATCTAAGATCCAATTGACCCGGCTTCCATCGGGCTGTACCCTGGCACCGGAAGTATTTCTGATTCCAAGATAGAAGGAGCTGCTCTGCCTCATCCAAGTGAGCCAGAGTGGGGAGGAAGCAGAAAAAGCATTCCTGTGGGACCGGAGGAGAGGAGAAAGATACTGAAGAGTGTTTGTGTTTACTTGTTGTGGTATAGCGGGTCCATGGCTTCAAAAAAAGTGGCAGTTTTAAATCCATACAGCCGTATCACTCTCCGTGGGCGCGACTGCACAATCACGGGGAGTTAATGAGGTAGTTGGGGCGAGTTGCTTCATTGGCATCCTGCGGCATGTGATTAAGGCACTGCGCCCACGGAGACATGTGTGAGTGTATATATATACGGACCGGCACAGAGGAAAAGGGGGATCAAAGAAAAGTAAAAAGATGGAAAGGAAAGAGAGGATAAAAGACGCGAAAGGCAGTCTTGGCGAGGATCTGGCCACCAGAAAGAAGGAAGCAGTAAGAACGGGGGCCCCGCGAAGGATCATTAACTGTGGCGCTCTAGGGGCTAGTTCACTCCACTGAATATTCGGGTGGAGTGTGGCAACCAACGTAGGTTTCCGAGGTGCAACCAAATGAGTACGAAGGAAGAAGGTAAGAGAGCCGACTTTGGATGGTCTGGCTGTGATGTCCGGAGGCAGTGAAGACAGGGGTCAGAAGAAAGGAGCTCATGGCTGCCGACTATGCGAGTAATGGTTGAGCCGGGGAGAATGAGAGAGGAGGTGGACTGAGATCAGGAATAGTTAGTCTGCATTTTAACCACGGATTTTTAATGGATTTATTTATTGATTTTTATTCCCACTTTTCATTGGATTTTTATGGATTTATTTCTGTACTTTTTTTATAACACTGCACAATTGACACTTGTTGGCTTTACTTTTGTGTTGACTGTTTTTTAATATAAGCACTCTGGCACTTTTTCCACCATCCTCTGGCTTAATCTGAGAATTGTCCTCATTTGTCAGCTCATCTCGGTCATAACTATCGATGGTGTTGGTTCAGCATGTGGGAAGAGGGAGTCTATAGGGGACTGGCATCATCACACTTGTGCCATTTTAAGACCAGTGTAAAGGTATTCGCAAGATCAAACCTTTCGTTTACACAGACACTTCTGCATTTCTGACTGCCATGTTGGGCAATGTGTTGGTGACTGTTCCAAAACACATCACACAAGGACGCGCACGAAATCTGTATCAGTACAGCAGCGGACATGAGACAGACCTTTCTTACTGTATTTATGTTGACGTTTTAGTATTTACATATTTCTGTTACACATAGTAACATTTTTTTTTAATTTAATAGCATAAAGCTATTGAGTTTAAAGGTAATGCTTTTGTATGTAAACTGTGTAATAAGTATGCCTACCTCTTTAAGAATATTACCCAGAGTGGTGTGTGGTTCTTCCTGATTGGTGAATGGATGCCAGCTCTTAGTGACTTTGGCAATATATAATATACATAATAAATGTTAGCAGTTTGGAACAGAGAAAGAAGACAGGAAAAAGCAGGGTCTTGTCCCATGTTTTCTTGGCAATGGCGTGAGTATGTGAGTGAGTGAGAGGTGAACATCTGCTATATTTGACTAGCAGAACATTAACAAGCATTTTGACAGATAAAAGGACTGTCTCTCAAATACTGAAAATAAGCTTTCTAAAGTTAAAATAATTGATGTAATAAATAAACCAGATGTTCAACAGAAACTGTGTACTGTATTATTAATTTCCTGACTCAAAAATCAATGCTTACTTAAAACAAATAAAAAGAAATTTATGTGATCTTTTTCTATTTACTGCAATTTCTTTTTTCCAATTTCTTGTTTATTGGGGTAATCACTTAACATGACAAAAAAGTGAAAAGATGAAAATAAATCACAAAAGTCTTCATAATATTTGTAGTGCAACTAGAGAATTGAGTTTTATTAGCCAAGTTCATAAGTGTATGCCACACTATAAAAAAAGGAGCACTAGAATCATGGGGTAGAAGGGTCCTTTCATCTGATTGGCTGGCCCAGCATTGACTCAGCTGTAGAATGGCCAATGGTGGAGACAGCTTGTTGGTCGAGGTCTCCAGGACTCTGACTGTGGCTTGTCTGACTCCTTTTCTACAATTTGGTTGCAGTTCTACAACAAGCTGATGGACAGACATAAGGACTGTCTCTTAAATGCTGAAGATAAGCTTTCTAAAGTTAAAATAATTGATGCAATAAATAAGCCAGATACTTAACAGAAGCTGTGTACTGTATCATTGATTTCCTGACTCAAAAATCAATGCTTACTTAAAAAAAAAAGTGTGATCTTTTCCTATTTACTGCAATTTCTTGTTTATTGGGGTAATCACTTAACATGACAAAAAAGTGAAAAGATGAAAATAAATCACAATTGTTTTCATAATAATTGTAGTGCAACTACAGAATTGAGTTTTATTAGCCAAGTTCATAAATGTATGCCATACTATAAAAAAGTAGCACTGGAATCGTGGGGTAGAAGGGTCCTTTCATCTGATTGGCTGGCTCAGCATTGACTCAGCTGTAGAAGGGCCAATGGGCCGAGGTTTCCAGGACTCTGACTCTGTCTGGCTTGTCTGACTCCTATTCTATAATCTAGGCGCAGTTCTACAATTAGCTGATGGACAGACATAAGGACTGTCTCTCAAATGCTAAAGGTAAGCTTTCTAAAGTTAAAATAATTAATGCAATAAATAAACCAGATGTCCAACAGAAACTGTGTACTGTATCATTAATTTCCTGACTCAAAAATTAATGCTTACTTAAAAATAATAAAAAAGTGTGATTTGTTTTCCTATTTACTGCAATTTCCTGTTTCTAATTTCTTGTTTATTGGGGTAGTCACTTAACATGACAAAAAAGTGAAAAGATGAAAATAAATCACAAACGTTTTCATAATATTTGTAGTGCAAATAGAGAATTGAGTTTTATTCGCCAAGTTCATAAATGTATGCCACTCTATAAAAAAGGAGCACTGGAATCATGGGGTAGAAGGGTCCTTTCATCTGATTGGCTGGCCCAGCACTGACTCAGCTGTAGAATGGCCAATGGGCCGAGGTTTCCAGGACTCTGACTCTGTCTGGCTTGTCTGACTCCTTTTCTACATTCCGGCTGCGGTTCTACAATTAGCTGATGCACAGACATTGTTGTTCTTCAGTTAAGGTGATTAGTTTCTACTTCGGTTTTGATGTGTTTGAACAAAACTGTGTCCTCATATATGACAGTTCTGTATTTAGTGAGTGGTGTAATCTGTTCTATTGTCACATTGCTCTGTGCCTGCACTTGGTGTGTTTCACTGTACAAGAACAAAGGAGTTTGTATTGCTGTATTGTATTTCTGAGATGGCCATGATAGACTGGCTATCTAGCTCCTTGAAGAGGATTACTTGTGATGTGATCTGTTTTGTGTGTTGTATTTACCCCATTTTTTGACACCCATTTCACGCCCACCCTATCTGGAACGGGGTCTCTCTCAGATAGATAGATAGATAGATAGATAGATAGATAGATAGATAGATGTGATATGCACTATATGATAGATAGATACATAGAAAGGAACTATATAATAGATAGATAGATAGATAGATAGATAGATAGATAGATAGATAGATAGATAGATAGAT
>JANRMT010062823.1:8669443-8726435 GCA_026402145.1 Polypterus bichir lapradei
TAGATAGATAGATAGATAGATAGATAGATAGATAGATAGATAGATAGTGTGGTCCCCGGCCGGGGCTGGAGCCTGGCCGGGACGCCCAGGAGGACGTGAGGAGGGCTTGTGCCTCCTCCAGACCGTGAGGGGGCGTCCGTCCTGGTTCTCTTGGGGGCCACGGGTCGAGGGCATGGAAGCCCTACCCTGTAGGGGCCCGTGGTCACCGCCAGGCGGCGCCCCGATGCCGGTTTATCCCATGTGGTCCTCGGCCGGGGCTGGAGCCCGGTCGGGACGCCTTGGAGGACCAGAGGAAGGCGTGTGCCTCCTCCAGACCGAGTGGGGGCGTCCGTCCTGGTTATGCAGGGGGCCTCGGGTACAGGGCTTGGAAGCCCAGCCCTGTAGGGACCCGTGGCCACCGCCAGGCGGCGCCCCAGTGCCTAATTATCCCGGGAGCCCGGCACTTCCGCCACACCAGGAAATGCCGGGGGGAAGACTACAGGGGATACACAGACGGCTTCCGGGTGCGCAGCCGGCACTTCCGCCACACAGGGGTGTGGCCAGCGTTAAGTGCCGGGAAGCAGCTGGAGCCCATCCGGGTTCCCATAAAAGGGGCCGCCTCTCTCCAGTCGAAAGGTGGAAGTCGGGAGGCAGTAGACGGAGCTGGAGAGAGAGGACAGGAGGCGGCCAGGAAGGCACAGAGACTGTGGGCCCTGGACATTGGGGAAATCGGTGCGGAAGGCACTGGGGTTCGTGAGTGCACGTGACTGTGATATATTGTATATAGTGTAAATAAACAGTGTGTGGGTGCAAAAATGTTGTCCGTCTGTCTGTGCCGGGGCCAGCGTTCACAATAGATAGATAGATAGATAGATAGATACTTTATTAATCCCAAGGGGAAATTCACATACTCCAGAAGCAGCATACTGATAAAAAAATATTAAAGAGTGATAAAAATGCAGGTAAAATTGAAAGAATTGTCTTTCCCAAGATTTCTTCCATTTTGTTTTTTTCCCCTAAAAGGTTTTGTTTTTGGAGTGGTTATTTTTTTTCTTTAAATCATACCGACAATAGCAAACCAGACTTTAGCAGCTAAGAAAGCAACTGTTTGCTGGATGCTGGAAAATGTAACCAGATTTTTTTTTTTACCAAAACACACTTTAGGGTGTCTGTCACTAATATTATGTATAACATTATTTAAAAGACTAAGGTCAGTAAAATCTAGAATTGTTTACCAAAGGACAGTTTAGACAGTTCAGTGTATTTGTCACAATTTTAATATACGTTACCGTTTAAAAGACTAAGGTCAGTAATGAATGGCGGATCGCAGAAAGGATCTGACACATGCACTGTCAGTCTCCATGTGTGCTGATCACTGACCATGATGGCACATTACAAGCAAAAGAAAAACATTAAATACTGTGAAGAACTTGATAAGACCTTCACCATAATGTTTAGCACTGTACAACACCATAATAAGGTGGGGAAAGTATCTGGCACATGGCCCAGTTCGGCTGTTGGCTTAACACATTAGTTGTGAGTAGTTACACAGACAGGAGTATAGATGTGCACACAGATTCATGGAGATGTAGTGACGGTTAAAATCTTTGGTTTCCACAGCCTTAACCAGATACGATTGTGTGACAGTGTGTGAAGAACTGCCGTATCTCTGTCCTCCAACCACTGTCACTGCCACCTCCTGGCGCATCCTTAAGGATTTAAAACAAAAAAACATTCTTGCTATTTGGTTGTTCCTACATTAAACTTAACATCAGAATTGGAAAATCCATTTTAAGTTTGGAAACTTTGGCTTGTACAGTTTTTCTCGTGAAGGTCAATGTTATAGACTGTAATAATGATGATCGCATTAATTCAAAGCTAACAAAATGAACAGTACTGTATATGGTAAATGCTCACTATCTTCAGAATAACAGGTCTGTGATGCCCTTAGATGTACGTTGCTGCATCAATATGTGTCAACCTGGTGCCAAAAGGGCATGGGTAAGGCTTCCAACCCCATTTGTGATCAGGACTGGTACCTGCAATTGTTTTCCATGAATAAGGAATTCCCAGTAAGTCAAGTTGGGGAGCATGCACTGGTACAGTGCGTTGCTACACCCACCACACGACGCAGACACCCGGTCCAGTCAGACCCTCTGGAAATGACCCTCTATCTGCCGCAGCCAGGTGTTACATGGGTGACCCCTTGGCCTGGCCCAGCCACTCAGTTCCCCAACAATGATGATCTTATGAGCTGGATCACCCTCTGGGAATCACGCCACATGGCCATTGTGCCGTAAGTGACGCTCCCTCACAATGCAGGTAATATGCCTCATTTGGGACTCCATGAGCAACACAAAGTCAAACCAATGGTACCCAAGGATTTTCATAGAGACACAATACCAAAGGAGTCCAATCTTCATCTCAGGTCACTGGATAGTGTCCATGTCTCGCAACCATATAGCAAGACAGGAAGCACCAGGACTCTAAAGACTTGGACCTTCACCCTTTTGCATAGATATCAGGAGCGCCAGACACCCCTTTCCAGCAACCTCATGACCCCCCCAGGTTCTTCCAATCCGTCTACTGACTTCATAGGAAGAGTCACCAGAAACATGAATGTCACTGCCAAGGTAATTAAACCTCTCAACAAGGTGGAAACTCTCTCTGCAGACAGACACACTGCTGATGGCCGTGCCCAACAGTTTATTAAAGGCCTGGATGTTGGTTTTTATCAGGACACTCACAAGCCAAGACACTCGGACTCCTCGCTCAGTCTCTCGAGCGCCCCGATCAGAGCCTCCATTGACTCCACGAGTAACTGCAGGTCATAAGCTCACGCTGATTAAGTCCCTGCCTTTTACAGTATATATACCTCCCATCTTTACTACCAATTCGATGGTTTAGTGAAGTCCTCGGATCGGCACCATGCTGTGGTCGATCATGGCCTCTGGTGGAGCGCCTAGAAGATGATGGAACTTTACTATAGAGGAAGTAAAAACCGTGACAAGGTTTCCGTGGAGGAACCTGTGGGAGGATTATTACCAAGCCTTTGAGGGCTCATCCACCTGACCCTGCCTCCCTCTGATCCTCACCCCTGAGCCGGCTCCTAACCAGAACCTAATCCCACTTTTTCCAGTGCTTCATTATCTTCGGTTTCAGTAACTGTGGGGATTTTTAGGAATGCCAGCCCTGTAAATAACAAGAATTGACAGGATTTGTAATCTTTATACTTATTTTCTTAAAACACTTGCACGGATGTGTTAATTTTACAAAGTAACCTTAGGCGCATTATTGCTAAATAACTGGCCGACATCTTTCCCAAAGGCAACTTACAAGATTATGATTCATTACAATTGTTTTAAATTCTGATTTTTAACAACTTGATCATTGGCATGTTAAGCGACTTGCTTACTCACAAACAGTAAGTCAAAAACAGGGAATGAAACCACAGCACTATGGGTTAAAGTCCTGTGCCTTAGCCACTACATTACAGTTTCTGGCATTTTAACTGTTATGCCGAACAAAACAAAAAATTCCAAAGTCAAAATGAACAATTAACATGCAGCAAAAAGTAAAATGGTTCACATTGACTAAGCATTTTAAAAACTGAATGTAATATTATATTGGGTAACACTTTATAATAACTGCACACTATGAGGCATTAGTTAAGCATGACTAAATACTTTGTTCATCATTTAGAAAGCATCGCTTCCACATTAATTGGCATTAGCAACCACTTTATTAATGCCATTATAAATGCTTTAGTACTGATCACAAAGCATATTTATAATGTCTTTGATAACTGCATTTACGATGCTTTATTAATGATCAATTAACTAATAATTAATATTTTTCAAAGAATCAGTACTAAAGCATTTATAATGGCATTTATAAAGTGGTTGCTAATGCCAATTAATGTGGAAGCGATGCTTTCTAAATGATGAACAAAGTATTTAGTCATGCTTAACTAATGCTTCATAGTGTGCAGTTATTATAAAGTGTTACCTTATATGGTAACAATGCTGACAAATGGCATCAGCCTGGAGGGGCGTCACCATCAGTATGAGCTGGCATTTAATCAAGCAAATGAGCAGCTGCAGATGAGCCTTTAAAAATCGGCAAGCCTGCCAAAGTGGCAACAGTAACTTATCCTTCTTAGGACAAAAGAGCAAGAATACATAGGGTGGGGTGCACGTAAGTCCTGGCATGGAATTACATTGGTGTCAAAAGTGGTGTGATGAGATGACCTAAAATCTGATTTAGCAAAGCTTGAATATGTTGGTGAGTCCCAAGGCTAAGATTTGGAATGTGAAATGCTGTTTGCAACATCAGTAGAGGACTGAGCACAGTTGAGAGACTGCAACCCCTGCAACTCTACCACCACTTCACCCACTAGGCTGGGTGTGCGGCCACAGATGCTGCATCAGTCAGAGCTGAAAGTATGGCTGATTGAGTTGCCACTGACCCCAGGTGAGCAGTGTGAAGCAGGGCCGCTAGTAAAACTTCATGAGGCAGAGCACAGAAGAATTACAAAGCAGCTGAGGAGGTAGGAGTCTCAAAGCTGAGATCCAGAGCTGGAACACTGGCTGCAGCGTCACTTCGGAAAAGGATGACAACTGTTACAAATGTAGCTCCACACAAGGAGGCTCGCCTGCTCACTTGTAATCAACAGATCACTGTAGTGTTAAAAACACTCCTGCTGCATCGCATATCAGTACAGGATTCACCATCCCTGCTGCATCACCTGACAGCCAAGAACTCAAGACCATTTGATGTGTTTTTATCACTGGCCATTAAACCACAGCAGTACCAAAAACTAGCCCACCATTTCGAAGAGTTTGTAAGCCGTTGTGAGGAGTTGGCAGTGGTCAATGGGGACAGCGATTTTAAAGGATGGGATATGTGACGGTTCTGAAAACTTACATCAGCCTGGGGATGAGTTACTACCAGTATGAGCTGCCATTCCATCATTTCAATGAGCAGTTTCAAAGCCAGCTGCAGGGCAGTCTATAAAAGTTGAAAGCCCCCCAGGGTCTCATATCAATTCCAACAACAAGCCGGCTTTTGAAGATGCAACAGAACAAGGATTCATTGGCACTATTTGCAGGTAAGCACACTGGCAGCAGCAGTACATTATATTTACACTAAGCATTTTAAGGACAGAATTGAGTATTATATACAGTATTTGGTATTATGTATTAACATGTTTATTGTTATTTTTCATTGTTTTAAGTTATTATGTGTCAGGTTTTTAAAAATTTACCATGATGTCTATTATTATGTACTGTCTTTTCAAACGTACTTCTGTTCCTTTTTCTTTGCGGATGGAGCCCTAGGAGTCGGGGCCACTCTGACATCACCACTCCTGAGCCGTCTCTTTTGCTCTTTAAGTCAGCTGAGAAGGCTCAGGAGCAGTAGATCAGTTCATTCATTGTGGAGTTTTGTATTACTATTTGGAATTGCTGGTTTTTGTGAACTTCTTGCCTTGTTTTCTTGAATTCTGGATTGTAATTTTAGACTGGTTTGCTTAGGACTGCCTGCCTTTTGCCTGTTTCCTTCCGTGTTGAGCATTTTTGTTAATTTTTCTATTTTTGCTAATGCATTTTAAAAATTCTTTATTGCCCTCTTTTGGGATTGACGGTTATCCTTCCTCTTGTGGGACGTTTTGATTTTTGGACATTTTGTGTTGTTTTGCCAGCTGCACATTTTTGGAGCCTGATGGTGCTGAAGCCAGCAGGTACAATTTGGGGCCTGGCTGAGTTAAGGTGAGAATGTTCTGGACAGTTAGTGAAGGCCCTGGTCTGCTTCTCAGCTTATTTTTGGAGGGCTCACTCCCATTATCCCTTTCTAAAAGCTATATTTCATGACACTTATTGAACACCTTTATGCGAGACAACTTACAAAAACAGTGTTTTGTGCCTGTTATCAATAATCACTGGTGTTAATACAGTACATCATGTATAATTATGTTTTAAGTCATTAATGAATGTGATTGAACACCTACTGATGGGCAAGTTACTTTGAAAGCAACAGGACAACTCTAAATAGGACTGTAAACAAAAGAATATAGTGTGATGTGATTTCAGCTTGTAAACTGATACAGGTGTATGATCCATCAGCTATGTCACGAAAACAGCACTTGCACAGTACAATTCGTGAGCCGTCATAGTGGTTGAATGAGAGATGCTGGACCATCTGCTTCATAGCCCGACCTAGCACCAAGCAAGTTCTCTTCAGTCTTTTGAAAGAGCATTTGGATGCCTTTACAACTTCTTCTTTTTTTGGCTGCTCCCGTTAGGCGTCGCTATAGCAAATAATTTTTTCCATCTCTTCCTTTCCTCTCCATCTTGCTCTGTCACACCCATCTCATCACATCCATAAACCTTCTCTTAGGCCTTCCTCTTTTCCTCTTGCCTGGCAGCTCTATCCTTAGCATCCTTTTCTCAATATACTCAGCATCTCTCCTCTGATATTGTCCAAGCCAACACAATCTCGCCTCTCTGACTTTGTTTCCCAACCGTCCAACTGAGCTGACTCTCTAATGTCCTCATTTCTAATCCTGTCCATCCTCGTCACACCCAATGCAAATCTTAGCATCTTTATCTCTACCACCTTCAGCTCTGCCCCCTGCTCTCTAGTCAGTGCCACCATCTCCAACTCATATAACATAGCTGGTCTCACTACTGTCCTGTAGACCTTCCTTTTCACTCTTGGTGATACCCGTCTGTCACAAATTACTCCTGACACTCTTCTCCACCCACTCTACCCTGCCTGCACTCTCATTTTCACCTCTCTTCCTCCATCCCTGTTACTCTGTATTGTTTAAACTCCTCCACCTACGCCAACTCTACTCCCTACATCCTCAACATTCCACTGACCTCCCTCTCATTCACACACATGTACTCTGTCTTGTTCCTACTGAACTTCATTTCTCTCCTCTCTAGACCATACCTCCACCTCTCCAGAGTCTCCTGAACCTGCTCCCTATTCTCACTACAAATCACAATGACATCAGCAAACATCACAGTCCACGGGGACTCCGATCTAATCTCGTCTGTCAACCTGTCCATCACCATTGCAAATAAAAAAGGGCTCAGAGCCGATCCCTGATGTAATCCCACCTCCACCTTGAATGCATCCAGCACTCCCACTGCAGACCTTACTGCTGTCACATTTCCCTCGTACATATCCTGTACAACTCTTACATACTTCTCTGCCACTCCCGACTTCCTCATATAATACTACAGTTCCTCTCTAGGCACCCTGTCATATGCTTTCTCCAGGTCCATAAATAGACAATGCAACTCCTTCTGGTCTTCTCTGTACTTCTCCATCAACACCTTCAGGGCAAACATCGCATCTGTGGTGTTCTTGCCTGGCATTAAACCATCCTGCGGCTCACCAATCTGGGCTTTCACTACTATTTCCCATCTTTTCTTCATGCTGTGGCTTATCAATTTTATCCCCCTGTAGTTACTATAGCTCTGCACATTCCCCTTATTCTTAAAAATCAGTACCAGTACACTTCCTCTCCACTCCTCAGGCATCATCTAACATTCCAAGATTCTATTAAACTCCACTGCCATCTCTCCTAAACACCTCCATGCCACCACAGGTATGTCATCTGGACCAACAGCCTTCCCATTCTTCATCCTCTTCATAGCTGTCCTTACTTCCTCCTTGCTAATCCGTTGCACTTCTTGATTCACTATCTCCACATCATCCAACCTTCTCTCTTTCTCATTCTCTTCATTCAGGATGCCTTTGCAACTGATGACAGGATATTGCAACCGTCTGACTGCAGCAGCTTGACCCTGATTTATCCTGGGTAAAGATGGAATGGAGGATCAAATGCAAAGACCACTTTTGGACTTTATGTGGAGAAATAATATAAGACTGATTTTTTGCTGGTAAATCATACAAACCTTTGTACAAGAAGCAATTATACAAACGTGTGTTACTTCACTTTTTGAAATTTGTCTGTAAATGTTTTCTAATTGAAGCACAGGCAGATTAAATGACTTTCTCGTGGCCACACAAAGGGACTGAATCAGCATCACTGTGGATGTAAAGTCCATTGCCATAGCTAGTACACCATACTCTGTCTAATTTATCGACAATATTAGTCCTGTATGTCACCTTCTATCTTTGTTACTACTTACCAGTCCCTTTGTAGTACTTTGTGCAGTTTCCATACTCAATGTCTTCTTGTCTTATATCAAACTGGGGAAGTGCAATCTGTTCCATTTGAACAGGGTCTCCCGACTGCCATATGAAGCGCAAGTCATCCGTTGTATAGCCAACTAATAATGAATGCAAAAACGAGAAAACAACATTTCCATTATGGCGACCAAGCGTCTACTGATTGACAAAGATAAGGTTGCAGTTCAACATGAGAGCAACAGGATCAAAAGGCTACGAGGAGAACGAAAATGGAAAAGGCTTAAACGCGAATGATCATTTGTAGCTGTAGGCCACCTCCCGTGGTTACGTTTATATTCATATCCAAAACTGCCGTACCTCAGGGTTATTTAAGAACGATTTGTGAAACTGCACATGTGAACTGACCTCCTGCACGTTGAAGCACCTCAGATATGCACACGTCTGAGGCATATTCTCTTCTTGATAACTTTTTCACTCACTTTTCATTAACTTTTGTTCTTTAGTGAACTTCGCACTTTTCATACCATGCAAAGTGCAATGTTAGCCAATGAATAAGCTGTTGATGTGCTGGAGTCATGACCAAGACCAATGAATCTGCTTAGGTCTTTAATTCCAATGCTTTCAAATGCACAGTTGTGTTTGAGCGTGTTCCATTTTCACAAACAAAATTGCTTTCTGGAAGAGATTCATTTAACAATATCTTAAAAACTGCTGCTGTAACCCCTGTCCTAAAAAAAACCTGGCTTAGATTTTATCGCCCAATCTCTAATCTTCCATTTATGGCTAAGATCTTAGAAAAGGTTGTTGCTGCTCAACTTAATGATTATTTAAACTTGCATAACTTGCTTGAGCCTTTTCAATCTGGATTCATAGCACTAAAACTGCTTCACTTAAGGTAACCAATGACTTACTTATAACCGTAGATTCTGGGATGGCCGCTATTCTAGTTCTCCTTGACTTAAGCGCAGCGTATGATACAGTTAACCATGACATTTTACTGTCCCGACTTTCAGCTATTGGTATCTCTGGTGCTGCTCTTTCTTGGTTCACGTCATACCTCAGTGATCGCCAGTATTATGTCTTCATTAGGGACACAAACCTGCCACTACTTCACTCACACAAGGTATCTCTCAAGGGTCAGTTCTCGCTCCAAACCTCTTTAACTTCTCCCATTCTCCCATTAAGTGAGATTATTCGTCAGTTTGGTCTAAGCTTCCACTGCTATGATGATGACACACAACTTTATATAAGTGTTGATGCAACTGCAACATCTTCACCAGTTGCACTGACTAATTGCATTCGGGAAATCAATCATTGACAGATTAATTTTTTACGACTTAATCCTGATAAGGGCAGCATGGTGGTGCTGCTGCCTCGCAGTTAGGAGACCTGTGTTCACTTCCCGGGTTCTCCATGCGTTGAGTTTGCATGTTCTCCCCGCGTCTGCGTAGGTTTCCTCCCACAGTCCAAAGACATGCAGGTTAGGTGGATTGGCGATTCTAAATTGGCCCTAGTGTGTGCTTGGTGTGCTTGTGTGTGTCCTATGGTGGGTTTGCACCCTGCCCGGGATTGGATTCCTGCCTTGTGCCCTGTGTTGGCTGGGATTGGCTCCAGCAGACCCCCGTGACCCTGTGTTCGGATTCAGCTGGTTGGAAAATGGATGGATAATCCTGATAAAACAGAAATTTTATTAGTTGGTACCAAATCTGTCCTCTCTGCCCTTCGTGGGCTAAAAATTGACTTCAATGGAATCCTGGTTGAACCCTCAGCAACTGTAATTTGGGTGTCATCTTTGATCAGCTTCTTACTTTCCAACCACACATCAGCTCAATAGTACAGACAGCTTTGTTTCATCTTCGTAACATTGCTCATCTGCATTCTTTCCTCAGTGTGAAGGATACTGAAACACTCATTCACGCTTTCATCATCACTACCCGTCTGGACTGTTGCAGTGCATTGCTTTATGGCCTCCTGACTAAATATATCAATAGATTACAGTTTGTTCAGAATTCTGCTGCTCGTCTACTTACACATGCCAAAAAATCTGCTCACATCACTCCTGCCCTCTATGATTTGCATTGGTTACCAGCCTTTTCAAGAATCATTTATAAAATTATTCTCATCACCTTTAAAGCCCTTCATGGTTTAGCCCCTCATTATCTGTCTGAGCTGCTGCTTCCTTACACTCCTGCTCATGCATTAAGATCATCGGATGCTAACTTATTTATTGTACCTAAATAGAGGTTAGTAACTATGGGTGGCAGAACTAACAGTGTGATGGCAACTAAAATTTGAAATGCTCTTCCTCTCAGTCTTTGCGAGGAAAATCTATTATTCATTTCAAACTCCTGTAAAAAAACACATCTCTTCAATGAGTATTATTCATTTTCTTGTATGTAATTGCTATTGTCTTGTTAATGTGTTTATTGAATTGTAAAGTGTCCTTGAGTATATGAAAGGCACTACATAAACAAAACTTATTATTATTATTATTAGTAAAAATACATTTGTTTGGGACGTGGTATGCCTATGATTGGATGCCTTATCATGTGAATTATGCAGCACGAGTAACATGAGATTTTTACATGGACGTTCTATTAGTGTTTGGTGTTGTTCAATGTTGGACATTATAGACTCTGCAAATGCTGGACTGGCACCCTAACTGGGATGAAGGGTGATGCCTCACCTGGCCAGGAGACCATAATAGGTGGACTACATAAATACAAATGCTACCCAGCCGGGAAGGCTCCAGGTTCCTATCCCAGTTGGGACAATCATATCATGAATGGATGTGTTGTGAGGGGGGACTGGTTATCAGGAACAGTTTATCCCCCAGGGTGTAAGGCATCAGTGCTGCTCTGCTACAGCCCCAGTTTATCTCTTTCATTGCTGAATATTTTTTCCAATAAAAAAGAAAAGCAATCAAAGCAATGGTTTCACACATAAGTCAATTTAAAACATCCGTTGCTGCTGTTGGTGCCTGTTCAACGTCTTTGGTGGCTGCACGGGGTTGGCTCAACGACCAGCAGGAATGCAAGGCGGACTAGTTGCCTGGCTGTCTTCACTTGGCAGGGGGACGGCAGTGGCAGTCGCAGTGTGATGCAATCTGATTTGTACCTCTTGCCATTGTAAGCGCCAGTCAGTATCCTCCCAGGAGAATGCAGGAAAGGTTTTCCATAATTATTTCATTTATCTCTTTGAGGGCTGAATACTACATGGCTACACATCAGCTACATGGATGTGGTCAGCGCCACGGTCAGCTTATGCTGGTACCTCACTTTCATTTTTGATCTCCATCTCCAGTTCACCTGCATCAAAATCAGAGTCCGACAAGTCAGAGTCCGATTCAGCAATAATACGCAAAATGTCAGTGTTTTGTTTTGCACATTCGCTTGGGTTTCTGGTCAGATGTCAATACTATTTCAGAGGTTGTTTGCTCTGTTGCTACTCATGCACGAGCAGGGAGTGGAGGTCAAATCAATGTAGCTAACTTTCCATCCATCCATCCAAAATTAAACCCGCTATTTCCTAAGATAGGGTCACGGGGGTCTGCTGTAGCCAATCCCAGCCAACACAGGGCGTAAGGCAGGAACAAAGTAGCTATCTTTCCTTCTAGCAAAAAGAGTCAAGCTCAAATGTAACAGAGTTTTGTCGCCCTTTACAGTCGATTACCGTCATCTAACCCTGAATTTCAACAAAAGTCGACATCTGCCCAGAAAGAGTTGAGCTCCTACAGGTTTCGATGAGACATGTAGATCATAAGGGCAACCCTGTAGGGATCCCTGAGTGCCGCCAGAGGGGGCTGTCAAGATAAAGTATCAAAACTTTTGGGGAGTTCCATATGACCTGTAAGTGCTTCTGAAATATTATTTCATGACATTGGAAATAATCCTGGGTCTAGCACAAAAGGAACCATCTTGTGTCATTTAAGTGAGGACAGTGGATGATACTCACCAGAGGAGTAGACGGAGAGGAAAGAAACTTTAATCAGTTTTGGCAATTTATACTTTGGACTGGGATTGTCTGATTCATGAAGGTGCTGTGCATCAACCTGTGACTGTGTTGGGTGTAATTGTGTTTGGGGTTCAGGTATCAGTGGTGTGCCCCTGTGGTCACAATTGTGTCAAGTCAAGTCAAGTTGGGGAGCATGCACTCCCCACTACACGTCGAAACAGCTTGGGATCCCGGTTGGCAACCCCCCAGGCAAACACGCGGTCCAGTCCCACACTCCGGAAATAACCCTCTATCTGCCGCAGCCAGGTGTTATGTGGGCGACCCCTTGGCCTGGTCCAGCTACTTGGGTCCCCAACAATGAGGATCTTATGAGCCGGATCACCCTCGGGGAAATGCACCACATGGCCGTAGTGCCGTAACTGACGCTCCCTCACGATGCAGGTAATGTGCCTCATTCGGGACTCCAAGAGCAATTGCTCATTCGACACAAAGTCAAACCAACTGTACCCAAGGATTTTCTGGAGAGACACAGTACCAAAGGAGTTCAGTCTTCGTCTCAGGTCACTGGATGGCGTCCATGTCTCGCAATCATATAGCATGGGAGGAAGCACCAGGACTCTAAAGACTTGGACCTTTGTCCTTTTGCATAGATATCAGCAGGGCCACACACCCCTTTCCAGCAACCTCATGACCCCCCCATGCTCTGCCAATCCATCTACTGAATTCACAGGAAGAGTCACCAGAGACATGAATGTCACTGCCAAGGTAAGTAAACCTCTCGATCAGCTCTCTCCGCAAACAGACACACTGCTGACGGCTGTGCCCAAGAGTTTATTAAAGGCCTGGCTCTTGATTTTTATCAGGACACTCGCAAGCCGAGACACTCAGACTCCTCACTCAGTCTCTCAAGCTCCACAATCAGAGCCTCCATTGACTCCACGAAGATCACAGCATGGTCAGCAAAGTCAAGATCCGTGAATCTTTCTTCACCAACAGATGCCCCCACAGCTTCTGGACCCCACGGCCTTTCCCAACACCCAGTCCATACAAGCATTGAACAGAGTAGGAGCAGAACACACCCCTGACAAACCCCAAAATCAACTGGGAAAAACGCAGAGGTCCTGCCTCCACTCTGCAAAGCACTCACAGTACCAGTGTACAGGCCACTCATGATATCCAGCAACCTCGAGGGGATCCCGCGAACCTTCAGGATGTCCCACAGGGCAGCTCGATCAAATGAGTTGAACGCTTTCCGAAAATCGACAAAGGCTGTGCTCTATGAGAACCCTCAGTGCCAGGATGTGGTCGATGGTAGACTTCTTAGGCGTAAAACCAGACTGTTCCGGTCGCTGGTAGGTGAGCAAATGATCACGGATCCAATTGAGGACGACCCTAACAAGGACCTTACCCGGCACCGAGAGCAGTGTTATCCTCCTGTAGTTGCTGCAATCCAGGCGATCACCCTTCCCTTTCCAGATAGGGATGACAAGTCTCGTTTTCCAGTCAGTTGGGATGATGCCAGTCTCCCAAATGGAAGCAAAGATTGCTTGCAATGCCAGGAGGACAGCCTTACCACCAGCCTAGAGAAGTTCACCCCGGATACCACAGACCCCTGCAGCCTTTTCCCACCTCAGCTGGTTCACCACCTGTGCAATCTCAGTGAGATTAGGTGGTCCACAGCTAATTGGAGGATCAGCCTCAAGAACCGTGGACCCAGAGATATCCAACGTTCCTAGCCAGAAGATCAGCTTTGAACAACTGCTCAAAGTAGCCAGCCCAGCAGGTCACAACTGTAGTGTCATCCATAAAGACTGTTCCATCAGCTGCCCTGACTGCGACTCTCCGATGAACAGATTCAGATGTGCGTAATGCTTTGATTCTTCTGTAAGCAGGACGTGGGTCGCTAAACCACAGATGGTGTGTCACTTGCTCAAAGATTCCTCTAACAAACGCCTCTTTATCTGCCCTCAGAGCCCTCGCAGCCGTTCGTCTCAGTTGCCGGTACACACCAGAGTTGCCATTGAGCTGTGCGCTGCAACTCCTCTCGATGATATGCTGGGTGCCCTGCAAGATGAAACACCTCCTTCTGGGAGCACTGGTAACACCAACACAACCCTCAGCAATCTTCAGGGTTTTGTCACGGAAGGTCTCCCACATCACATTAGGATCGGCAGTCATACCCAAATCTGAAAGTTCCTCACACAAACTGCATGCAAACTCATTAGAACTTGTGTGTAAAATTAAAATGTTTTAACATTTAGCTTTCTAACTGCATCTTGTACCTTTGAGTATCCATTAGGGAATAAGGTCAAGTCCAGATGGCAGGAAAGACTGACGTGTACCTTTGTATAGAAAGCCCCACAATTCCTACTGCATGTCAGGAGAGAAACCAAGCCATGAAGTCCAAGAAACTCTCTGTAGACCTCCTTGATCAAATTGTGGTGAAGCATCGCTCAGGGAGTCAAAAGGTTGCTGTGCAACAACCCGAGACGGTGTTGGGTGTAATTGTGTCTGGAGTTTGGGGCTCAGTGGTGCCGCCTTGTGGTCACAACACCTATTTTTCAAGAAAAGTTATTTCTGTTTTGCATGAAAGCATGAGATGGGCGGCACGGTGGCGCAGTGGGTAGCACTGCTGCCTCGCAGTTAGGAAAACCGGGTTCGCTTCCCGGGTCCTCCCTGCGTGGAGTTTGCATGTTCTCCCCGTGTCTGCATGGGTTTCCTCCCACAGTCCAAAGACATGCAGGTTAGGTGGATTGGTGAATTTGTCCCTAGTGTGCATGCGTGCGTGTGTGCGTGAAGCCTTGCAGTGGGCTGGAGCCCTTCCCGGGGTTTGTTTTCTGCCTTGCACCCTGTGTTGGCTGGGATTGGCTATACCAGACCCCCGTGACCCTGTTTTTAGGATATAACGGGTTGGATGATGGATGGATGGTATTCATTTCATATTAAAACAAACACTTTGAGTATGGCATATAAAACGGTATAAAATATTTGCAACACACAAAATATATACACATTTACAGATAGACTTCACTTACATTAGATCTTAGAATCAAAGAAAAACTATATATAATTAAAATGTTTTAACATACAGCTTTCTAACTGCATCTTGTATCTTTGAGTATCCATTGAGAATAAGGTCCAGTCCAGAGGGCAGGAAAGAGTGGTATGTGTACCTTTGTATAGAAGGTCCCACAATTCCCACTGCATGTCAGGAGAGAAACCAAGCCATGAAGTCCAAGAAACATTCTGTAGACCTCCTTGATCAAATTGTGGTGAAGAATCAATCAGGGGGCAGCACGGTGGTGCAGTGGTAGCGCTGCTGCCTCGCAGTTAGGAGACCTGGGTTCGCTTCCCGGGTCCTCCCTGCGTGGAGTTTGCATGTTCTCCCCGTGTCTGCGTGGGTTTCCTCCGGGCGCTCCGGTTTCCTCCCACAGTCCAAAGACATGCAGGTTAGGTGGATTGGCGATTCTAAATTGGCCGTAGTGTGTGCTTGGTGTGTGGGTGTGTTTGTGTGTGTCCTGCAGTGGGTTGGCACCCTGCCCAGGATTGGTTCCTGCCATGTGCCCTGTGTTGGCTGGGATTGGCTCCAGCAGACCCCCGTGACCCTGTTCGGATTCAGCGGGTTGGATAATGGATGGATGGGTGAATCAATCAGGGCCAGGGCATACAGCCATTTTTTAAAGCTTAGAGTGTTCCCAGGAGCACAGTGGCCCTAATAATTGTGAAATGGAAGAAGTTTAGAGCTAAAAGGTTGCTGTGCATCAACCCGTGACTGTGTTGGGTGTAATTGTGTCTGGGGTTCGGGGATCAGTGGTGCCCCCTTTTGGTCACAACACCTATTTTGTAAGAAACTTCCTTATCTGTTTTGCATGAAACCAGGAGATTAAAAATGCTTTCTAGGCTATCACTACAAAATGCATGGCGTAAATAATATATTTAAAAATATCATTTATGGGTGGAGTATTCCTTTCAGATTAAAACAAACACTTTGAGTATGGCATATAAAATGGTATAAAATATTTGCAACACACAAAATATATACACATTTACAGGTAGACTTCATTTACTGTTTTACATTTAGATCTTCGAATCAATGAAAAGCAATATATAATTAAAATGTTTTAACATACAGCTTTCTAACTGCATCTTGCATCTCTGAGTATCCATCGGGAATAAGGTCAAGTCCAGAGGGCAGGAAAGAGTGACAGATAACCTAAAAGAATAAGAAAAATATTATTAATCAAACATGCATCTGTATATTTATTGTCTATGTTACATGTAATTATCAAAATCTCACATTTAGTCTTAAATTTATTTGAATATTATAACAGGAGATTTCAGTCATTTTCTAACCCGCTTGTTCCTGAACAGGGTTGCTGGGGGTCCTGAAGCCTATCCAAGCTAGCACAGGGTACAAGGCAGGAACGAACCCTGGACAGGATGCCAGTCCATTTCAGGGCAAACACACACAACACACACGCGGGCCAATTTAGTATCGCCAATTCACCTAACCTGCATGTCTTTGGACAGCCGAGGAGAACATGAAAACTCCACACAGGGAGTAACCCTAGTCTCCTTACTGGAAAGCAGCAGCGCTACCACTGTGCCTCACCTATACAGAAGATTTAAGATAATAAAATGTGCTTTTTAAATCTTACACCCAATAACATAATGTAATCCAAGTCAGGGTTAAAGTTTGGGCCCAGCCTACCCTGGCAAAACAGGGTGCAATGCAGGAAGCACCCCTAGCAGTCCATCACAGGGTTCACTCATACACACCACCACACTCACACTAATTTGGAATCACCGATTGCCCTAACATTCACCTGTCTGGAAATGTGGGAATAAAATCAGGATACCAGGAAAAAAAAATAAAATGAGCAAACGCTAAAAGTGTAATGACTGAGACATTCAAACCAGGATGGTGAAGCAGCACACTACCCCTGTGCCATCTTGTTACACCAAATAATGGTATGCTGTTTACCCATCAATGCTTGAAATTTCATTCTTAATTATATGTAGCGGATTCATACACAACACTTTTTGCACGTTTTATTGTGTTGTACATTTAATTTTATACGGATTAATTTATCATATGTATCCATCAATCTACACTCATTTACCAATGATGATAAAGTAAAAACATTTTCAGAAAAGTTTGGAAAATGTATTAAAAATCCAAAACTGAAACCTCTCGTTCACGTAAGCATTCAGAGCTTTTGTTGTGGCACTCCAGATTCTGGTCAGGTCCATCCTGTTTGCTCTAATGAGATGCTTCTAGAACTTGACTGGAACTCACAAGTGGCAAATTGGAGTGACTGGACATCATTTAGAAAGGCACCTGTGTATAGAAGGTCCCACAATTAACACGACTTGTGAGAACAAAAGCCAAGTCATGAAGTCCAAGAAACTCTCTGTAGACTTCTAGGATCAAATTGTGGTAAGGCATAGATCAGGGCAAGGGTATACAACGATTTTTAAACCTTGGAGTGTTCCCAAGAGCACAGTGGCCCCAATAATTGTGAAATGGAAGAAGTTTGGAGCTCCACCCCCAGCCGCATGCGACACTATTTACATATTTTTACTAGTTTAAAGTTTTACTCTGCTGGCCTAGCTCTCTTTTTCATGGTTGGGGCTTGATTTGTTTCGAACCTAGTTTTTTAAAACTTGACTTGCTAGTATGGAATGTTATTTGATTTAAAAAAAAATCAATAAAATGCAAATAAATAAATAAATAACACAATGGTCACTCTTACAGAGCTTCTGAAGTTCTCCACTGTAATGGGAGATGTAAGAGCCATTTTCCTAGTTCTATAAGATTCATGAATATTTTACTAGATGACAATGCATAATCTATGGGAGGTTCCTATAACCCCCATAAGTAGAATTGTATTGGAATATTCCTGCCATTTCTAACAGCTTTGAGTAAACATTATTGTTCAGTTAGTGACAGCCTTGCCATGAGTAAGGTGTGGAAGGCATAAGGTTTTAAACCGTGCCTGCGTGTCCAGGTCTACGGGCTCTTTGAGTGTGTGAAGTAACTCGTAAAATGTTTGTATCGTGTCTCCGTGATCATAAATGTACACCTGACTAAATTGTGTTTTTTTCTAAATTAAACTTGTCGTAGCTGTAGTTGTTGCGGGAATAGAGGTTCTCATTGCGTATGGGACTTTTCCCTTATGGCAACACAAATTAGACGATCTACAAGTCTCCGACTTAAACTGCAAAGCCTTACAATATCTACATAATTCTGACATATCACCAATGTCCATATATTCAATATCTTTTTGCTGTTCTGTTATTTCACCAAGTAATAATTTCTGTTTGTTTGTACTCTCTTTTTTTTGACACCTCTGAATTTTAGTACTATCATATTTTTTAACTTGCTCCTCGTGTGTATCGCGCCAAGGTTTTTTTGGAGCCTTTCGAATTCTACTGCTTTCATAATCTGTAACCTGCTCTGCATGTGTATGGCACCAACGTTTTTGAACGTCTTTATGAAGTTCTACTGTGTCTTTTACTCTTTGTCTTTTATTTCTGACCCCATCTGGACCTGCAAGGTTTTCAGTTCTACTTGTTCCAGGCTGATTATTACTTTCCTTGCCTAGGTGACCATCTCATGGGGACAGGTTTCCAATGGATGTCAGTATGACGTGACTTGACCATGATTTGACCGTGTCACGGGACGTGAAAGTGCCCCTGCCTCTCTGAAGTGTCTCTCTGCCTCTCTTCAGAAGATCACCTCTCGTTGCAAGTTTTTTTTTTTTTTTTACAATACAGAAATAGGTTATTGAGTATAAATTAATAGGAAAAAATGTTACAATTATCCATTTAAAATTAAATCTGCAACACAATAAAATGTGCAGAAAGTTAAAGGGTCAAAATACTTTCTGAATCCACTGTATTCCAAAAACAACGACTCTCTCTGTCCACACCTAGAGTGAAGTCAAGGAAGTCACAGATTACAAAACTTCATTTTAAATAGTGAAGCACAAAAAAAAAAAAACGAGACGCAAGGAGAATCACAAAAATTATAGAAGGTAATCAAAGTCCTGCTGCTCCTTAGGGGCTACCCATTCAGGTTGTCGAATCACCAAAGTCTAGATTATTCAAATTTTGCCTGTTATAACTTACAGAGAACACCCCACAAGTTTATTATCCTCCAGGAATGCTGACAACTAGAGAATGTATTTTTCTCCTTTCAATTATAAACGGTGTGGAAGAAAAATGAGACTTATGGCGCATGAAGTGTTTTGGTATGGTTTCCACATTAAAGTACAGTATCTATCTTAGAAGTAGTTTAAAAGGGTTAATAAATGTGAGAAACCTGTTCAAGCATATCAGGAAAGCAGACAAATGTCAAGTGAACAACAAAGGATAAGAATGTACTAGGAAAAGGCTAATATCATACACAGGATGTTCTAGCAGGATTAAGAAATCAGCAGATGTCCTGCACCCAGCAAAGACTGGCAGTTGTCACATAACACAGAAATTTGAGGGGTAAGGGCTGAACCTGAGAGATATGGGAAGAACAAGAATGTAGCTTAAGAAGACTTATTTAGTGGAATTCAAACTAGCTTAGCTCTATCACAAAACATCTCATGTCTTTTAACCAATCAGATATGCGAGTAAGCCAACAAACCAATTAGAGTAAATGTCAAGTAATGTGTATGCGTTAATTCAGCACTGTTATGCAAATTGAGTTGTTTTTAAACAAAGACCTCTGTGCTTATTTTTTTATCATCTGCTGCAACCCTCTGCCCATGGCAAAGTCCCTTAGTAGATGTTGTACACGGTGTTCCCTCGTCAGCATTTGCTGAAGAGTAAATAAAAGACACAGTGGGCAAGCTTCCTCCTGCCTGGTTCCTGACTCAAAGAGGTCCTACTTTAGGACAAGATATCTTTCTTTAAAATATTTCCAATTTAATTTCTACCACAACAGTTCATATCTCTATATACATTATCAGGACCATTTTGTGCCATGATTGTGTTAAGTTTACCAGCTAATAATAATAATAATAATAATAATAATAATTACATTTATATAGCACTTTTCAAGGCTTTTCAAGCGCTTTATATTTCATCCATCTCTAATGTGAAGTGTCCACCTGGAAGATGCAATGGCAGCCATTTTTGTGCCAGTATGCTCCCACACATTAGCTGTTAGGTGGTGAAAGGGTGAGAGATTAGATTAGATTAGATTAGATTCACTTTATTGTCATTACATTAGCCAATCAGAGAAAGGGGATGATTAGGGGGCCAGAATGATCAAGCACTTGTGGGTAATTTAGCCAGCACTTCAGGATACACCCTACTCTTTATGAAGAATGCCCAGGGATCTTTAATGATTACAAAGAGTCAGGAGATCAGTTTAATGTCTCATCCAAAGGACGACACCATTTTTACAGCACAGAGTCCCTGTCACTTCACGGGGCATTGGGGTCCACTTTCAGACTACAGGGTAAGAGGCCCCTGCTGGCTTCCCTAACCCCTCTTCCAGCAGTAACCCAAACTTGTCCTGGCTGGTCTCCCATTCAAGTACTAGCTAGGCCTGAACATGCTTATCTTCAGGTGGAAGACCTCCTCTCAAGAGTATGTGGTATGGCTGTTGACCAGATGAAATGTGTATTTGTGCTTGCAGATGTTGTGAGCATCAGTAGCTTCTTATCATTCCAAAAACATAAAAACTCAAGTTGAGGGGATCAATTTTATGTCTGCAGCAAGGCAAGAGCCCGTCCTGTGCGTTTGTGCAGTCAGTGGGTTTGCCTACACTTTAGTAACCCAGTTATTCACAGAAAGCTGGTTTCTAAAATGCCAAGTAAACCCTTAACTATAACCCGGGATTGAGAACAAAAGGAAACCAAAGCTTAAATGAGAAACAAAAGCTGAGGTCAAGAGAACAAGCAAGAGGTCAAAACCATACGTAACACATGAGAAGTTTTTATTTTTTGTTTTTTTGTACAAGGTTTTTTGAGGTGTCTGTATACACAAATTGGACACTCAGTTGTGCTGATTAAGCAAAGGTCACAACCTCAGAGGCCACATGAATCCAGCAGAGGGCACTAGCTCCCTTGTTGGAATATGTTCTTTTGTAATTGCGGTATGTTACATAACCCAAAACTATACAGATATAATATAAAAAGGCAATACCCCTACCTTAGTGATAAAGTAGTAAGAAATCACATAGGAGAAAACACAGCTTTCTTTACACAGCATAAGAGACAAGGAAGTCATGACAAGACTTTTCAGGTAGTGGGAGCTTGATGTATAGAATCTGCCATTTTCGTCACTGCACTGGAAGGATTTTCAGGATCGGATGACGGTAACTCCCATTCGTCCATCAGATTCAAAGGTGTGCCGGGCAATGTTCCAAAGCTTTATACTCTTTCTTTGTGTGCATACCCCCAATTGGGTAAATCATGCCATTCCAAACAAGGAAAAGAAGATCCAATGTCATGCTGACTCTGTCACACAGAAATAGTACAATGCCCATTTCGCAGTTGTCCTTTCTTGTCCTCTAATGCTTGCCTAGCAGTTCTAAATGATGAGCCCCTGTGTGCTAAATCTGGTCTTGTGTTAGCTGTACATGTGAGTGGATTTATAAAATATTTTTTGTATATTGCACAGTGACATATTAAACTTATATACTTATTACACTGCACTGCTAGAAATGGGAGGAATTGGACATTAACAAAATGGTGGTGATTTAGGACCTAAAATAGCAACCAAGAGGTTGCAAAATAAGTCACAACACCTAAATCATTATGAAATACAAGCAAATAATAAAAGGAACAGAATGCTGGACTTTATTAACCCCTAATCATGACACTTTCCTCTAAACTCCAACAACAAGAGACTCACATCAAGCCAGGTCAGGGTCACTGAATAATTTAAGGGTATGGGTGGTTGTTTTAGTGTGCCCTGTGATGAAATCTGCCACTGCTCCCAGGGCTGTTGCCTTGGCTAAATCCAATACTATCAAGACAGGCTCCGGCCTCCCAACACCATAACTAGCATAAGCAAGGTTAGCAAGTAGATGAATGGATGGATGGTATTTTTATTTTTTTGTGAGAGGATGCCGGTCCCCTATAGACTCCCTTTTCCCGCATGGGAGTCTGCTGAACCAACACCGTCTATAGTTATGATCGAGATGAGCTGACAAATGACGACAATTCTCAGATGAAGCCAGAGGATGGTGGAAAAAGTGCCCAAGTGTTTTTATTAAAAAAAGCATCCATCCATCTGTCTACTATCCAACCCGCTATATCCTAACTACAGGGTCACGGGGGTCTGCTGGAGCCAATCCCAGCCAACACAGGGCACAAAACAGAAACAAAACCCCGGGCAGGGCGCCAGCCCACCACAGGGCGTGCACACACACACACACACACACCAGGGACAATTTAGGATCACCAATACACCTAACCTGCATGTCTTTGGACTGTGGGAGGAAAGTGGGAAGTGAACCCGGGTCTCCTTACTGTGAGGTAGCAGCGCTACCCACTGCACCACCGTGCTGCCCCAGTACATATATAAATCCATAAAAATCCAGTGAAAAGTGAGGATAAAAATCAACAAATAAATCCGTTAAAAATGCAGGCTAACTCCTCCCGGTCTCAGCCCACCTTCTTCTCATTCTCCCTGGCTCACCCATTGCTTGCATAGCTGGCGGAGACTCAGCAGCCACGAGCTCCATTATGCCGACCACCGTCTTGACTGCCTCCAGACATCGCAGACAGACCGTCTGAGGTCGGCTCTCCTCCCTTCTTCCTTCGCGCTCGCTTGGTCACACCTCGGAAGCCTAGGGAGGGCACCTGCCTTGCTTGCCACACTCCACCTGAATATTCAGTGGGGCAGCCCCTAGAGCACCACAGCCAACGCTCCTTCACGGGCCCCCCACTCATTCTGCTTCCTCCTTCCAGGTGGCCAGATCGTCCTTCCAAGACTGCCTTTAATGTCTTTTAACCTCTTTACTTTCCATCTTCCTTCCTCTCATCTTTGATTCCCCCCTCTCCTTTTGTGCCGGCCAGTACATATATCTATACTAATAAAAGGCAAAGCCCTCACCCACTCACTCACTCACTCACTGACTGACTCATCACTAATTCTCCAACTTCCCGTGTAGATAGAAGGCTGAAATTTGGCAGGCTTATTCCTTACAGCTCACTTACAAAAGTTAAGCAAGTTTCATTTCAAAATTCTACACGTAACAGTCATAACGGTCGATAACGGTCGACAACGTCCGCCATGTTGAACTTTCTTATTTATGGCACCATCTTCACGAAATCTGGTAGGCGGCTTCCCTGCGCTAACCGAAACCGATGTATGTACTTATTTCGATGGTATGACGCCACTGTCGGCCGCCATATTGAACTTTCCAACGTCACTAATTTTCCAACTTCCCGTGTAGATAGAAGGCTGACCCCATCTTCACGAAATTTGGTAGGTGGCTTCCCTGCGCTAACCAAAACCGATGTAAGTACTTATTTCGGTGGTATGACGCCACTGTCAGCCGCCATATTGAATTTTCCAAACATCACTAATTCTCCAACTTCCCGTGTAGGTAGAAGGCTAAAATTTGGCAGGGTCATTCCTTACAGCTTACTTACAAAAGTTAAGCAGGTTTCATTTCGAAATTCTACGCGTAACGGTCAACAATGTCCGCCATGTTGAACTTTCTTATTCATGGCCCCATCTTCACGAAATTTGGTAGGCGGCTCCCCTGAGCTAACCAAAACCAATGTACATACTTATTTCGGTGGTATGACGCCACTGTCAGCCGCCATATTGAACTTTACAAAGTCACTAATTCTCCAACTTCCCGTGTAGGTAGAACGCTGAAATTTGGCAGGCTCATTCCTTACAGCTTACTTACAAAAGTTAAGCAGGTTTCATTTCGAAATTCTACACATAACGGTCATAACGGTCGATAACGGTCAACAACGTCTGGCATGTTGAACTTTCTTATTTATGGCCCCATCTTCACGAAATTTGGTAGGCTGCTTCCCTGTGCTAACCGAAACCGATGTATGTACTTATTTCGATGGTATGACGCCACTGTCAGCTGCCATATTGAACTTTCCAACGTCACTAATTTTCCAACTTCCCGTATAGGTAGAAGGCTGACCCCATCTTCAAGAAATTTGGTAGGTGGCTTCCCTATGTTAACCAAAACCGATGTACGTACTTATTTCGGTGGTATGACGCCACTGTCAGCCGCCATATTAAATTTTCCAAACATCACTAATTCTCCAACTTCCCGTGTAGGTAGAAGGCTGAAATTTGGCAGGGTCATTCCTTACAGCTTACTTACAAAAGTTAAGCAGGTTTCATTTCGAAATTCTACGCGTAACGGTCATAACAATCAACAGCGTCCGCCATCTTGAACTTTCTTATTCATGGCCCCATCTTCACGAAATTTGGTAGGCGGCTTCCCTGCGTTAACCGAAACCAATGTACGTACTTATTTCGGTGGTGTGACGCCACTGTCAGCTGCCATATTGAACTTTCCAACGTCACTAATTCTCCAACTTCCCGTGTAGGTAGAAGGCTGAAATTTGGTACTTATTTCGGTGATATGATGCCACTGTTGGCCGTCATATTGAACTTTTCAACGGTCTTTGTTACTTATGGGCACATCTTCAAGAAATTTGGTAAACGGGTTCCCAGCGCTAACTGAATCCTACTTACGTACATATACACATCCATAGCCTGCAGCTCGGTCACCGTGTGAGGCGGCGTTGGGTCCCCCATCCCAACGCCTCCCACATTGTTGGCTGCCTGCCTATATAAGGCCGTCTGTCGCTCCAGTCTCTACATTCCCTTCCTTGCTTCGCCACAGTATTCACGTCTCCCTGCTGATAACTACAGCCTTTTTATTTAATCCACGGCTTCTCCGCTGTTTTATTGTTCATTTATTACGATTATAGTTATTGTGTAGGTATTTTAGACTTACTTTACATTGTTCAGGTACCCATTTCCTTTATCATTCCAACCGTACCCCCATTAACATGTCTATCGAGGTGATCACCATCGATCAAAGAACTGTCACTTACCAAGTGGTTTCCATGCCCGGAGATGGCACCTGCCTTTTCCATTCTCTTTGTTACATATTGCACGGCCATATCAGGCTCACTCTTGATATCCGGAGGAACATTGTGTCTTATGTATTGAATGACTGGGACAGGTTCAAGATGTGGACTGATGACAGTACAGGAGATAATTATACTACACAGGAGCACTAGAAGAGTGAAATGCTTAAGTGTACCGAAATGGCCAAATATTTTACACCTTTGGACAACCGCCAATGCCTCTTAAACATCTTAGATTCACAGGTGACGATTTCAGTAGTGGACACTTTGATGTTTAGAAATGTTTAAGCTCTCAAAAGCTGGATGTGAAGTTATCAATCAAACTGGTTGTATACTTACAACGCTTGATAGATGCCGAATGTCTCTTCAACACAAGTCCTACAAATACTGTCGTAATTGAAACAAACCATGAAGCTCAAACCGATTATGACAGCAGCAATCCAAGCTGTGAGATTTGAAACAAGATTACTGTTCACATGGCCAACTGTATGTTGCATGCTCAAGAGTAAGCTCAGCGCACAGCTACAGCTTGGTCATATTACAACTGGAGGGCCGAACTGACAACGTGGCATACAAAGAGATCCTTAACAAATAATTATTGGCATATTTTCCCTCAGTTTTAAAAAGGTTTAATTGTCTTCTTAATAAAAATTTTAAGGCAGTACTTCGCCGCTGCGAAGCGCGGGTATTTTGCTAGTATATATATATACACAGTACAGGCCAAAAGTTTGGACACACCTCCTCATTCAATGACTGAAGGCATCAAAACTATGAATGAACACATGTGGAGTTATATACTTAACAAAAAAAGGTGAAATAACTGAAAACATGTTTTATATTCTAGTTTCTTCAAAATAGCCACCCTTTGCTCTGATTACTGCTTTGCACACTCTTGGCATTCTCTCGATGAGCTTCAACAGGTAGTCACCTGAAATGGTTTTCACTTCACAGGTGTGCCTTATCAGGGTTATTTAGTGGAATTTCTGGCTTTATCAATGGGGTTGGGAGCAGCAGTTGTGTTGTGCAGAAGTCAGGTTAGTTGGACGATCATTTATTTTTCAACAGGACAATGACCCCAAACACACCTCCAGGCTGTGTAAGGGTTATTTGACCAAGAAGGAGAGTGATGGAGTGCTGTAAATGGTCATGAAAATAAAGAAGACACATTGAATGAGGAGGTGTGTCCAAACTTTTGGCCTGTACTGTATATATATATATATATATATATATATATACACACACATCTCTGTGGGCACCCACGGAGAGTGACACGGCTTTATGGATTTAAATCCTGGCCTTTTTTTTTAAGCTGCTGACCCACTATACCACAATTTTGTGAAGTTAAAATATTTCAGAGCGGTGTGTCCTGAAGTACTCCGACAGGATTATGAGCACATTGTGGCAATCACTGGTGTCAATTATGAACAGAAGGATAATAATAATAATTAATTACATTTATATAGCGTTTTTCTCGCTACTCAAAGCACTTAGACAGAAGGGGACGACGTCAACCACTACCACCAATGTGTAGCACCCACCTGGATGATGTAACAGCAGCCATTATTGCGCCAATACACTCACCACACATTAGCTATTAGGTAGAGAGATAGCCAGTTAGAGACAGGGGGTGATTAGGGGGCCAGAATGATTAGGCCATGGAAGACAATTTAGTCGGGACATTGAAGTAAACCCTACTCTTTTTTGAAAGATGCCCAGGGATCTTTATGACCACAGAGAGTCAGGACCTCGGGTTTTATGTTTCATTCAAAGGACGGTGTCATATTTACAGCCAACTGTCCCTACCACTGCACTGCTTGGGCATTGTGATCCACACAGGGTAAGCGCCCCCTGCTGATCTCACAAACACCTCTTCCAGCAACAACCCAAGCTTTTTCCTAGATAGTCTTGCATCCAAGTCCTGGTTGAGCCCAAACATGCTTAGCTTCAGGTGGATGACCTGTTCTGAAGTGCATGTGGTATATGGGTGCTAATGCCACGCAAAGGCCATTATGAAAGTCTGTGTTTATTTCTGAACCTCAGGAAGTCAATCAGGACAAGAAACCCCATAAAAGGAAATTCAAACACATTTTTCTATGAAGAGATCTTTATGCTGCTCCACAAGAAAAGTAAAAAAAAAATGAGGGTGTGGGCAATTTTGCGTAATAAGATTAATTTAAAATGACTGGAAAGTTATTTTTCAGCAACAAAAACAACTGACTGTGCCTTACATTATAAATCCATCTCAAAGAAAGCACATGTGTCATAGGCGTTCATGAAGGGTAAGATTGTGAAAAAGCTTCTCAGCAGAGGCGTAGCTTTGAACAGACCGTGCAAAGCATTATGAAAGAAATGTATTTTTATTTCACCCATGATGATGAAACGGATGTTACTTGAAATGAAGTTCTAGAATGTTTACCATCCATCTGTCCTTCATTTTTCACCAAAGGATAGCCTTAAGCAATGTGGACCAGTGGTTAAGCCACTGAACTTAGTGTACACACCCAAGGTTGGCAGTCTGATTGCTAAATTAAACTCACTGAGTGACTTTTTAACAACAACCCTGATCCTAACCCTCAACCATAACTCTAACCATGTCTGTACTTCAGTTATTAAAACTGCACTGTAAATGTTTGCTAATGGAAATGTCAGCAGAAAAACATAATGCTTAATTCTTAATCCTTATTACTTACATTACAGAAAAGTGTTTCAAATTTGGGATGTCACGATATCAGAATTTTTGTGTTCAATACCAGGTCAGGTCAGGTTGGGGAGCATACACTGGTATATTTTGTTGCCACACCCACCACATGACAAAACAGCTTGGGATCCTAGTTGACAACCCCCCAGGGAGAAACACGGTCCAGTCACACCCTCCGGAAATGACCCTATGTCTGCCGCTGCCAGGTATTACGTGGGTGTCCCCTTGGCCTGGTCCAGCTACTCAGGTCCTCAACAATGATGATTCTGTGAGCCAGATCACCCTCAGAAAATCGCTCCACATGGCTGTAGTGCCGTAACTAATGCTCCCTCACAATGAAGGTAATGTGCCTCATTCGGGACTCCATGAGCAACACAAAGTCAAACCATTTGTACCCAAGGATTCTCTGAAGAGACACAATACCCAAGGAGTCCAGTCAGGTCACTGGACAGCATCCATGTCTCGCAACCATATAGCAAGACAGGAAGCACCAGGACTGTAAAGACTTGGACCTTCGTCCTTTTGCATAGATATTGGGAGTGCCACACACACCTTTCCAGCAACCTCATGACCCCCCATGCTCTTCCAATCCATCTACTGACTTCATAGGAAGAGTCACCAGAGACATAAATGTCACTGCCGAGGTAAGTAAACCTCTCGACGAGGTCGACACTCTCTCTGCAAACAAACACACTGCTAATGGCCGTGCCTAAGAGGTCATTAAAGGCAGAGATCTTGGTTTATATCAGGACACTCGCCCTGACACTTCAGAGCCCCGATCAGAGCCTCCATTGACTCAGTGAAGATCACAGCATCGTCAGCAAAGTCAAGATCAGTACATTTTTATTCACTAACAGATGCCCCACAGCCGCTGGACTCCATGACCTTGCCCAACACCCAGTCCATACAAGCATTGAACTGAGTAGGAGCAGAAAACACCCCTGACAAATCCCAGAATCAACTGGGAAAAACACAGAGGTTCTGCCTCCACTCTACACAGCACTCACAGTACTAGTGTACAGGCCGGCCATGATATCCAGCAACCTTGAGAGTATCCTGCGCACCCTCAGGATGTCCCACAGGGAAGCTCGATCAACTAAGTAGAATGCTTTATGAAAATCGACAAAGGCTGTAAAGAAACTCTGCCGATATTTGCGTTTGTGCTCCATGAGAACCCTCATTGCCCTCGTTCAATACCGATACCAGTGAAACTGCATGATACTTGATACCTAGTCTATATCATGGGAAAAACAAATCCCATTCAATGGCTTTTAATTTAAAGTCCCTTCATAACCCAAGTGAACAATATAGTGCTTTTTTTCTGTAATAAAATAAACAATATATAAATACTAACAGTAATAACAGCTTTAAAATACTGGAATATCATCAAGTAGTTACCCAGCTATCATTTAAGTAAGCTAATATGGGCATTCATAAATATCAAGAGAGCTTGAATTTTAATTTGTGATGGACTTGGGGATTCCCCCAATGTAACAACAAATTGGGAGAATTTTATTATCCTGGGGGTTGGGGTTCAGCATAGGGGTTATAAATTTTTTTTTACCATGGACTACCCGATTAGTCATAAAATATCTAAATTCCAAATGTATTCCCTGTCTTGTAACAAAAAAAAAATACCTCTTAAAATCAATATTAAAAATTTGAATTCAATCATTACTATATATGTACTGCTGAATGTAGTGCATTAAAAGGCAATTCAGGATATTTTGATTAAAAAAAAAATCTTTGAAACTATTTTTGTAACAGGAATTTTAAAATCTGTTAGGTTTATAAAATTTTGTAACCAATCGCAACCCACTTTAAGATTTAGAAGATTTATATTTGTATCATTAGCTTGTTATCTTACTGAAGAGTAATAGAGATATGCCAGGCTAATTCTGTGAAACATTTTAAAAAAGCGCAAATCTTTTTTTGGCAGCTAAATTTTAGTTGTACCCTTTGTAGACCATCTAGGAATACAATTATCATAGATTATTTGTAGTCTTCACTAATCTGTACTTTTTTCTGCTTTCTTTTCTGGTTCTTCGGTGGTGGCGATTTGTGCCACCACCACCTGTCCAAGGCACTGTGATGCCACCTGTGATGATGGAATGAAGGCAAGTACCCCAGCAGTCCACGAGACCCACTAAAACAAATACTATCTGAGAAAACCTGGAAACAATGAGGAATGACTTAAGAACATTTATGTTAGGAAGAATGCCCAGTGGGGTCTGTGTTTTCTTTTGGCATTGGTTCCCCTGCAGATTTTGTTTTTTTTTCTCCAGCTTCACTGGACTTTTTTAGTGACTTACAATGTAATTGTATTTGCAATTATACAATTAAATATAATTGCATATAATATTGTATACAAGGATGCTACTCTTCTACTAATTACAGTGGTACCTAGAGATACGAGTTTAATTCGTTCTGTGACTGAGCTCGTAAGTCAAAATGCTCATATCTCAAATCAGTTTTCCCCATTGAAATTAATTGAAATGAGATTAATTTGTGCCAGCCCCCAAAAAACCACCCCCATTTTTTGTTAAATGTTTTCAACATAAGAAAAATGTATTTATAATGAACAAATATTGTATACAAACAAAATAAATAAAAATAAAAGAGAATCTAAAGAAATAAACAGATGTTGGTGAAGCCGATTAGCGTATTGTAATGTTTTTTTCTTTCACTTCACTTTTGCTTAACTTAATTTTCTTCTTCATTAGTTTTTTTTTTTCTTTTTTGCCGCACTTTCGTCACTTTCATTCTCAAGATGTTTCAATAGAAACCTGTCCAAGGAGCTTTGTTTAGTCCTCCCCTTTAGAATGTTTCTGAAATGAGTTAAGCAAGTGTCATTAACTAAAGCGGCTGCACAATCAGTTGCAACTTTTTCAGGGTGTTTCTTTTCATTAAATTCAAGTGTCATTAAATAGCGCCGCTGCACAATCAGTTGTAACTTTTTCAGGGTTTCTTTTCAATAAAGTCAAGCGTTAGGCAAGTGTCATTAAATAACGGCGATCAGTTGCAACTTTTCAGGGTGTTTCTTTTCTTTAAAGTTCTAAACTTTTTCCCACATTGCAAGCATCTCCTTTATCTCACGTTTAAGAGATAACCTCCTCCGCAATACCGATCTCCTGCAGAACCTCCGTATGTCGCTGCGTCTGTAGTTCCGTCAACTCCTCCAGCGTCAGTTCCTCGGAATGTGCGACCATAAGCTCTTTGATGGCTCGTATTTCGAATTTTGGCTCGTAACTCAAGGCAAAAAGTCGACCTAGTGATGACTCGTATCTCAAAAGACTTATACGTTGGGGCACTCGTATCTCAAGGTATCACTGTGTATATCTATGTTTTATAGGGAAATTCTAATGGACAGGGCCTCAAGTTATGATATGTTACTCATGTACTAATGAAGAAATAGAAACAAAATAAATACAGTGCATACCTTGATAGATACGTAAATAATCCAATCACATTCGGTGTTGGAAATAGTCGCCTTATTCTTGCATGGCGCTCCATATTGACAAAGGTATCCGCAAGCATTGTTGGGGTGATGGCAGCAATTTCCTGTTCAATGTTTCACTGTAGTTGTTCCAGTGTATGAGGCTTGTTCTTGTACACTTTTCCCTTCAGCACTCCCCAAAGACAGAAATCCGGAAGTGACAAGTCCAGGGAATGAGGTGGCCATAGTCCCTTTGAAATAACTTGATTGCCAAAAATAAATGATTCAATTTGTGCCATGCTGCAAGCTGACATGTGACAAGTTGCCCCAACTTGCTGGAAATAACCTTCACTGATCTCATGGTCGTCCAGTTCATTCACAAATAAGTCAAAAAGAGCACCATTGCCTCATTCGTTCATACATTTATCCAGGCATACTGTGATCTTTATTTTGTTTGGATTGCTTCATTATTGAGTGTAATACATCATAACTTGAGGCTCCGCCCATTAGAATTACTCTGTGTAAGATCTCCTAGATTTACTTACATTTTCAGTGTTACTTATTCATTAATTGTCTTACCTAATATTATTCTTTTCTTGTAACTTTCTCTTTGACATCATGTAAAGCATTTTGAGCAACATTGTTTCTATGACAATGTGCTATAGAAAGAAATTTTGTTGTTGCAGGGGTGGACTGGCCATTAGGGCATTTGGGCAATGCCCGGTGGCCCACAGACTCTGGTCTGGTCATGGGCCAGCCGTTTCATGAAATAAATTTTATGTACTGGTTACTGTTTGACATTAAAATTGATTTTCTAAACTACTAAACATTATCAATCCGGTACTGCGATTTATGTAGTCCTATGTAATATACCGTATTAAGTCATCAAGTTGTTTTAGTTGTCAGTACACAACGTTGCAGTGAAAAATTTGGTCAAAACTTCCTTTTGCCGATTTCCATTTCGATACCGCTACATTCGGGTAGAATATACATTATTGCAATTTATTTTATCTCATATCTAGTATTTAAACTCTGCAGTACTAATAATTAGTTTAGATTATGTAGTATGCATTTTATTGTTCTCTGGTCGTCGGCGTGATAATTAGTGGTTTTCAACTGCGATTGTTAGTATGATGAAAAAGTTATAAAGCACATAAATTTTATTTCTAAGCATGTCGTCAAATTTTAAGTTGTGTCTAAACAACAGTGTACAGATTAAATTTGGCAACAGTTTAGATAGAGTTCATATCATAGGCTCATAGCAAAAAGCGAGCCGTGTACTCATCACAAATTTTAAGAAAATTACAATGAATAATGGGCCGAGTGGATCGACCTCGTCACCTTACTCATTGAAGGATGCCCAGGCCAGTTTTGAGACCCAGTCCGCTCCTTTTGTTGTTGTTAATATTTAATGGACAAGTCAAATTGATCAGTTGTCAAATGTCACAAACTCCTGGTGCTTTAATTTTCCAAAACTGTGCCAACTTTTCAGTTTATCCAAACTTTCATTTCCTGTGTAAAATCTAAATTTTACATTAATACAGTATATTATTTCAGAACTCCTGTAAAACAACCCTTATTGTGCTTTATCACAGTATCTTATATGACTAATAAGACTTTATCATTGCTTAGCCTGAGTACAAATGCAGAATTACATATTAACAGAAACTGCAGTGTAACTGGTATACTGTATTACATTTGCCAGCATTCTTTTCAAATAATTCTTTTCTGCTCCATACTTCTAAAAAAAGTTTTATGCTGTATTGAGGATTTGTTCTGTTCTGTGTATTGTATTGTGTTCACCACCTTTTTTTTGACACCCACTGCACGCCCAGCCTACCTGGAAAGGGGTCTCTCTTTGAACTGCCTTTCCCAAGGTTTCTTCCATTTATCCCTGCAAGGTTTTTTGGGAGTTTTTCCTTGTCTTCTTACAGCACAGGTGTCAAACTCCCGGCCTGGAGGGCCGCAGTGGGTACAGGTTTTCTTTCTAACCCTTTTCCTAATCAGTGCCCAGTTTTCACTGCTAATTAACTTCTTTTCCCTCTATTTTAATAGCCCTGTTTTTAAGGATTAAGTCTTAAGTATTAAATGAGAGCCAAACAGAAATGAGACATGAAACGAGCCAACAGATGACCAGCTAAATTGGGGCTTCAAACTCCAAACTGATTCCTTAATGAGAAGCTGATTCTTGCTGTTAGTTAAACCTGTTATTCAATTCTATGGCTTGTTGCTGCTCTCTTTTTGCCACAGCAGACATTTCCAAAACTGTTGATATTCTGTTTTTTTCTAAGAACTCCAAAAATGTTTTGGTAACCTGAGGGATCAACCTTACTGAGACCTTCATCTTTATTTTCAGATTTTGTTTGATGGGTACAGGTGAGCTGGTCATGTCCTGCTTGTTTTATGTCTCATTATTGTCCGACTACTAATTAAGGAAAAAAACAACTAAGGGGCCTGAGTCAAGCTAATTAAAGCTAAGGCTAAAGAAGTTAATTAGCATCAAAAACTGGTCACTAATTAAGAAGATGGTTAGAATGAAATCCTGCAGCCACTGCGGCCCTCCAGGACTGGAGTTCGACACTCCTGTCTTAGAGAGTCAAGGCTGGGGGGCTGTCAAGAGGCAGGGCCTGTTAAAGCCCATTGCGGCACTTCCTGTGTGATTTTGGGCTATACAAAAATAAACTGTATTGTATTGTATTGTAAATATATGACGTGTTCTCACTACTTTCATTACATTTTCGGGTTTGCACTAATTAACATTAGTTTGGCTTCAAAAAACTAAACACATAAGGCAAATTTGGCATTTTCATATTTTGCAATTAAGTGTGCTATTTTACCAATCATGCTAAGTGACATAATCACAGTGCTTTGTGCTTTGAAGCACTAAATCATTTTATTTTGGTATTAAGAAATACAGAAGCTCATTTCATTGGTAGGGTAGACAGGCCAAATAGCCACTTCACCTGAATCTTGCCTTTTATTTACTACAACTGTTCTTACTGCTTGCAGTGTGAAGTTTCTCATGGTGGGTGCAGGCAGAGGTGTTGCTAGAGATTTTGGGTCCCATGGAAGGATATCATATTGGGCCTCCCACGGTGACCAAAGCAACCCTGTACAATGACTGTGTCACCACAACAACTAACTTAAATCCAATCAGAGCTTTTATAACTTTAACTATGCAGGCTGGTATAGCTCTACTTGAGCCCCATACTTACTAGGGCTGTCAAATAAGCCAAAAAACAGGTTTGAATATTCAAATTAAAACTAATTATTAGAATATATTCAAACTTTTATACATTATTATTATTATATTAATGATGGCAACATCTACAACAAAAGCCGGCAAAAAAAAGTTATATTGAGGCATTTAAACATTTAAAATATAAAAGCCACCAACATCTCGCGCATATGAACTCCATAAGAGAGCACAACCATCTTGTCTTCAGTCTAGAACTGAGTGCTGGGTGAGCTTAAATCCTTGTGAGCCATGTGCACTCACACCACACCTCATTATATTATTATTCATATTCTGAATTTATATTTTACTCATGGTACGTCTTAAAAGCAGGGAGCATTTATCACACTGCTGCATAACAGTGCAGCCTTCAAATGTAAGAAGTGCTTGTAAACTGTACACACTAAGTGGTGTGATCAAAAAGAAATACGCACACATGTGCATTACTGCACATATGAAACACAGAGGAATGCTTAAACAGGCTAAATGATGATAATTTCATTTTTCCCTAGCTAAGTGGCTTTTTGCTCCTTGAAGCCAGAAGTTGATCTCTTTTATATAAATGGAGACCACGTGACTCAATTGAATAAGATGATGCATGTGTTCATGCCTCCCAATTTAAGTAGCTGAATATACTAAATGTTGCATTGTAATGACTGGTGCAGTTTCATTTAGCAGATAATATAAAATCAACTTAAATTCTGCAATTTTATGATTTTTATTTTTAATATTAAAGCTTTACATGCAATATTATACAAAACTAGCATTGCGAAAAGCCCATTTAGTAAAACGTGATTAAGGGTACATTGGTAAGTCCGTCTGTTTCTATTGCATTCTAGATTTACGAACCTCTGTTCTCCAGATATGCCAACCTTTACATCTCTTTTATTCATCTGATGTTCCAGTTGTGTGTGACATGATGTCCAGACTCACAAACATATGTTGACTACTTGCCTTTGTTCAACAAGCTTTCCTGCCCTCTTGTGGATAGTGGACGACATTATACCCGGCAAGGGCACACATTTGTGCACCTTGGGGCAGCTTATAGGCTCTGGTGGTGGTAATTCAACGGTGATACACAAGATGGCGGTGTATACTAACGCCTCTTTTCTTCCTCCCTTTACAGACCGGATAACTGAAAACATGACCTCCTCTGACATTACTTCTGATTTCAGTCCCCATGGACCTGCCTCTTCCTGCCTGATCGGTACTTAACAGGAAGTGTCACCATCTCAGCCAGCCAGTCTAAACTCAGACTCATGTAAATAGGGACATACTTTTTTGCGGAAAAGCCTTAAAACATTTGCCTTAATAATATACAGGGTTGTGGTGTCACCCCAACAGTGTGCCTTTTGTCTTGTTATCTTTTGAAATATATAGAGACATATTTTAAAATATATAGAAGAATACAAATAAAATAAAATAAAGGAGGCAAAAAAACACATTAATAGTAATACAAAAGGATAGAAATTTTGCAGTAACAGATTGAAAGGCTTTAACCAACAGCATTGTGGTTCATAATTAACTCAAGAGATTCCCAAATAAGATTAAAAATTGATCATGAATAAAGTCTTATAATGAATAGATTTGTTCTCATAAAAGAAAATAATACGCTGTAATCATAATTTCTGGACAATCTTAGTACATATTTCTTTCTATTGATTCCTGGAGACAGGACAAACGAAAAACAAAAAAGGAGTTTAACTTCTTCTGTGCAGTTCATATCTGTATCTGAAAACATTTTGCTTAGAATTAACTGGGTAGATTATGTGAAATTTACATTGGATTTCACAAACCTTTGGTAACAAGAGGATAAACTCTTCCACCTTCATCCCTCTCTGACTGTCAGCAGGAAGTTAAATCGTGGCTGTCTGCTAATTTTCTTAAATTAAATAGTGATAAAACAGAGGTTCTTCTGGGAGGATCTAAATCTGTTTTGGATAAATGTGGTAATATTTCATTGACTATTGAAATTTCTCTAATCTCTTCTTCCTCCCAGATTAAGAGTTTAGGTGTTATTCTAGATAAAACCTTAAAATTCGAGACGCATGTTAATAATATTACTCAGTCTGCATATTTCCATAAACATAATATGAGCCGTTTACCTCCATCTCTTTCAGCTACCAGCATTGCTATTTTTGTTCATGCTCTGGTTACATCTCATATTGATTATTGTAATTCTATCCTTTACAAACTGCAATTGGCTCAAAATGCTGCAGCTCGTATTATTACTAGAAACCCTTCCATAGAACACATTACTCCAGTCCTTCAGCATCTTCACTGGCTCCCTATTAAATATCACATTGATTTTAAGATTCTGCTTGTTACTTACAAGACCCTCCATAATCTGGTACCTCCTTATCTTTCTGATCTTCTTCACATCTCGATTCCTTCTCATATCCTTAGATCTTCTTCCTCTATCAATCTTATTATACCTCCTGCTCGCTTGACAACCATGGGGTTTAGCTTTCAGTTGAGTATGATTTTGGAACAAATAAAGTTCTGTCTATCTATCTATCTATCTATCTATTGTGGCCCAACAGGCTGGCATCGCCAACTGAACCCAACACAGACAAGCACGGGACACAAGTTCAAAGCACACAAGGTTTATTTTTTCTTCCCCATTCCCCACAAGTATAACACAGTCCCTGCACAAGCACAGCACAATACCATAAGACTCTTTCTTCACTCTTTTCCTTCTCCTTCACTCCTCGGGTCATGATTTGTCGCTCCTCCTCCTGACTGGCCGGCTCCTTTTATAACACACCCGGAAGTGCTCCAGGTGTTTGATTACTTGTTTCTGGAAGCACTTCCAGGTGTGGTGGAAGAACTGCCCATAAGGGCTCAGCAGCTCCTTCTGCAGCACCCCCTGGTGGTGCCTGCGGATCCCAACAGGGCTGCACCATACTCCAACTCCCATGAAGCCCTACGGGAGTCTGAGGCACCGCTGCATCCCAGGGGGATTGCCATTTAGCGTCCCTGGGGAGGTAACACTCTGGTCATTCTTACTCCCCCGGTCCTTCCAGCATGGAGACATCCCAGCTGGGCAAGAGCCCCGGCCGCACGCTACACTATCTATCTATCTTTCTAGTATCTAGTGCCTTTCATATCTATCTATCTATTATATAGTGCCTTTCACATCTATCTATCTATCTATCTATCTATCTATATATCCTAAATACAGGGTCATGGGAGTCTGCTGGAGCCAATCCCAACCAACACAGACCGCAGGGCAGGAAACAAACCCTGGGCAGGGTGCCATCCCACCACAGGGCGATCTATCTATCTAGTGTGTATTATTTATGAATTCCACTGTAAATATGCAAACAAAACATTTAATGCTAAGGAAGATCTCCAGTCATAAGCACTAATAGATAACCGTGTAGAAATTACCAGTCCTATAAAATAAAATATTTGTTTTTCAAGTTTACTTGTTTAGAAAATGAACCTTCTGATGTAAATTGAGCTATTTCTAAATGAATAAACTGGTGGGTTGGTACTAAGTTCTGTGTGAAGTCATTCGCATTCTATGACAAAGATCAAGGCTAATTTTGTTTGCTTTTAATAATAAAAGAAAGGTTAAAATGGCAGTTCTGCCAGCAGGAAGAGATTATTAATTTTTACATAACTGCAGTGAAAGAAAATCGGTCCTTACCTCATACTAAGAAGAACGTCCCCATTGCGGTAGATGAAGAGAAGGATATTTTCTTGTGTAACATCATGGAAATTGGCATTTTTTTCATTGGCAAAGAACAAATCTGGTTTCCAAAGGCATTTGAACATTTTCGGATCTACAGTTAAGGCATCTGATTTAAAATCAGTAGGGAGCCTGAGTCTGGGATCGTTCCATCTCTGCCTCAAGAAAATATTAACACGGTAGTCCTGAAAAAAAACAAAAAAAACAAAGGAGTGCATCAGCCATTATTACAAAATAGTTATCTACTGTACATGTAGATTTAGATTAGATTAGTTTTAGATTTTATTTGTCACAGATACACACACAGGAGTTACAGAGAAATGCAGCTCAGTGGGCAGACTGTATCGTGCAATATAATTCAAAAGTATACATTAAAAATAAGTATTAACTAATAAAAGGAGCAGAGTGAAAACACTCAAGTTAATTGTAATTGTGTAACACTTATACACAATAACATATACATAATAATTTTTTAATTTAATTATTAGAAGATCAAAACTAAATATAAACAATAGATTACAATTTTGAGGAATGCCTGACAAGATGACTATGGGAAATGAATTTCTTTCTCTGTTTTTAAATTGAGGCAATGCAGATGCTCGCCAGATCCTAACCATTTAAACTAGCAGTAGAAAGGGTGAGAGGAGTCCTTCATGATCCGGGATACCTTGGTAGTGCGCCTTTTTGTAAACAGGTCCTGTATGGACGATGTTGCTGATATCCCCATGATGTGTTCAGACGAGCGCACAGCTTTGTGTATTGCCCTGTGTTCCTTGTCTGAGCCATTCCCATACCAGGCAGTGATGCACCCTGTCAGTATATGTTCAACAGCCTCAGGGTAGAAGGACTTCACGACTCTTTTTGATACTCTGAATTTCTGCAGTTGTCTGAGATGATAAAAAGGCTGCCTTGTCTTTCTCACCAAAATGTTTATGTGTGTGTGAATCACGTTAAGTCACTCCTGATGTTGACTCCCAGGTATGTGAAACACTCAACCCTCTCCACTGCAGTACAGTTTTTTAACACTAGAATCCCCAAAGCCTATGAAAAAAGTCGTAATCCCAGGCCACCTTAAATTCCTTCGCACTGCTCCTCATCAGTGTCTTTGGTTTTGCAAATGTGTCAATCAGCACAAGCAGCAAGCAGCCTGCTACCCCATCCTTTACTGACACAACTGATGTCAGGCATTAAATTCTCAGAGCTCAAGTCTGTTTATCTGGGTGTGAAATGTCTGGAGGTGTAGAGGGTAAATAATATATCGTACAGAAGATGGTATGTGTGGCCTTTAAATGTATCACAATGGGGAATATGTGACGCTTGTACTGCCTATGCAAGAAATGGATGAAGAAAAACGCCATGACTACAAAGATTTGCTTCACCGCATCAAACCATTTATCAAACATCATCAAATTTTAAAGATGACGATAATTTTTAACCTGCTCTATCAGCACTTCCTTGAAGCGTTCAGCCTTAATGCTAGTAAACAACAATGCTGACGTCACGTACCAAAACTTGAACGCACTGGCCATCCAGATTTTTGCTGGTACTGCAACACATGCACACGTCATATTCATTTCTGACGATGTGCTCAGTGGACACGTCAAAGTGCACTGGGAAGGCGTGGCAACCATGATGGGTGCGTGATTGGGTTCTGAACGTCAAGTATATCCTGGCCTTTAGACCTGCACACCCAATCGTCAGTATTAGACAATTAGACAAGATGGCAGTGCAGCTGCTTCTCTTTTACAGAGGGCTGCTGTTTGGAATTTTGATCTTCCTTATATTTAAATCGCACTTGTTCAAGAAATGGTATAACTTTTTTTTTTTTTTTTTTTGTTGCCATTTGCTTTTGCTGCGGCCTCCTATGCTGCAGTTACCATGTACAGTAATCCCTCCTCGATCGTGGGGGTTGCGTTCCAGAACCCCCTGCGATAGGTGAAAATCCGTGAAGTAGAAACCATATGTTTGTATGGTTATTTTTATATATTGTAAGCCCTTAGAAACTCTCCCACACTGTTTATAAATATTCTCCGCACAGTTATACAGTAAACCCTCGTCTATCGCGGTAAATCCGCTCCAGACAGATAAATGAATTTCCACGAAGTAGGATTCTTTATTTATAAATCTAATATTTTCACAGTTATAGCATAGAAAACCTGTTTACGACCTTCTAAATACGTTTTTTAACATTATTAGAGGCCTCTAGACATGAAATAACACCCTTTAGTCAAAAGTTTAAACTGTGCTCCATGACAAGACGGAGATGACAGTTCTTTTTCACAATTAAAAGAATGCAGACATATCTTCCTTTTCAAAGGAGTGCGCGCGTCAGGAGCAGAGAATGTCAGAGAGAGAGAAAAGTAAACAAGCAAAAATCAATAGGTGCTGTTGGGCTTTTAAGTATGGGAAGCACCGCGATAAAGCAGCCGCAATGAAGGGATCAATGTGAAGGTAGTCTTTCAGCATTTTTTACCGGCGTGTCTGCGTCCGTATCTTCTAAGCAAACAGCCTCTGTGCAAACAGCCCCTCTGCTCACACCCCCTCCGTCAGGAGCAGAGAATGTCAGAGAGAGTGAGACAGACAGAGAAAAGCAAACAATCAAAAATCAATACGGGCTGTTAGAGCTTTGAAGTTTTCGAAGCACCGCGCGGGAAGCATATCGTATATCATTGAGGAGTTTTATTTAATACGTAATACGTGCTCTGATTGGGTAGCTTCTCAGCCATCCGCCAATAGCGTCCCTTGTATGAAATCAACTGGGCAAACCAACTGAGGAAGCACGTACCATAAATTAAAAGACCCATTGTCCGCAGAAATCCGCGAACCAGCGGAAAATCCGTGATATATATTTAGATATGCTTACATTTAAAATCCGCGATGGAGTGAAGCCGCGAAAGTCGAAGCGCGATATAGCGAGGGATCACTGTAACTCCCAGAGTCGTTAACCCAAGTTAGAATGTATTCAAAAATGTACTTCTTTTAAATTTGAATATTTCAGCCTTATTTTTTGGCTTAAGTGCCTAAATATTCACCCCCTTAGAAGATTCCTCACTGTATTGTTTTATAACATTTTGGATTTAATTTGGCTTTTTTTTTTTAATGGAAAAGTGATCTAATTTTCAATCACAAGTACTTACAAATATTAAACACAAAATAATTGATTGCATAAGTATTGACCCTTTAATCTCCTTAGCGTTAGACCCAAGTATCACTCAGGCAACTGTATAGATATGTCTTGCATAAGTGTTAGACCCGAGGATTAATCAGTCTGTAAAAATGCTAAGTGCGTTAATCCTGAGCGCTTCCCAGGCAACATTGTAGATGCGTCTTCTTCTAGCCTCATAATGGCGTCTCATAAGAAAAGTTTTTCAACAGCCCAGGTGTTGCACGATCTTGACAGTGACACAAGCAGTGATGTTGAGGAGCCAGTGGCGTAGCGTAGTGGGGGCGGCAGGGGCAGCAAAGAATTACTGTATATTTTAGTCTTTTAAATTGAAATACCTAAATAAGGGGGCGGCTGACACCCACGCTACGCCACTGGAGGAGCCCCTCATCAGCAGTGATGATGAAGTGAATCTGTCTTCGGGCAATGAAACTAAAAGTGATTCTAATGAATCCGAAAGTCACACTTTCGCATTTGGGTCTTTGTTGACCCGGTTTCAAATAAACCAGCATCACCTTATTTTTGATTTTGTGGGGCAGCCACGAATAAAGGTGAACGTTAACAGCCCAGATCCACTGACTTACTTTAAGTTATTTCTTGATGATGACATGATCGAAAGAACTGTTGCTGAGACAAACTGTTATGCTGAAAAGTGTTGAGGAAATGACCGCACACCTGAGCAGTTTTCCTGTTCAAACAGATGGGAACCGGTAGCTGCTGATGATATCTGGTATTAGCATCATCATCATCATTATTATTAGTATTACTGCTGATTACCACAGTCCATCCAGGAAGCACTTCCGGGTAAGGCAGAACCTCCCCGTGACAAGAAAGCCTGCCTCCAGCAGCTCTCCCTGATGACTCCAACCGGGCTTCCCACCAAAACTACAAATCCCATGCAGCCCCTGCAGGTGTCTGAATGGGAAGCACACCAGTGAGATGTCACCTTCCAGCACCACCCAGGTCACTGGGAAGCAGTCTCCCCCTGTCCTTCCATTATAACGGCCTCACGTTACTACTAACCAACCTGGTCGGGATGTCCATTCACCAACATCCTTCCATTCAAAAAGCCTCCCAGCCAAGTAAGGAACCATCTTTCCCGGCATGGATGCCAGCCAACCCATGTTGTCTATTACACAGCACAAACGCAGAATTATATTAAATGTATATGATTATATTAAGTAATCATGCAGGAGACCATATGAGTGGCTTTGAGTAACCTTATGACATTTGTGGGCAGAAGCAGTTCCTGAACTGAGTGGTGTAAGTGGCCACCAGAATAAATCTACTTTATTTGTATAATTTGGCCTTTGTGGTGTTATTTCTTGGCAATAGTGTCCATAACAGTGTCCCTCTTTGTGACAATAAACGGTTTATACTATGAAGTCTGTTTTCAAGTGGGCTTTCAGTGGATATTGTAGAATACTTTTATTGTACTGTGTTTTTTCAAGGTTTTAAATGCTCAAAGGAAACATGAAATACTACACAGTGCCCATATTAAAATAAAAGCAACACAAACAGAAAGAAGGCTTTCATAATCTTTCAACACCACCTGCTTTCACCTTTTGTTTGATTTAGAACTTCAGTAAAGCATTTACCATTAACCTAGTAAAGAAAAGTTAATATTATGAGAGTCTTTGATGTGGTAAGTATGTTTTTAAACTTTAGATTAGGCGCTGTTAACTTTTATGAAGCCTCATAAGTCAAATCTGTGTCTAATGCAGGCATCAGGAAGTCAAATATTTGTAGAAATACTTTAATTCATATCTAGACTCGATCTAATCTGCCTTAGCAAAAAGGCGACTTCTTGTGTTATTTTTCTCCAAAGTACTGTAAATGATTTGCCTTTTCAAAACAATATATCAAGAGGAAGACTTTAGACTTTTAAATCTTGGTTTGTGCAATCCCTCTTCTGAAACAAGTTGCATGAAAATAAAGCAATTCTCCTGAAAGTGTGTGTTATCATGGATGCTTCAGCTTTCTTTAAAATAAATTCTACAATAAGAACATGAGCACAAAGGGAAACTTGATAAGGAGAGATACTGCACAAACGTTAACACACAGACAAACCTCACATAGATGGAATAAGTGACTGAGTAGTGTGGTGGAGAGCAGGACTTTAGGGACCCTCAAAACTCGACTTAATGGGAATGACAAGCTTCTTGTGCTGAATGGCTTCTTCTTGTCAAAACTGTTCTAATGTTACCTAATATTACCAATGCCAGAAATTAAAAATGAATTCCTACCTTTAATGTGAAATCCATCCTTTTTTTTTTACTCATACTGTATGAATATTATGAATAGCATAAGTATTATTATACTGAATGAACATTAAAAATATATTTTTTTCACTTTTAATAGCTTCATAATGTTTCTTTGGATATATTAATAATCTCTTATATATATTTCTCTTCTGGTTCGTCCTGATTCCACTTCAAAATCAGTTCCGCTCACACACAGCCGACATAGCATTTCTCGATTCCTATTCGTCCTCTTCCAAACTCTTCCCCATGCTGCCTGCTGCTCCTCTTGAAAAGCGGTCCCGCCAACACGCAGCCGACACAGCATTTCTCGATTCCTATTCGTCCTCTTCCAAACCCTTCCCCATGCTGCCTGTGGCTCCTCTTCAAAAGCGGTCCCGCCAACACGCAGCCGACACAGCATTTCTCAATTTCTATTCGTCCTCTTCCAAACTCTTCCCCATGCTGCCTGTGGTTCCTCTTCAAAACCAGTCCTGCCAACATGTAGCCAACACAGCATTTCTTGATTCCTATTCGTCCTCTTCCAAACCCTTCCCCATGCTGCCTGTGGCTCCTTTTCAAAACCGGTCCCGCCCACACGCAGCCGACACGGCATTTCTCAATTCCTATTCATCCTCTTCCAAACCCTTTCCCACGCTGTCTGTGGCCTCCCATACACCCCCATCTCGATTCCTATTCCTCCTTTGGACTACCGCGTTCCTTCCTCTTCAAAACCGGTCCCGCCCACACGCAGCCAACATGGCATTTCTCGATTCCTATTCGTCCTCTTCTAAACCCTTCCCCACACTGCCTGAGGCCTCCCATACTCCTTGCTATTTTCGTTATACTGCGACGGTTGTTTCCTAAGCCTTTGTTATAAAATGAACGACAGTTCTTCTGTCGATGGGTTTTTTGTACAATGTCATCTGTATTCCGGGATCCGGCAACTGCCTGTTCCTATCAGTGGGTTATTTCTTGACACAAACGGTTGACGAAGGCAATGCACCGTTTTCCGTTCCTATTCTAACACCGCCGTATGCTAAGGCGGGCGTCAGCTATCTAGTAATAATAATAATAATAATAATAAAGTTTTATTTATGTAGCACCTTTCATACACTTTAAGGACACCTTACAATTCAATAAACACAACAAGACATAGAAATCACATACAAAAAATGAATAATACTCATTGAAGAGATGTGTTTTTAACAGGAGTTTAAAATGAATAATAGATTTTTCCTCATGAAAGCTGAGAGGAGGAGCATTCTAAATATTAGGGGCTATCACAATGAAAGCTATGCCACCCATAGTTACTAACCTGTATTTAGGTGCAGTGAGTTGGTTAACATCCGATGATCTTAATGCACGGGCAGGAATGTAAGGGCTCGTTTATAATTCACGCTTAGAACACGTACGCGCCCGCATCATGGCTTCCATGCATTCCCAGTGTTCATTTGACGTGTTCTCTGAGCAGGTCCTCAGAAATTAACGTGACACATGTGCGAGTTGCAGTACCAGCAAAAAGTCGGAATGTGACGTCAGAGTCTCTGGTTACTATCTACATGTGACAGAAAGCCACTATGTAGATCCTACAAGATTGATGTGCGCGTTTCGATGTTTGATGAATGGTTCGATGTGGTGAAGCACAATGCTGACATGCAAATGTATTCATGGTGCTTTTATATTCAAGCGTCGCATATTCCTGATCGTAATGATACGATACATTTTAAAAGTCTCACATACCATCTTCTGTGCCGTCTTTTTTTTTCTGGGGCTTCCTCCGGACCTGACAGCAGCGGCAAACAGCAATAGATCACCACACAGAGGACATTAAATGTATGATATTCCAACTCTCTGCACATTTAGAATCCTAAGATTTATACTTGATATCACTTTCATGATGAAATGCCTTAAAGTATGTATATTACACTTTACAGATAAATCGTTAATTTCGTTTAAATAATGAATGCTGTTAATATTTACACACATGGGGGAGTGGTAGCACTGCTGTCTCACAGGGAGTCACGTCGCTGGTATTCTCTGCATGGAGTTTACATGTTTTCCTGCTGGGTTTCCACAGTGTGCTCCGCTTTCTTTCCAAAGACAAGCAGATTTGGTGACACTAAAATGACTCCAGTGTATGCGTGTGCTTGTATTCACCTTGCGTTGAGCTGATGCCCTGTCCAGGGTTTGTTTCTGCCTCGTGCCCAATGCTAGCTGGAATGGACACATCCCCGGATTGATGGATTTACTCATTAAACATCCTTTTCAGAGAAAGTGATCAGTGAAATATCGAAAATGCTGCTGGAGTATGTGAATTTCCCCTTGGGATTAATAAAGTATCTATCTATCTATATTGCGGTAAGGTGTCATCGGAATTTAATGGGTGTTCCAGGCAATTCACAACACAGCGAAGCCGAACCTGTTCTCACTGTGATGATATCTCGCACTGCCACCTGGTGGATTCCTCCAGATTTCCGTAAATTACGCACGCAAGCATAAACAGTAAAATGCTTGCGTAGCAGGAGCTTCCGCTGCAGCATGCGTCGCGTTGCATGAAGTATAAACCCAGCCTAAGGAAGCAGCAGTCCAGACAGATAATGAGAGGTTAAACCATGAAGGGTTTTAAAGGTGAGAAGAATAATTTTATATTTGATTCTTGAAAAGACAAATCATAAAGGACAGGAGTGATGTGAGCAGATTTTTTAGTGTGTGTAAGTAGACGAGCAGCAGAATAATAATGATTAATTGAATAAGAAGAAGTATAATCAGAATAATAATAGTTAATTAATTCTGATATTTTGTATATCAATTCACCTAAAAACAAGGATTTGTCTGTTTGTTTCCATCCGGTTGCTGTGTCTCAGTCATTCTAAAACATGTGGCATCACAAACATTTTTAGAAATAAAATGCATTGCATTTGTCATTCCAGCAGAGGGTGCATCCCAACCATTAACACTACTTTTGCAAATCCCATACCAAATATCATAAAGCAGACTTGTACATTGTATTTGTCATTCCAAAAGGTGGCTCATCACAAACATTTTTAGCAATAAAATGTATTGCTTTTGTCAATCCAACAGATGGCACAACACAATCATTAACACTGCTTTTGTGAATCCCATGCCAAATGGCATATAACAGAGACATACAGTATGCATTACATGGTTCACTGCAAACCTCAATGCTTGGATCTACGTTAATTGTGCTTAAACTGCATGATTATTATAAATAGTATGAATATTATTAAATTGAATTTAGAAGTTTCTTTAGGCACGTTTACAATAATATTTAGTTAATTTTATTACTTTGAATGTCTATCATCTTAACAAAAAGGATAAATGTCAAGTGTCTGTCCCGTTGCTATGTTTTTGTCATTCAAATAGATGGCACGGCACAAATATTTTTATTAATAAAATGCATTGCATTTTTCATTTCAACAGATGGTGTACCACAACACTTAACACTGCTGTTATGAACCACATTCCAAATGGCATATAATAGAGACATGTGCATTGCATGGTGCACTACAAACATTAATACTGAGGTCTAAGCTGATTGTGCCTATACAATATGAATATTGTGAATAGTATGAATATTATTATAATGAATTTACATTAAAAATAAATCATTTTTCACTTTCTCCAAGCATATTTACAGTGAAAGTTAATTTTATTATCCACCTTGATAAAAGGATGTCTGTGTGTTGGCCCAGGTGCCATGTTTCTGTCATTCCAAAAGACTGCACACCACAATCATTTTTAGAAATAAAATGCATTGCTTTTTTATTTCAACAGATGGTGCATCACAACCATTAACACTGCTTTTACAAATCCTATACCAAATTGCATATAACTAAGACATATACATTGCCTTAAACACTGCAGACGGTAATGCTGATGTCTATGTTGATTCTCCCTGTACCATTTGAATATCATTAAACTGAACGAGCATTAAAAATATATTATTTTTATCACTTATTTATTATAAATTATTATTATTATTATTATTTTTTTTTTTTTTCATAGGCGGCACGGTGGCGCAGTGGTAGCGCTGCTGCCTCACAGTTAGGAGACCCGGGTTCGCTTCCTGGGTCCTCCCTGCGTGGAGTTTGCATGTTCTCCCCGTGTCTGCGTGGGTTTCCTCTCACAGTCCAAAGACATGCAGGTTAGGTAGATTGACGATTCTAAATTGTCCCTAGTTTGTGCTTGGTGTGTGGGTGTGTGTGTCCTGCGGTGGGTTGGCGCCCTGCCCGGGATTGGTTCCTGCCTTGTGCCCTGTGTTGGCTGGGATTGGCTCCAGCAGACCCCTGTGTTCGGATTCAACGGGTTGGAAGATGGATGGATTATTTTTTCTTAATTTATGTATTTAATATCAATTATTCATCAACTATTTATTAGCATTTTTTAATAGCTTTATGAAGTTTTTTTAGGCACATTTACAATAATAGTTTATTAATTTTGCTTTTCAGTATGTCATTCCACCTTAATAAAAGGATAAGTGTATGTTTCTGTCCAGTTGCTTTGTCTCTGTCATTCCAAAAGATGTTGTGCATCACAAACATTTTTAACAATAAAATACATTTCATTTGTCAATCCAACGGATGGTGCATCACAACCATTAACACTACTTGCATCACTCCTATATCAGAGTGACCATCGGGTTCTTGGACACCTCTCTTACCATGGTCCTTCTACCCCGATTGCTCAGTTTGGTTGGGTGCCCAGTGCTAGGAAGAGTCATAGCTGCTCCACACATGTGCCCATTTCAGAATTATGGAGGCCACTGTGTTCTTGGGAACCTTCAGTGCTGCAGGAATGTTTTAGTAGTCTTCCCCAGATCTGTGCCTCCACACAATCCTGTCTCTAAGCTCTGCAGGAAATTCCTTCAGCCTCACGGCTTGGTATTTGCTCACCTGTGGGACCTTTGACAGACAGCTGAGTGCCTTTCCTAATCATGTGCAACCAACTAGACTGACTACAGGTGGACTCCAGGCATGGCGTAGAAACATCTCAGCAATGATCACTAGAATGGAAGGTACCTAAGCTAAATGTCATAGCAAAGGGTCTGAATACTTGTGTCAATATCATACTTCAGCATTTTAGTTTTAAAAAATTTGCAAAAATGTCTAAAATCCTGTTTTCGCTTTGGTATTTAGAGTTATTGACTGTTTCTTGATGAGTTCAAAAATGAATTTCAATGATTTCAGCACAAGGGCACAGCATAACAAAATGAAAAATAACAGCAGGGTCCGAGTACTTTCTGAATGCACTGCATGACAGGGTCTTCTTAGGGAGCTGTTTTGCAGAACAGACAAATAAGAAAGAGAGAAAAAAAGCAGAACAGACATGGAAGAACATGGCCTGGTTTGGGATCAAAGCGTTAACCACTAGGTGTCACCATGCTGTATTTTGTAACTGTAACATATTAGAAATTGGTTTATACTCACCATTGTTGTTTCCTGTATTGAACCAAAACTGTTGATGAAAATGTTGACTTTATCATCGACTGGAATGCCTGTAAATAAACACACACACTGCATTAAAAAACTTAATTCATCTGTTAATGAATGACATGCAGCACCATTATTATTACTGAATGTATTTTCTGGGATAGTCCCATTGCTACTGTCAATATCTTTTAATATTATTATTAAAGCCAAAGTGATTTACCCTAACACCTTTCTAAAGATGTGTGCAGGGCCCATAAGTGTGATCTTTTGCACTTCACTAGCTGATAGATGGGCCTGGAAGCATCTTCAAGTTTTCATTGTGATCTTTTCTTAATGTACCTAATGCTCCAACAATAACTGGCACAGTTCTAGTTTTACAGTTCCACATCCTGCTAATCTCGATTTCCAAATCCTTGTACTTGTTGATCTTCTTCTTATTATTATTATTATTAAATATATTTTCTAATATAGCCCCATTGCTAGTGTTAATATCTGCTATTATTATTATTATTATTAAATGTATTTTCTGGGATAGTCCCATTGCTATTGTTAATATCTGTTATTATTATTATTATTATATTATTATTATTATTAAAATTATTAAATGAGATAGTCCTATTGCTACTGTTAATATCTATTATTATTATTATTATTATTAAATGTACTTTTTGTGTCCCATTGATACTGTTAATGTCTGTTATTATTATTATAATTATTAAATGTATTTTCTGGAATAGTCCTATGGGTGTTGTTAATATCTGTTATTATTATTATTATTAAAATTAATAAATGTATTTTCTGAGATAGTCCAATTGCTACTGTTAATATCTATTATCATTATTGTTATTATTATTATTATTATTAAATGTACTTTTTGGAATAGTCCCATTGATACTGTTAATGTTTGTTATTATTATTATAATTATTAAATGTATTTTCTAGTATAGTCCCATTGCTAGTGTTAATATCTGCTATTATTATTATTATTATTATTATTATTATTATTATTATTATTAAAATTATTAAATGAGACAGTCCTATTGCTACTGTTAATATCTATTATTATTATTATTATTAAATGTACTTTTTGGGATAGTCCCATTGATACTGTTAATGTCTGTTATTATTATTATAATTATTAAATGTATTTTCTGGGATAGTCCCATTGCTAGTGTTAATATCTGCTATTATTATTATTATTATTATTATTATTAAATGAGATAGTCCTATTGCTACTGTTAATATCTATTATTATTATTATTAAATGTACTTTTTGGGATAGTCCCATTGATACTGTTAATGTCTGTTATTATTATTATAATTATTAAATGTATTTTCTGGAATAGTCCTATAGCTGTTGTTAATATTTGTTATTATTATTATTATTATTATTATTATTATTATTATTCAAATTATTAAATGTATTTTCTGGGATAGTTCTATTGCTACTGTTAATGTCTGCTATTATTATTCAAATTATTAAATGTATTTTCTGGGGTAGTCCCATTGCTACTGTTAATATGTTATTATCTCTCTATTATAAAAAAAAGTCCTGGAGTTGAAACAGTAGGGCAACAATACGTGATCTTATATATAGACTAGAGAGATTTGCCACGGATTGTCACACGGGGACCTTAAACATGAGACTTTATGCCAAGAGATTGACCCAGGACCGTCTCACGATGACGTAGAACATGAGATTCTTGCAAGACACGCCCTGCTTACAACCAAATAACAGCACGGGGAGGAACGCACTCAGTCACACACTCGGTCGTGTTTTGGCTTTGAGCACACACAGATCCAGGGCTCTCAGCGCATATAAAGCGTATAAGGACAATACATTATAAATGAAACGTAGATGACTAAGCGAAGCCCCCTAGTTATTATAATTATTAAACTTATTTTTTGGGATAGTCCCACTGCTACTGTTAATATCTATTGTTATTATTATTATTATTATTATTATATACAGCAGGGGATATTCCATGAAGCATCCTTATTGAGTAAGCTTAGCCTTATCCATGCCAGGCTAAAGAGGAGGCTTACCGGAGTGTTGTGGATTAAGAGTTCATGAAATTCCTAATTGATATGAAACACATCCTTGCAGAAAGGTGACAGGGATTTACTTTTTGCATATCTAATGTTGCTGAATTCTCATCTAAACTAATCTTACATGTTCATTAAAAAATTATCTTTATAAACTAAACTATCCATCAAAAGTAAACACCCATTAATTATATCATGCGCCACCACCTTGTTTGTCAGTGATGGGATTTTTGTAGCCTTTTCTTTGTTGCTGCATTCTTAGTTACACTATTGTATTCTGATATTCATTGTAAAGTGGAATAAAAATAAAAGCTACACCATTTATTGAAAAGCAACTTCCTTTCTACTGATAGTTCCAAGAGGCGGCCCCAGGAGGACACCTAGCAAGTGCAAAGAAGACTCTTTACAGTCCCTGTGTAGCTCAAACACACCTTCCTGGGTAATTCAAAATGGAACAACTTGGGCACAGCACCCTGAAACCGCTGAGCAAACACCCCATCCCCAAACCCTACAACCCAATAAAATTCAAGAAATGTGTTTGTGAGCGTCTGCAGGGTGTTGTACCGTGTTAGCCATTACGAATACACTAAATAGTCAAGCAAAATGACTCCTTTTATTGGCTAACCTTGAAGACGGGGCCTGAGTTTCCTTGAAAGCCTGCATATTGCAATCTTTTTGGTTAGCCAATAAAAGGTGTCATTTTGCTTGGCTTTTGGCTAATGAAAAAGATTACAATATGCCAGCTTTCAAGGAAACTCAGGTCGCTTCCTCAGGAGAGATTTAATCAATCAGCATCCTTCAAACAAACAACCAAGAAAAGAAATACAAGTCATGAAGTAATAAAACTGTACATCCCTCTCTGTCACAGGCAGCCAGCAATTCAGTCATAAAAAACAGAATTCCTAAAGCTCTGGTCTGTCCATTTTCCCTTCTTTGATATTTAGCAACTCATGTGCAGCATAACACACCACCAGATAAGGCCTACATAATAAAGAGTAAAAAGAGGACACCACAAAACAATCTCTGAATCTCCAAAATGTATGGTGCCAACTCTAACAGAGTTCCTGGCCAATTACAGATTAGTTATGGGGATTTAACACACAGAGATTCCAAATCTTGTTTCTGAGTTTTTTGTACCTTAACAAAGTTTAAACTGCATTTTTCCCGTAACGCTATTTTTGTCTTTTCTCTCAGGCGTCACCACTTTGGGGATGCCATTGCCTTCTGGTGCACTGAGGTCACAATCCTGACGTTGTTAGGTTGAGAGTTTAACCCCTTGTTGCCTACATTTATTTATAATCATATCAAAAAAGAAATTATTTGCGTTTTTGCTGTCAAGCAGAAGCTAAATTAGGTAGAGACTGTTAATTTGAATATAGCACACAAGCAAACAATAAGCTTGTACGTATTTTTATCTTAGCACAACTTACTTCAAATTCAGACAATTTCTCGAAATTAGCAGCCAAAATCCACATGCACAGCCACACCAACACTTCGCTTCCATTAGGCGGATGTACCGCATATACTCGTGTATAAGTCGGGTCCTGAAACGCGAAAAATCGATTCATTAGACCCAACTTATAACCCCGTTCAAAAATACGACACATTTTTATTTTACATCTTTTTGCCTCCTCCAATCTCGCACCAGTTTCTCAGACACATCAAATTTTGTGGCAGCAGAGCAGTTACCAATTTTTTTCACCATTTCAATGACTTTTAATTTAAAACCAGCTTCTGATCGAGGGCTCCATGGTAGATAAGGGATGCTCTTCCAATAAAGGTGTACGAGGGTGTGAGATACAAAAAACACAAAACAGTGCAAACATAGCTTCAGAATAGTTTGGGTATTACCGTGTGGTCATGAAGGCACAATACATAGAAAAAAAAAGGCCGTGTGCTCCGTGGTCACTCTCTCAGGTGGGCGTTAGCATATCGTAATCTCTTGGATCAATAGCGTCAGTTTTCCACATTCGACTTATACAACCGATATTATAAAATACTGGAAATTATATGGTAAAATCAAGTCCTGACTTATACATGGGAGAACTTGAATGCGAGTAGATACGGTAGTTTCCACCACGACTGCTAGACGGTCATGACCAGTACTTCCAATACGATCCTTGGTACGTATTGAATACGCATCAACCGGTATTGGCAGGATACGTACACCGGCATTCAGGTCGGAAGTGGTTTGAAGCGATTTTACAACAGTCGTCTACAAGGGGCCAGCTTCAGCTGCCATGTTATATCTGAGTCGTCAGCTAAGCCTTAAATCATTGTGTAGTTTACAGTGAGTTTTGATTTTTTTTCTGGTTAATGAGTCCTTGCTCTTGCCCTTTGGACTTTGAATTTTTGGTCGCGTTTGGGTTTTGGCGAAAGAAAACTTTTTGTCTTCCTACTCTTTGATCCCTTACTCTGTGTTCTGACTTCAGATTTCTTTAATGAGTTCCAAGCTGACCCTGTGCTGACCCCCCAAAGTTTGGGGATTAACATAAAAGTATATAAAAAATAAGTTTGTTTAAAAGATAGGACTGACTTTTGATAGTGAGTGTGGCAATAATAATAATAATAATAATAAATACTGTACATTTTACTTATACTGCACCTTTCCCATGCTCAAAGTAGATTTTGACTTAGCATTGCCCTCAATCTTTACATAAATAATTTTTCAGCCTTCCAGCAGGACAGTACAGGTTATTTTTTCAGGTTTGATTACAAATTACCTTTGCTTTCTGTTTAACACCTCGTCTCTTTGGCTTCTGGTTGCCTGATTCTGTTTTAGCTTTTCTCAGTTTTGACCCTTTGTCTGTCATGACTACAGCTCCGTCTTTGCCAACCATCTCCTACACTCTTAAACATAAAGATGCTGAGCACATCACACCAGTCTTAGTGTCGTTACACTGGTTAACTGTGCCATTTAGAATTGACTTTAAAATACTGCTTATGGTTTACAAAGCCTTAAACCATCTCCGCTCAATATATATAATCTCTATATATAATCTTCATTTGGATCTTGATCTTTGTTTGTCCACGAATTAATTAGAAGAAGCACTAGATGGCAGTAGAGAGACAGCTAAAACATCGGCATTGCATTAAGAATCTCCTGCAAGCTTATACTACTGAAGACTGTAGAACGCCAGTCACACCTCAAAACACAGACATTCAAACTAAACAAATTGTTGTACTTTAAATTAACTAAAGAGATCTTCATTTAGATCTTGATCTTTGTTTGTCCGCAAATTCCACGCATGCGTAGACCACCTTCCAGTTTAGTACGTTGTTGTAACTCACGGATGTCAACAATGTGCCGGAATAACGAAACGGGTGGTGGACAGTGGTGGACGCTGGTTAGCTCCTGAGGCCTGGTTAGAGAATGAGATTGCCGAAGATAAAAGGTACATGCCTACGTAACATGTGAATGAAAGAAAGACAGTGGGTAAAATGAATGTCAACGTAACAGCACGTTCTGGAAATTATTATTGTTACGTTGTAGCCGGCGAGTGCTGTGCGTCTCACAGTTGTACCGTGGCTTGCTCACATGTCAGTGAAGTGATCCCTATTTATGCTTTAAAGAGGCTGAATACCTATGTGTCTCCCTTTTATAACTATTGCTCCGTGTATATTGCCTTACTCTTTGGATTGCCACAGAGCAACTTGCGAGTAAGGTTGAGAAAAGATAGTGAGACGAAACGACAGCGTCGTGAAAACGAGACGGACTGTGAACGGACAGAAGCAGAAATGCTCCTACACTACCACATAATTACGATTCGGACAGTGATTCCGAGTAGGCCGTTCCTATCAAATCAATATCCAAGGGTTTTCTTTTGTAATTTTGTTTCCCTTATAAAAAATCATAATGCTGTGCGACGAAGGGCCCAGTTCATGACTGGCAGCCGCGTTTAAACAGGGAGCCCTTCACAGACAACTTTAACACGCGCAACATAGTTGGGCGCACATGGCTATTATATATATAAAATATATATATATAAAATATAAATATATATATAAAATCTAACAGTCACACACGTGCGCATGGGAGGCAGCTGAAGGGCTTGAGTAAGGGCAGTTCTGAGGCATACCAGGATGTGGCAGAGTGCACTGACTCTTTTTCTCCCTTTCCTGCAGACCATTCACGGGAGATTCCACCTGGCCCTCTTGATGTCACTTCCGAGACCGAGCCTATGGAAGAAGACCTTGCCGGCTCCGGCCCCTGTGATGTCACGTCCGGACTCGAACTTATGGCTGTAGACCTTCATGAGCCCGACCCTTTTGATCTCACTTCCTGTCTTCCCCTTTAAAAGCCTCCACCTTTTCCCTATTCCCTCAGTTCTGTTTTTGTTCAGTTTTGTGCACAGCAGTGCTATCATTTAAACTAAAATTTGCAGCCATTAAACCAAATATACTGTACGAGTGGCTGCCCCAAACCTTGCTATGGCTCTTTGTGGCTTTTGTGGCAATATATATATCTATTATAATTAAAAAAATCCTGGGATGAGATGTGACGTTTCGGAGAGATACTTTGTGCCAAGAGATTTAACCACACCTGGGGCCGGAAATAAAAGACAAAGAGTAGATGACAAAGTAGAACATCGTAAAGAATTCAAAAACGTTGGAGTGATACACATACAGAGCAAGTTAGAGATAATGAAAGTATTAAAATTCGAATGCCTCAAAAACAATGATAGTAAAGATCGCATTAGCGTAAACAAATGGAAATTATTACTCGGTGAAACAACAGAACAGCGAAAAGAGATTGAATATATTGTTCAGATTTAAACTTTAAATCAGAGACTTGTAGATCGTCTAATTTGTGTTGCAATTAGGGAAAAGTATTGTTTCGTCCCAATGAAGAGGCATATATGCGAGAAGTAAAAGATTTGTTATTTGGTGAAAGTGAAATCCACATACGCAAGTGACAGAGACATGAAGTGGTTGTATATATAAAAATATATGTACAGTACACATACACTAGCTGTAGATAGAATCTATTGAAATCGTCAGAAAAAAAAAACTGAAACGTAGAGATGTCAGGTAATTGAAAGGAACTACTCTGGGCATCTCTCTCCTAGGAGGATTCGTTTTGCCGACGTGCTTGCATCACTTGTGTTATTAGCAGCTAAACGAGTTTTCTGTTTCCTCGGAGGCGGGACCCCTACCTCGACTCCAACTCTCACTTCCAGGCCGGACAGACAGACACTCACAGTTCCACGGTAGATTATACATAAGACTAGGCTGACCCGCCTTTTAAGGCGACCGACTTTTAAGTTGACCCCTTCTTAAGGCAATTCAATATGTAGATCAATTTGATATTTTAACTCATTAATTTGGTTATATTGAATTTGAGCGGTATTACTTTAATACTCGTAGATTCTGTTATTTTTGTGATGAAATTTAAACTTTTTTTCTATATTGAGGTCGCCCTTTTTAACCCCCCTGATATTTACTACGCGGTGAGGCATTTGTACTCCATCAACATTAATTATTTCCAGAGACATAATTTTGTCTATTTTTCCAGCGCATCGCGCACAAAAGCAAGGGAACGATGGGAGCACCAGAACTCTGCTCACATCATGTCGCTTCGTACCGCAAGCTGCAAGTAGTAAGTCTGTGATAAGCGGAATGCCGCTACGCTTTCCACTCACGGAACGGAAGGACAATCCCGACCGCTTTTACAGTATATAGTAAGAAAGAAGAAGAAGATATCGCACAGTCTGCAGTAGAAAATTATCTTTTACCTGGAAAAACGAAACTACAAATCCCATCGTGCATTGCAAAATGGACTAGGCGTGTGTGAAACTCCGCGCCTGTGTAGCACTCACGGGACGGAAGGACAC
>JANRMT010062823.1:8726535-8752496 GCA_026402145.1 Polypterus bichir lapradei
TATATATATATATATATATATATATATATATATATATATACAGATTTCTCACAGTAATACTTGGACAAATAATGTGACTCAGAATGACCAGCATTCAGTAACATTGCTAACTAGTTAGTGGTTTATGTGCTGTGAGGTGGTCTGCTTTCTTTTTAGCACTCATTGTTTTTTGACATGCATAATGTGATGTCTGCGGTGGGCTGGCGCCCTGCCCGGGGTTTGTTTCCTGCCTTGCGCCCTGTGTTGGCTGGGATTGTTTCCTGCATACCCCCGTGACCCTGTAGTTAGGATATAGCAGGTAGAATAATGGATGAATGGATGGATAATGTGCTGTCCACAGTGTACTAATAGAGTGCCAATGAGGCAGCCTGTATGATCTGAGTGACTGTCAAAGGCCTCCTTCTTGTTGAAGTGGAGCAGTGTTAATATGGGTGAAAAGGTAGGGTTTCATCCACCTAGCCATTTTCTAAATCCACTCTACACTAAGCAAGGGCAGCAGGAACCCATCCCAGAGAGCATGGGGTACTCAAGGCAGGAACACTCCCTGGACAGGGCATGCCAGTCCATCGCTGGGTTGTGTAATCTAATATCTGCACTGCAGAAGTGAATTCATAAATCGACATATGCAACTACACATACAAATCATCATGAGTCGGACCTACCCATCCTCATCCACTCATCCAACTTTGTTTCTGAGAGACTCTGGTAATCTGAACATTACAAGATTAGATAACTTTTGACGAGAACAGGCCATTCAGCCAAAACAAAATTCACCAATCCCATCTACTTAATTCCCCCAAAATAACATCAAGTGTAGTTTTGAACTTCCCTATTAGAGCAGTGCTGTAAAGCTGCTCCTCAAACCCACCATCTCGTTCACAAGATTTTAAATTGTGATTTTCCAAAAACACAATTTTAAGATGATATACCTTTTTGATTGATAGCTTGGAGACTCTGTCATAAGAAACTAAAAGCTAATATCTTCTTTATTCATTCCACAGAGAGTTTCACAGGTGAAACAATTTGCAAACTTCTATAATCAAGTTACCAACGTTATCAAAACCTTCATCTTCTCAAGGCCAACATTTTTTAAAATGGCAAACAAGCAACAAAGTATTTGCGTTATGAGGAGATTCTTTATGATGTGACCCCCATTCCTGAAAAGCTTGATGTTACCAGAAGCTGCTGGCCAAATACTAATTCTGATTGGATAAAAATACACATGCTGCCCTCTGGGCTTTCTTGCAAGTAAGCCTAAAAATAATAAAGTAGCTGACATTTAGATAACTAGTTTAGGACAGCTCCACTGAGAATATGAGAAGCTGACAAATTCACAGCTGAATTTGGCCTCCATACTTTCAGAAAATGTGTAATCAAAAGAAAGTACTGTGCCGTGAAAAAGTATTTGCTCCTTTCCCGATTTCCTCTATTTTTGCCTATTAATAACACTTAATTGTTTCTGATTTGCAAACACATTTAGTATAACAAAAAAGACCACCTGAAAAAACATGATACACAGTTTTTCAATGGTCAGTTGATTTATTGAGGGAATAAAGTTCATCAACACTTATATCACCCTTGTGAAAAAGTAATTGCCCCCTAAACTTAATACTCAATTGTACCACCTTTAGCAGCAGCAACTGTATTCAAATGCTTCTGGTAACAGGAGATCAGTCTTCAGCATTGCTGTGGAGAACTTTTGGACCACTGTTCTTTACAGAATTATTTTAATTCAGCCACACTGGAGGGTTTTCAACTATGAAATGATGATTTTAAGGTCCCATCACAACATCTCACTGGAATTCAAATCAGGACTTTGATTTAGCCAGCAGCCATACCACATGCACTTCAGAACAGCAAGCTAAGCATGTTCAGCCATGACCAGTACTTGGATGGGAGACCATCTAGGAAAAGCTCAGGTTCCTGCAGCAAGAGGTGTTGGTGAGGCCAGCAGGAGGTGCTCACCCCATGGTCTGAATGTGAATCCCAATGCCCCAGTGCAGTGATATGGACACTATAATGTAAAAATGAGACGTGACACTGAAGTGCTGACTCCCAGTGGTCATTAAAGATCCCTGAGCATCCTTCGTAAAGAGTGGGGTGTATCCCAATGTCCTGGCTAAATTGCCCACCATGGCCCAGTCATTCTGGCCCCCTAATCATCCCCTGTGTCCATTTGACTAACTACCTGTCACCACTTCACCACCTAACAGCTAATGTGTGGTAAGTGTACTGGCACAAAAATGGCTGCCATCTCATCATCCAGGTGGGTGCCACACATTATTGCTAGTTCTCCACTCACTGAAGAGCTTTGACTAGTGAGTAAAGTGCTAAATAGATGTAAAAAATTATTATTATTATTATTATTAGCCACACAAAACCTTATTTTTTTTCCAGCCACTCAACGGTGGACACGTCCTTGTGCTTTGACTCATTGTCTTGCTGCATAACCCAACTGCGCTTGAGCATCAGATCTACTTTCTGGTTGAGAGCTGAATTAATGCCTTCCCTCAAATTATGGCAGGTCACTCAAGCCCTGTAGCAGCAAAACATCCCCACACCATCACACTACCACCACAATGTTTGTATGTGGGCACAATGTTCTCACTGTGGAAAGCTATGTTAGCTTTATACCAGGTGTAATGGGACCCATGTCTTCCAAAACTTTTTACTGTTGACGTATCAGTCCACAGAACATCATCACAAAATTTTTGGGGGATAATGCAAGTATTTTTTGGGCAAATGTTAGATAAGTCTTTATGTTCCTCTTGTTTAACAGTGGTTTTCACCTTTTCAGGTCTCCCATGGTTTCCTCTTGTACCCAGTTTCTAAAGAAGGAATCATAAATGCTGACATTAATTGAGCTGAAAGAAGCCTGCAGTTCCTTAAAAGTTTCTCTCAGTTCTTCTCTGAATTCCCGGATGACTTTTCTATGTGCTCTTGGGGTTATTTTCCTAGGCCGGCCACTCCTTGGCAGATTTGGTGATGGCTGTCATGGTGGTTTGCTGTAGTCTCACGATTTTAGAGATCACTCTGTATCCCTTTCCTGACAGATATATTTGAGGAACTTTCTACCTCAGGTTTTCTGGAATTCCTTTTGATTGAGACACAGCATGCTGCTTGTTGAAACCTATCAGCTAACTTCACATTGCTGAAAAGGTTCTGCTGAAATGATGTTCACATTCAGCAACTCAAGTCTGGGTGTGTCTAGTCTAATTTAAATTATACTTTAACTTTGGTTTATTGGTTGATTGGGTAGCTGAAGGGTCAATTATTTTTTCATACGGGTGATACGGGTGCTGTGATAGTTAACCTGATGGTAGGGCCTCTGGAAGTTTCACACATCTCCACAGAGTTCATCTGGAGCTCAGTAAGAGTGATTGTTGGGTTCTTACCATCTCTCTTACCATGGCCATACTTCCCACAGTTTTTCAGTTTGGCCAGTTGGCCAGCTCTTGGAAGAGTTGTGGTTCTTCCAAACGCATTCTATTTAAGAATAATTGCGGCAAGATCACTGTGATCCTGGTAACCTTCAGTTCTGCAGGAATTTTCTGTATCTTTCATCCAGCTCTGTAGCTAGCTGTCTCCAAGCTCTGCAGGCAGTTCCTTCCGTCTCACGACTTGGTTTTTACTCAACTGTGGGTCCTTCTTAGAGAGGTGTGTGCCTTTCCAGATCATGTCTAGTCAAGTAAGCTCCAAACAAGGTATAGAAACATCTCAAAGATCATCTACAGAATGCAACACCCCTGAGCCAAAGTGGCATAGCAAAGGGACTAAGTAGGTGTATCATGATATTTTAGTTTTTATTTTTACATAATTCACAAAAATGTCTAAAATTCTGTATTTGCTTTGTAATTCTGAGGTGTTGAGTGTTGCTTGATGTGGGAAAAATGAATTTAAATGATTTTAGCGTAAGGCTGCAACACAATATTAAAAAAACTGAATGGGTCTGAAAACTTTCTGAATCCACAGTAATGGCTGACCCTGCAATGGGACCTCCAAAGGTCACAGGAAAAGCCTATTTCCCCTTGGGGATTAACAAAGTGTACCAAATATCAAAAATACCAAAATATATGCAAAATATCTGAGTACCCATAGGCAGAAAAATTAGGAAAAGATGACCCCTCCAACAGTAAAGATGACACCATCATCATCAGGTAATTATCACAACTATGCTGAATTTGGCTCCTTATCACTTGCAGTTATGTGTTTTCAAAAAAAAAATTCCCCATCTACACTGCTATTTAAGACCGGGGCCTCATGTATAATGCCATGCGTAGAATTCACACTATAACATGGTGTACGGAAAAAAGCGGAAATGTGCTTACGCACAAAAAAATCCAGATGCATAAATTTGTGCGTACGCCAACTTCCACGTTCTTCCACTACATAAATCCTGGTCAGCGTGAAAAGTAACGCACATGCACACACCTGCTGTCCCGCCCCGACTCCTCCCAGAATTACGCCTCTTTGAATATGCAATGAATATAAATAGCCCTTAAGCTCAACCTTCTGTGAAAAGGCAATGGCAAAAGCAAGAGGGAAAATAGAACAATTTCAGCGAATACCAAGTGGAGGCAAAGAAAAACGTACTATTTGTTGGATTAAACAGTGGTATGAACAACAAAAGGAAGTTGATCGTAATTTACTAGTTTCTCAAATCCCATCGTAACTAAAGTAGCACTTTAAATGCTTTGTTTTGTATTTGATCTTCTATGTGCTCTATGTGTCTGAATCACTACGTGCTTCCGGGCTTTCTCTTCCTCCGACAGGACACGGCATCCATTACATTCATGATATTACAGCTCTCTGAATAATTAAAATGCTGAGATGTATACGTGATATCATTTTCATGACAAAGGTTAAAGTTAAAGCATGTTATTAAACATGGGAACACGGCGGCGCAGTGATTGTTCATATCTCACGCAAGATGCCTGCTGCGCCGTGTGCTACCTTCGGTGAAATACTTTATTGTAGCAGTACTGTCTCCTTTAAACGTACTAACCTCCAATTCCTGTCCTTACTTTTCTTTCTCCAAATACCCAATCGCTACACAATCAGCTCTGTAATAGACGTTAAGCCATCTGTAAGCTTAGAACGCCAATTCTTCAAAACTTTTAAGGAACATCAAAATATCTTCGGAATGTTTAATTATTCTATCCATCCAGTGTCACGTCAACACCAGCAAGAATACAGCGTGAGGCATGAACAATCCGTGAACGGAGCATCAGCGGCTTGCTAGCGCTGCAACATCATGTAATTAAAACATATTTAGCTGCATTTCATCTTAAAAATGATATCGTCATCATATGTAAATACACGCTTTATAAAGTGGCTCAGGTTGTGCAATATTATAACAGTAGTGCCAGTTTACAGTGGGGTGATTGTACTTACAAGTACAAACAGTTCTACAAGGAGCACTTGATGGACTGATTGAGAGTTGAATTGATTTAGAGTTCTTGGGATGAAAGTGTTTCTGAACCGCGAGGTCCGTACAGGAAAGACTCTGAAGCTTTTGTCATATGAGAGCAGTTTAATAGACAGCATGGCTGAGGCATCGTGTGCTAGGTGCTGTATACCGATAATTCTCTTTCCGATCAGCTGTGATTCACACTGAGATACAGTGATATAAATACTCCGAGTGGTGCAGTGAGAGTAACAACGCTAAAGCAGTTATGGTATTTCGAATAGTTTGACCATTCCATGGACCATTATATTGTTACTGGTTAATTACAATCAGATGTATTAAACTAATAAACAATATGTGGTTAAATTCAGTGTATTTATAAAGCCACATCAGGGATGTGGATCTAAGAAAGAAAGGGATAACCACACAGGAACAGTAGTACTGCTTTGACGCTGGGTGCCGCCAGTGTGCAAAACCGAGCAGAGAACTTGCGTATGACAGGGTATGAGCTACCGTGGAAATGTGCGTGGCTTTACGCCAAGTTTAGGTTTTATACATCACGATTTGAACGTCGAAACGTTCTTACGCAACATTTTTGTACATACGCACCATTTATACATGAGGCCCCAGGTGTTTTTAAATGTATACACTTTGAAGAGTGCTTCTTAATGGATTCATTTTCAGTGCTCAAAATAGTATTTTAGTCTTTATGGAAGGACCAAATGAAAAAAAAAATTGTTTTCAAATGTATCCCTGTCAGTGTTGATTCAAGCTGCCCTGTGGGATATCCTGAGACTTCGCAGGATCCCCCAAAGTTGCTGGATGTCATGGCCGGCCTGTACACTGTTACTATGAGTGCTATACAGAGTGGAGGCAGATCCTCTGCGCTTTTCCCAGTTGATTTTGGGGTCCGTCTGTGGTGTGTTCTGCTTCTACTCTGTTCAAAACTTGCATGGACTGGGTGTTGAGGGTTGTGGGGTCCAGTGGCTGTGGGGCATCTGTTGGTGTTGACTTTGCTGATGATGTTGTGTGGCGCTCGAGAGAATGAACGAGGAGTCTGAGTGTCTGGGTTTACGAATGCCCTGATAAAAACCAAGATCCAGGCCTTTAATGACCTCTTGGGCACAGCCATCAGCAGTGTGTCTGTCTGCAGAGAGAGTGCCGACCTCGTCGAGAGGTTTACTTACCTCGGCAGTGACATTCATGCCCTTACTTTTATTCTATGTTAATTAGTGTTCCCTAATTTTAATTATTTATTTTGTCTTTTTTCTCTTTCTTCATCATGTAAATCACTTTGAGCTACATTGTTTGCATGAAAATGTGCTATAGAAATAAATGTTGTTGTTGTTGTTGGTGACTCTTCCTGTGAAGTCAGTAGACGAATTGGGAGAGCATGGGGGGTCATGAGGTTGCTGGAAAGGGGTATGTGGCGCTCCCAATATCACTGCAAAAGGACGAAGGTGCAAGTCTTCAGAGTCCTGGTGCTTCATGTTTTGTACCTATGGTTGCTCGACATGGATGCTATACAGTGACCTGAGATGAAGACTGGACTCCTTTGGTACTGTGTTTCTTTGGAGAATCCTTGGGTACCACTGGTTTGACTTTGTGTCAAGTGATCAGTTCCTCACAGAATCTCGAATGAGGCATATTACCTTCATTGTGAGGAAGCATCAGTTACAACACTACGGCTATGTGACGCGATTCCCCGAGGATGATCTGGCTTGCAGGATACTCAGTGTTGAGGACCCAAGTGGCTGGACCAGGCAAGAGTGGGACTGGACTGTGTGTCTGCCTGGGGGGTTGCCAACCGGGATCCTGAGCAGTTTTGTCGTATGGTGGGTGCGACAATGTGCTGTACCAGTGAATGCTATCCAACCTCACCTGACCAGACATTATAGTGTTGACTAGGTCTGAAAGACTGCTAGACTGTCTATGATATTTAAATGGGCAAATAAACCCCAAAGGGAATGTGAGACTCATCATTAAAGGGGGCAACAGAGGCTGACATTATAATGGATAATGGGAGATCACTTCCACTTCTTCGAGTCATCTGCCTGTGGATATTACCATGTGGGGGATTTAATGCACTGGTACAACCAAGGATATGATCTGATGATTTCTACAATGGTGCTGTTTCTCTGAACTCTCCTGGTCCTACCTAATTGGCTAAACAGGCCCACTGCAGCCATGAGCACGGTCACACTGTCAAATCCTACATGCGCCACCATACATCGAGCCAACCAAACAATTTCAAAGAGGTGGCTCACACCCCTTTAAATTCACTCAGATTTTCATAGAACTGATGAATCCATCAGAAAGGCCTGGCAGTGCAAGCAGCCAAGTTCATCACGATCCAAATTATTTGGTGTTGAATTCTCTTACAGCCCACCCAATAGGCAGAACAAACATGCAAACCCAATGTTTCTCATTCCTGTTGATGGATGTGCCCGATTTCAGTGCAAACTGTACAACCGCATCTGTGACAAATATTCATTTATTTTTAGATGACAATTCAAGGTATTCCTTCTCTTAAAATTGTAATTCAGAATAAAATGATTTTCTTTCCTTTCAACCCTTATTAAAATAAAGCAGGCACGAAAATATTGTAAACAGAATAAATAAGTACACCCCAAAAGATTTTTCAGAAAAATCCTCTGTTTCCCTTTAGAATGAATACTTTCTATGGGATTCTGTATTATAAAATTGTCTGGCGTATTGGCTGCAGATGAAATTTGTCAGTGCAAAAAAACCAAACTGGATTTTTTTAAAGAGATGATTTAAGACCACGGTGCAAAAATGAGTCCACCCCAATGAAGGTGTCAGGAATAACACTTGATAAAATGAACAGAAATTCAACAACAGGTGAGTTTAATCAATCATCACACAGGTGACCACCAGCTAACAATTAACATGGGTACTTGCCAAGTACAATCCCCTGCCATTAAATGCTGACAATAATGGCTACCCATGGAAGAGAGACGTCACAAAAGTCACTTCTTTACACAAAAGAATGAAAAGGCTCCAAAAAAATGAGTACTGCATTGTCAGAATAAAGCAGCAGAAGTGATTCAGAAATTCAAAAAAGATGGACTTGTGCCAAGCTCTCAGAGACGTCCAGGCTGTCCACAGAAACAAACGTCTCAGCATGACTGTTTTGTGATAAGGGAAATCACCCTGCATGTTCATCACAGTTAACTACAGCAGTAGAAAACCAAACTGGGGTGACAGTTTCCTGTGACACAAATAACGTATGCTGCAGAAAAGGGGTATGCAGAGGTGTTGTCCACAAAGGAAGACACTGCTAAAGACCATGCTCAAAAAAGCCCATTTAGCATTTCAAAGGGCCAAGGTGAAGACTATACTGTGGAGACATGTGATAAGGTGATTCTTTTTACTTTCTCGCATACGAAGTATAGGTAAAGTATTGTAATTACCCAAAAATTCGATGTCGAGATTATGATGAATCTCGACGTTTTACACCTCCCTGAGTCCGATTTATTTTCTCGTAGGGAAAGTATTGTAATCGTCCAAAAATTCGACCTCAAGATTTTGATGAATCTCAACATTTTACACCTCCCTCAGTCCGATTTATTTTCTCATAGGGAAAGTATTGTAATCGTCCAAAAATTCGACCTCAAGATTTTGATAAATCTCGACGTTTTACACCTCCCTGAGTCTGACTTATTTTCTCATAGGAAAAGTATTGTAATTGTCCAAAAATCTGATTTTGATATTTTGATGAATCTCCACATTTTCAGCCTCCCCAAGTCCAATTTACTTTCTCGTAGGGAGGGTATTGTAATCGTCCAAAAATTCGATTTTGAGATTTTGATGAATCTCGATGTTTTAGACCTCCGAATGTCTGAAAAGTCTGAAAATTACATTTTTGGAATTATATCTGTGTGTGTGTCTGTATGGCTGTGTGTGTGTATGTAAACACGATAACCTGAGTACGCTTTCAGTTAGGTCAACCAGATTTTGCACACAAGTATTAGGTAAAAAATGTAGATTTCTGTCAACTTCTGAGCTATTTCCGCTAAACAGAAGTGGTACTTTTTTATTCATGCAGCTGTAGAGTCCGATTTATTCAGAGTCCAGTTTATAATAATCGTTCAATATATTATTAATTTGATTTGATTTGTTGTTGATGGTTCTTTAATGTACATAATATAAAAATATAATCATTCTCCTGTGGTTTACTGCTCTAATATCCATCCTCATATGTAAGTATATGAGAAAGTCTATGCGATACCACTTCCAATTTTTTGAACTGATGGCATCCAAACTGCATGGCGAGGAGTACAATGAAAAATGCTTGGTACCCACAGTAGAACATGGTGGTGGCAGTACTCTTCTATGGGGTTGTACAAGTGCTGTAGGTGTTGGAGAATCGCACTTAATTGATGGTTTAATGAATTCTTAGATATACTGCAAAATTTTGAAGGTGAAGATGCTATCATATCTCCATGCCCTGTGTCACAAGGCACTCTTTCACAGGATAATGACCCAAAACAAACATCCAAGGGCCACTGCTACATTTCTGAGGAAGAACAAAGTGAAAGTGATTGAGTGGCCAAGCATGTCACCTGACCTCAACCCAACAGAACATCTGTGGGGGGTTCTGAACAGACAAGCTGAGCATCAGTCTCCATCCAGCATGCAGGCTCTGAAAGAATGGAAAAAGACAGACGTGGCAGTATGTCACCCAGTTGTTCATTCCATGTCTAGAAGAGGTGGTGCTGTTCTTAAAAAAATACGGAGGCCATACAAAGTATTAGATTTGGTGGAATTTGTTGTAGGGTGTGTTCAATTTTACAACACCTCATTGGAATAAGAATTTTTATTTTGTTATCCTAATGATGTTGGTGACCAAGCGTTTATGTTGTTAATAAAACAATTGTTTAATAAAACTCAGTTTTATCAAAATTCTGCTAATTATTCTGGTAATCCCTGAGAAAAATCTTAACTTTCAAAGGGGTTGCAATCATTTAGGCTGAGTACCGTATGCATGGGCAATATTGTGCTAGCATTCAATACAAACAGGGAACTGCCAAACAACATACACAATATAGGATAAAAAAACAATGCCTTACATTGCTCGATTAAAAAAAAAAAATTAAAGACTGACCTTTAAAATTAGGTCTAATTCTTGGGTCATAGCTGACTAGCAGTCTGTTCAAAATGTTGCTGGTAGAGTTAGCTGGCACTCGGGCAAGATCTTCTACTGACAATTGTCTGATGAAGAAAGAAGCAAATAAATGAAAAGCATTTTTCCAAATCATTGGCCTACCAAGCATTTGAAAATGTTTCTTTAAAATAATTTACTTCCCTTATCTTAACCCTTTTGGCAGCCCAGCCACAGGGGATGCACAAACCAGTGTGTTTCTTTGTACCAGTCCCAAGCCCGGATAAATGGGGAGGGTTATGTCAGGAAGGGCATCCGGTGTAAAATTTTGCCAAATCAAATATGCGGACAACAATACAAATTTCCATACCGGATCAGTCGAGCCCCGGATTAACAACAACGACCACCAGTACTGTTAGCCAACAGGGTGCTAGTGGAAATTGGGCTACTGTTGGCCAAAGAAGAAGAAAAAGAGGGGGGAGACATGTCCGGAGGCAGGAGGAGAGGAGGAAAGTAAAGAGAGTGGAACTGAGCGTAGGAACTTTGAATGTTGGCAGTATGACTGGTAAGGGGAGAGAGTTAGCAGATATGACGAAGAGAAGGAAGGTTGATATACTGTGAGTGAAAGAGACTAAATGGAAGGGGAGTAAAGCCAGGTGGATTGGAGGTGGATTCAAATTGTTCCATCATGGTGGGGATGGGAGGAGAAATGAGGTAGGAATTATTTTGAAGGAACAGTATGTCAAGAGTGTTTTGGGGATGACAAGAGTGTCAGACAGAGTAATGAGTATGAAGCTGGAAATTGGAGGTGTGATGATGAATGTTGTTAGTGCATATGCACCACAAGTTGGGTGTGCAATGGGTGAGAAAGAAGATTTTTGGATTGAGTTGGATGAAGTGATGAACAGTGTACCCAAGGGACAGAAAGTGGTGATTGGAGCGAATTTCAATGGGCATGTTGGTGAAGGGAACAGTGGAGACGAGAAGGTGATGGGTAGGTATGGTGTCAAGGAGAGGAATGAAGAAGGTCAGAGGATAGTGGATTTTGCCAAAAGGATGGACATGGCTGTGGTGAATACGTATTTTAAGAAGAGGGAGCAACATGGGGTTACGTACAAGAGTGGAGGAAGATGCATACAGGTAGATTACATCCTATGCAGAAGAGTTGATCTGAAGGAGATTGAAAACTGCAAAGTGGTGGCAGGGGAAAGTGTAGTTAAGCAGCATAGGATGGTGGTCTCTAGGATGATGTTGGAGATCAAGAAGAGGAAGAGAGTGAGGGCAGAGCCAAGGATCAAATAGTGGAAGTTGAACAAAGGAAGACTGCAAGGTTGAGTTTAGGGAGGAGGTGAGACAGGTACTGGGAGGCAGTGAAGAGTTACCAGACAGCTGGGAAACTACAGCAGATGTAGTAATGGCGCTTGGCGTGACATCTGGAAAGAGGAAAGAGGAAAAGGAAACCTGATGGTGGAATGAGGAAATACAGGAGTGTATACAGAAAAAGAGGATGGCAAAGAAGAAGTGGGATAGTCAGAGAGATGCAGAAAGTAGACAAGAGTACGACGAGATAAGGTGCAAGGTGAAGAGAGAGGTGGTGAAGGCTAAAGAAAAGGCATATGATGAGTTGTATGATAGGTTGGACACTAAGGAGGGAGAAAAGGACCTGTACTGATAGAGGCTAGACAGAGGGACCAAGCTGGGAAAGATGTGCAGCAGGTTAGGGTGATAAAGAATAAAGATGGAAACATACTCACAAGTGGGGAGAGTGTATTAAGCAGATGGAAACAGTACTTTGAGAGGCTGATGAATGAAGAGAACGAGAGAGAGAAGAGGTTGGATGATGTGGAGATAGTGAATCAGGAAGTGCAATGGATTAGCAAGGGGGAAGTAAGGACAGCTATGAAGAGGAATGGAAAGGCCATTGGTCCAGATGACATACTTATGGAAGCATGGAGATGTTTAGGAGAGATAGCAGTGGAGTTGTTAACCAGATTGTTTAATGGAATCTTGGAAAGTGAGAGGATGCCAGAGTAGTGGAGAAGAAGTGTACTGGTGCCGATATTTAAGAATAAGGGGGATGTGCAGGACTGTAGTAACTACAGGGGAATAAGATTGATGAGCCACAGCATGAAGTTATGGGAAAGAGTAGTGGAAGCTAGGTTAAGAAGTGAGGTGATGATTAGTGAGCAGCAGTATGGTTTCATGCCAAGAAAGAGCACCACAGATGCAATGTTTGCTCTGAGGATGTTGATGGAGACGTTTAGTTAAGGCCAGAAGGAGTTGCATTGCGTCTTTGTGGACCTGGAGAAAGGATATGACAGGGTGTCTTGAGGAGGATCTGTGGTATTGCATGAGGACGTTGGGAGTGACAGAGAAGTATGTAAGAGTTGTACAGGATATGTACGAGGGAATTGTGACAGTGGTGAGGTCTGCGGTAGAAGCGACGGATGCATTCAACTTGGAGGTGGGATTACATCAGGGACTGGCTCAGAGCCCTATCTTATTTGCAATTGTGATGGACAGGTTGACAGACGAGATTAGACAGGATTCCCCAAGGACTATGATGTTTGCTGATGACATTGTGATCTGTAGCGATAGTAGTGAGCAGGTTGAGGAGATCCTGGAGAGGTGGAGATATGCTCTAGAGAGGAGAGGAATGAAGGTCGGTAGGAACAAAACAGAATACATTTGTGTAAATGAGAGGGAGGTCAGTGGAATGGTGAGGATGCAAGAAGTAGAGTTGGCGAAGGTGGGGGAGTTTAAATACTTGGGATCAACAGTACAGAGTAATGGGGATTGTGGAAGAGAGGTGAAGAAGACAGTGCAGGCAGGGTGGAATGGGTGGAGAAGAGTGTCAGGAGTAATTTGTGACAGACAGATATCAGCAAGAGTGAAAGGGAAGGTCTACAGGATGGTAGACAGAGACCAGCTATGTTATATGGGTTGGAGACGGTGGTACTGACCAAAAAGCAGGAGACAGAGCTGGAGGTGGCAGAGTAAAAGATGCTAAGATTTGAATTGGGTGGGACGAGGATGGACAGGATTAGAAATGAGGACATTAGAGGGTCAGCTCTAGTTGAACGATTGGGAGACAAAGTCAGAGAGGTGAGATTGTGTTGGTTTGAACATGTGCAGAAGAGAGATGCTAGGTATATTGGGAGAAGGATGCTAAGGATAGAGCTGCCAGGGAAGAGGAAAAGAGGAAGGCCTAAGAGAAGGTTTATGGATGTGGTGAGAGAGGACATGCAGGTGATGGGTGTAACAGAACAAGATGACGAGGACAGGAAGAGATAGAAGAGGATGATCTGCTGTGGCGACCCCTAACGGGAACAGCCAAAAGAAGAAGAAGAAGATCTTAACCCTTTTGGCCCTGAATTTTCTGTTTTAATGGGAAAAATTACTTTGTGAGATATTCTACCATTGGGCTGTCTAGGAAGCTCAAAAATAAAAAAATGAAAAAATTATCACTATTATTATACAGTAGCTGCCAAATTCTTCAATGCTGCTTTATTTCACTTCCATGTTTCGTGGACTGCATGCCAGTCAGTCCAGTCTGCATTAATAGTAGTGCAAAGATACCTGTACTTTACAAAAATGGCTGCATGTATATGTACTAGTAATAGGATGTCAGGGCCAAAAGGGTTAATATTTTAATAATAGTAAATTAAATAATATAATTAATACAATAAATAAGTTAATAACAATAATAGTAGTAGAAGATGTTCTCCCCGTGTCTGTGTGGGTTTCCTCCGGGTACTCTGGTTTCCTCCCACAGTCCAAAGACATGCAGGTTAGGTTCACTGGTGATCCTAAATTGTCCCTAGTGTGTGCCTGGTGTGTGGGTGTGTGTGTGCCCTGTGGTGGGCTGGCACCCTGCCCAGGATTTGTTTCCTGCCTTGCGCCCTGTGTTGGCTAGGATTGGCTCCAGCAAACCCCCGGGCTTTGTAATTAGAATATAGTGAGTTGGATAATGGATGGATGGATAGTAGTAGAAGTAGTAGTATTATTAATAACACACTACAAATATTTCACCTATTGAATGCAACTTAATGTGCTTTACAAAAATTACAATACAATTTTGACTTTAAGTAAAATATAATTATAAAAATAAAACTGCCGCTGAAACTATTTATGAAAAATGATAAATAATAATAGTTATGAAAACTAAGATCAGTAAATTACTAAAGTTACCGCATTAATAAACGTTTAACACTTTCATAAGTCATCAATTCTTGTAACCCAAGTAGAAAGGTCCTTACATTAATTACAGTAGATTCACTAAGTATTCAGGGCACTTCACTTTCTGTACACCATACTGTGCTGTACATTTTATTTTAAATGGATACATGTGCAATGTTTAACCATCAATCTACACTCAATAACCCATAATGACACAGGGAAAACAAGTTTTGAGAAAGGTTTTCAAATTTATTAAAGCTCAAACAGTGAAATCTCTCATTCATCTAAGATTCGGACCCTTTGCTGTGGCACTCCAAATTGTGCTCACAATTTTCCTGAAGATGTGGACTACAACTTGACCAGAGTCCAACTGTGGCACACTGAATTGATTGGGCATCATTTAAAAAGGCCCCACAATTCACACTGCACATCAGGACAAAAACCAAGCCGTAAAGTCCAAGGAACTCTCTGAAGACCTCAGTGATAAAATTGTGGTGGGTAATGGAGAGCAAGGCGAGGGGATAACACCATTTGTAAGGCATTGTGGGCCGAGGAGTGCAGTGACTTCAATAACTATGAAAAGGAAGAAGTCTGTAATAACCAGAACCCACTAAAGAAGGGCCTTGACATGACTAAAAACCCGCTAGTCACTCTAACAGAGCATCAGAAGTCTTCTGCTGAGAGTGGAGACCCTGTTGAAAGGACAGCCAAATAAGCAACACTCCATTAGCCAGGAATATTGAAGGACTCTGAGAGCATGAGGAAAAAGAATCCCTAGTCTAATGAGACAAAAATCAAAGTTTTGGGGCACAACTCCAAGCATTACATCTGTCCTCCGTCCTCCATGTGTGGAGTTTGCATGTTCTCCCCGTGTCTGCGTGGGTTTCCTCCGGGTGCTCCGGTTTCCTCCCACAGTCCAAAGACATGCAGGTTAGGTGCATTGGCAATTCTAAATTGTCCCTAGTGTGTGCTTGGTGTGTGCGTGCGCCCTGTGGTAGTCTGGCACCCTGCCCAGGGTTTGTTTCCTGCCTTGCGCCCTGTGTTGGCTGGGATTGGCTCCAGTGGACCCCCATGACTCTGTAGTTAGGATATAGCGGGTTGGATAATGGATGGATGGATGGATGATGTTAATTTGGTGCAGGCCCAAAACATGTGACCCAGTGAGGCTGGAGCTCGATTGCAGCGTTCTCAGGTTGGATCTTGCCCTGGAAACCTATATCGAGATGTGCTCGATATGTAATTTTGAGTTGAATAATTCTATGCTTTGTGCATATGGAGCTCAAGTGAATTCTCTGCACTGCTACCTTCCACTCCTTTTCTGAGATGTGGAGTGAGAGATCCTTTTCCCAGGGTCCTCTTGGATCTTTGATTTAATCCTGAATGTTTTCCAGACATTAAAAACTGCATACTTTTGAGAGGGTGGAAAAAGGTGGTTCTCGTGCAGAAGTGCCACGGATAAAAGCTTCTCTATCTTAAAATACTTCCTACATTGGTTCCATATCCTAATTGGGTTGTTAGTATATTGGTGATGGTTTGTATTTATTGGGGTGCAAAGCAAGGAATATAAAGAAGTGCTGCAAGATTTTATTTCTATTGTAGACCAAGCCTGTGTATGTTCATCTATTTGTGCCTATGTCCATGTTTTTATAGCTTGTATATTTGCTACCCAGTAATAAAACTGAAAGTTTGGTAGAGCCTTGCCACCTTCCACATTAGGTCTTTGTAGGGTCGCCCTTTGGATACGTGCCTAGAATTAAACCCCATAGAACATCTGTAGAGACACCTGAAGATGGCAGTTCACAGAAACTTCTATCCAATCTAATGGAGCCTGAGAGGATCTTCCAGGAAGAATGAGACAAACTTCCCAAATCGAGGTGAGCAAAGCTTGTAGATACATAGCTAGAAAGACTGAAAGCTGTAACGGCTGCCAAAGGGGCTCCTAAAAAGTACTGAATTAAGGGTCTGAATCCTTAAATAAGGGTGGCACGGTGGTGAAGTGGTTAGCGCCGCTGCCTCACAGTTTGGAGACCCGGGTTCGTTTACCGGGTCCTCCCTGCGTGAAGTTTGCATGTTCTCCCCGTGTCTGCGTGGGTTTCCTCCGACAGTCCAAAGACATGCAGGTTCGGTGCATTGGCGATTCTAAATTGTCCCAAGTGTCGTGTGTGTGTGTGTGTGTGTGTGTGTGTGCGCCCTGTGGTTGACTGGCGCCCTACCTGGGGTTTGTTTCCTGCCTTGCACCCTGTATTGGCTGGGATTGGCTCTGGCAGATCCCCATGATCCTGTAGTTAGGATATAGCGGGTTGGGTAATGGATGGATGGATGGATCCTTATATAAATGAGAGATACTGATATAAATCAGAGAGTTCAGTTTTTGATTTTAAATACATTTGCAAACCTTCCTGAAAACATGAAATTATGGGTTATCTAGTGTAGACTGATGGGAAAAAATATATCAAATTTATTCATTTAAAATTAAATTTACAACACATAGTAAAGTGTGCAGGAATCCTGTATATGCTGAATCCTGTGTATGCAGTCAGCAGTAATGATATGACCTGTTTACTTGCCACATAACAATTCAATCACTTTTATGAAAATCAGGTGTCATATAAACAATTTTCATACATTTTAAAACAAGTTAGCATAGAACTTTTTAAATTTAATATAATAAAGGGGATACGTACGATGGGCAAAGATATTGCTTCCTTTTCACCTTCCCTTTCTTTGAAGACTTCTCTTTAGAAGAGCACTCCCATACAAATAAAGTCAGGGCAAGCAGAAGACAGGACAACTTTACTGCCTTCATCTTAGGCGCGAACCATGAAAATGCAACCTGGGGAAAGAAAAAATACACATATTACCAAAAATGAAATTTCAGTTCCTTACTCACACATAACAGAATGTAAACTGTACATAAATACTCAATACATACATACTGTACAAACATCCTACAACCCACTCAATCTAATTTATGTCAGGAATTTGTCTTACTGCTTCTCTGAAGTTTTTCAATTCATATTTAAAATATTTAGTTGAGTATTTCCCATTATTTTCAGTGTTGTGGTGGTGTCCCCCTTCGTGAATTTAGCACGAAACACGTCCCAGGTCCTCCCTGCGTGGAGTTTGCATGTTCTCCCCGTGTCTGCGTGGGTTTCCTCCAGGTGCTCTCACAGTCCAAAGACATGCAGGTGAGGTGCGTTGGCGATCCTAAATTGTCTTTGGTGTGTGTGTGTGTCCTGAGGTGGGCTAGCGCCCTGCCAGGGATTTGTTCAGACTTATTTTCTTTTCTTACTGTGTCTCTTATTTTTCTATTCTTCATTATGTAAAGCACTTTGAGCTACATTTGTTTTGTATGAAAATGTGCTATATAAATAAATGTTGTTGTTGTTGTTGCACCCTGTGTTGGCTGGGATTGGCTCCAGCAGACCCCCGTGACCCTGTGTTAGGATATAGCGGGTAGGAGGATGACTGACTGAATGACTGAACACTAAAAACAAATTAGTGTCAGGATTTCTGGCTTTTGATCATTTTTGTTTTGACTGTGTACTTGCCTTGCGCTTCCTGTTTTGGTTGCTGAAGACAACTTTGCCTGCCCCCTTGACCACATTTGTGTCTGCTCCATAATGGTGTCTTTTTCATTCCCTAGTAGACTTCTTAAAGATTAATTTCTGCTTCTCTGTTTTTGCATATAGTGTCACAAATCATTACATTTTAGTGCCATGAACCAGGATTAAAATGAGAGTTTAGAGATTGTTGTGTAAGTGGCTGAGATCGATTGATGTAAATTTTTAAGGGAAAATACTTTAGAGCAGTCAGAGACACCAGCAAAAGTGTTGGCAGACTAGACAGTAGATGACAAGTAACAGTTCAAAGCACAGCAGAAAAACAAAACTAAGAACAAAACAAAGCCAAGAACTTTTCACCAAATGTATTAGTTCCTAAGCAAGACCTTTCTGGAATTGTTCCTTTTAAAAGCGCTGTTTTAAAAATTTGCAACTTAATATACAAACATGAGGACACCACACATAACACTATGTAAGCATTACAAATACAGCAATGAGACATATCCTTAAACCACACACGGCAGTCAGTCAGCCAGTCATTATCCAACCCGCTATATCCTAACACAGGGTCACGGGGGTCTGCTGGAGCCAATCCCAGCCAACACAGGGCACAAGGCAGGAGCAAACCCCGGGCAGGGCGCCAGCCCACCGCAGACCACACACAGCAGTGCCCATGAAAATCAATCCCACAAAAGAGCAATGCAATGGTCCTTCCATTCTGAGGATGGACACAGGCCATCCATCATACACTGAATAATGTTTTTGCTTTGCTACGGCTTTTAAGCTTTTTGGTTTGGAGACCCAATTGTATTGCCTTTGTTAAATTTCATTCAGCGTTTTTATATATCAGTTTAATTTTTCTTTTAATTTGTACAGCACTTTGGTGCAGCCATTTGCTGTTTTAAATGTACTTAATAAATAAATTTGATTTGATTTAAATCACCGACTACAGCCACCTACTCACTCATGTCCAGATTCTCAATAGACATTCAACCCCTTAATCACCAAGAAAGCGTAAAATTCTGGAGATTATTTACACCCGTCCCCTCTGAATAAATCCTGAAAGTTCGGCTCTACATTAGAGCTGTCGATGGAAAAGCAGACCACTCGGTTTCACTCAAGGCTTCTGGTGTAATTCTTGCTTCCCCAAGGCTTTCTGAGGTATTCTCCCTTCCAGGACTTATATATTAATAATGTTCTCAAAAGAAAAGGTTTGACAAGGGAAGTGTTATCGTGATGCCATAATTCACGTTTGTTTGGCAAGTTTGACTTTATTTCTGTTAAACACGACTGATGGCACACTCTTGCAGCCTGGCTCATATTCATGAATCTCCTGCTACATCGAAGGTTGGCCAGACACACAAACATGAACATTATAGAAATAATAGACAAGAGCCACTTGAAGACATTAAGAGCGTAGATCAATACTGTACACGCTTTCTTTGTCATCACCCTTAAACACTTATCAAGCAGTGATAGACAACATATGTGGATTTGGAGTTTAGTGGAAAAACAGTCATGGTGGATAATCGGAAACTTGATATGAAATAAGGTTTTTCAAGCATGTTGTGACATTTTGTTTTCCTGATGGCAAAAACATCCCCAGTCTGAGACGTCAACACCGAGTACTTTCAGCAAATGAATTATTCCTCTGAAATGGGTCAAGAAATGCAATGGGAGCTCCGCGACGCCTGCATAATGCCTCCCTGTGACCGTGACAGCCAAGTCAGAACTTTATCTTTTCCTTTTAAATCTCTTCCTTTTTACTCATTCTTGTGTGTGTTCAGACCAAAACGTGTGTGTAAATGTATGCAATTATTTACTTATCTACCTATTTATGTATTTACTTATTTAAAGAGCTTTTGTGAAAAGTCAAATTTCCCCCAGGTACAAATACAGCTCTATCTAAAGAGTACAGGCCCATATTAGAGAGTAACCTGGGAAATCTGACACCTGAAGGACACTTTGCACATAACCTATGACAACTATGTGTTAAGGGGTCGATTGTGACGAACATGACACAGTTTTGATTAAGCCAGGGGTGTCAAACTCCGGTCCTGGAGGGCCGCAGTGGCTGCAGGTTTTCATTCTAACCATCTTCTTCATTAGTTACCAGTTTTTGCTGCTAATTAACTTCTTTTGCCTTAGTTGTAATTAACGTGACTCAGGTCCTTTAGTTGTTTCATTTTCCATAATTAACAGCCAAACGATCTTAAAGAGAAACCTGGGTAATCTGACACCTGAAGGACACTTAGCATATAAGTATGACAACATTGTGTTAAGGCACTGGTTGTCAACCTGTGGGGCGGGCCCCCCTAGGGTGTCGCGAAGTAGTGAAAAAAAAAAAAAACCAAGAATCGAAAATATGAAAAATACATCTATTGAAACCAAAACAAACTTAAACTATATTCTGATACTAGAAAAATAAATATAGAGTTAGATAAATGTCGATAAAAGTTAAGCAGTGTAAAAGGCGCTATATAGCGCCCGACCTGGCACAGACTTACGCAGAGGCACGTGTAAAACAAACAGGCTTTTATTAGTTTTTCTTCAGCTGTGGGGCACGTCTTCCCCGTGTCCCACAGGCCCAACACAGTCCCAAAAGCACAAAACACAGCTCCAACAACCCTTCCTGGCACCACCACTCCTCCCAGGCAACCTCGTCCTCTTCCTCCCGATTCTGGCCCCGAATGAAGGGAGGCTGGCCCATTTTATAGCCCACCCGGAAGTGTTCCAGGTGCTTGACCAGCTGGCCCTGATTGCACCTCCGGGTGGGGCTGATAACTCGTCCAACCGGGTTGTTGGCTCTCGGCAGCACCCCCTAGCGGCCACCCCATCTCCCAACCAGGCTGTGGAGGACTCCATGTCCCATGGAGCCAAGCGGGAGAGTGGGAAATCAACATTGGCCAGGGAGGCTGCCACCTAGCGTCCCGGGGGAGGTATTGAGCTGTCCATGGTGGCTCCCCCGGAACATATGCAGCAGGGGCGTCCCGGCCGGGCATGGGATCCGGCTGTCCGTCACAGCAGGTATAATAAAATATGCATCTATGATATATCATTAATTAAAAAAGAACAAATTGGTATTAATGGGCTCCTTTCAAAAAAACGTTAGGAGGGCGCGATTAAATCTGTTATGAAAACTCGGGTCGCAAATACTTGAGAAACGCTGTGTTAAGGGGTCGATTGTGACGAACATGACACAGTTTTGATTAAGCCAGGGGTGTCAAACTCCGGTCCTGGAGGGCCGCAGTGGCTGCAGGTTTTCATTCTAACCATCTTCTTCATTAGTGACCAGTTTTTGTTGCTAATTGACTTCTTTTTCCTTAGTTGTAATTAATGAGACTTTGTTGTTTCTTTTTCCATAATTAACAGCCAAACAATAATGAGACACAAAACAAGCCGCCTAATGAGCAGCTCACTTGTGCCCATCATGCAATATCTGAAAATAAAGAAAGGTGATGGTCTTAGTAAGGTTGATCTTTCAGATCAACCAAAACGTTTTGACGATTGTAAAAGAAAAATTAACTGCTTGCAAGCTCCTTAGGGTTAATAGCTGACAAAGCCATTTTACCATAATGGCAGGTTATTCATACAGGTGTCTGTCATAAGACAGGGTGCAGTAAGCTGGCCTAGGACAATTTCCAGTCTCTTTAGGAACACGTCTATTTGACACAGTAGAGATGACCTTTTCTTGTTTAGGGTCTATCTGACAAGTGAAAAAAATAGGAACAGATGACCCATTAGCGTCCATCCATTCATTATCCAACCTGCTATTTCCTAACTACAGGGTCACGGGGGTCTGCTGGAGCCAATCCCAGGCTACATATGGCGCAAGGCAGGAAACAAACCCTGGGCAGGGTGCCAGCCCACCACAGGGCACGCACACACACACACTAGGGGCAATTTAGAATCGCCAAGGCACCTAATCTGCATGTCTTTGGACTGTGGGAGGAAACGGAGTACCCAGAGGGGAGAACATGCAAACCCCACGCAGGGAGGACCCACTGCGCCACTGTGCCGCCCGCCCATTAACATAATAAAAGAAAATGCTTAAGTAAAGGATATTATGGTTTTTTTTATAAATAAGGGGAAGGGGGAGGAAGCAGAAATTATAAAAGGTGTTCTCAGAATAAACAGAAAATCAGTTTTGCAAATGTATGCTGTGGTAGAATGAAAGCAGCAACAAGTCATGGAATTAATTAACGGGTTTCATGAACAGCAAGAATTGGCTTCTCATTAAGAGATTGGTTGGAGTTTCAAGCCCCAGTTTAGCTGGTCATCTCTTGGCTCGTTTCACATCTAATTTCTGTTTGGCTGCCATTAAATGAAATAAATCAAATCAGAGGACTGAATCCTTAAAAACAGGGCTATTAAAATGAAGGGAAAAGAAGTTAATTAGCAGTGAAAACTGGTCACTGATTAGGAAAAGGGTTAGAATGAAAACCTGCAGCCACTACGGCCGTCGAGGCCTGCAGTTTAACACCCCTGCCATAGACTATCTGTGGAGAGACCTGAAAATGGCAGTTTACAGACGCTTACCATAGAATCTGAAGGAGCTTGAGAGGCCCTGCCAGGAAGAATGAGGTGAACTGCCCATATCCAGGTGTGCAAAACTTGTAGAGCAGGGGGTCCCCCAACTCCCCAACAGTGGCTGCAGGTTTTCATTCTAACCCTTTTCTTAATTAGTGACCAGTTTTTGCTGCTAATTAACTTCTTTTGGATTCATTTTAACTGACTTGCTCTTGAAGACTCAGACCCTTTAATTGTTTCTTTTTCCTTAATGAGCTGCCAAAGAATAATGAGATACAAAACTGAGCCGCAAACATTGTCTATCATACAATATGTGAAAATAAAGAAAAGTGAAGGTCTCGGTAAGGTTGATCTCTTAGGTCATCAAAACATTTTGACGGTGTTCTTAGAAAAAACAGAAAATCAACAGTTTTGCAAATGTCTGCTGTGGCAGGATGAGAGCAGCAACAAGTCATGGAATTAAATAACTGGCTTAATTAACAGCAAGAATCAGCTTCTCATTAAGAGATTGGTTGGAGTTTCAAGCCCCAGTTTAGCTGATCATCTGTTGGCCAGTTTCATGTCTCATTTCTGTTTGGCTGCCATTAAATGAAGAAAAGAATCAATTCAGAGGACCCATCCATCCATCCATTTTCCAACCCGCTGAATCCGAACATAGGGTCACGGGGGTCTGCTGGAGCCAATCCCAGCCAACACAGGGCACAAGGCAGGAACCAATCCCGGGCAGGGTGCCAATCCACCGCAGGACACACACCAAGCACACATTAGGGCCAATTTAGAATCGCCAATCCACCTAACCTGCATGTCTTTGGACTGTGGGAGGAAACCGGAGCGCCCGGAGGAAACCCACGCAGACACGGGGAGAACATGCAAACTCCACGCAGGGAGGACCAATTCAGAGGACTGAATCCTTAAAAACAGGGCAATTAAAATGAAAGGAAAACAAGCTAATTAGCAGTGAAAAGTAGTCACTGATTAGGAAAAGGATTAGAATGAAAACCTGCAGCCACTGTGGCCCTCCAGCCCTGGAGCTTGACACATCTGGATTAAGCACAACACTTTGTAAAGTTCAAATTATAATAACATTACATTCTCAAAGCTGTTTAACCTAATTAATAGTCATATAAAATATTAAATAATAGGAATAATGAAATGTGATGGCACAGTGGTTAGAGCTACTGGCTTACAGAACCAGGATCTTGGATTTAAATGTCATACTCGGTCATTGTCCATGAGGTGTCTGCATGGGCTTGCTTGCTACATTCTTAAAGATGTTATAGGTCATCAGTCAGTCATTTTCTATACTGCTTATTCACACAGGGTGCTGGAGCCAATCCTACCTTGCATGGGGTGCATGGCACCATTGCAGGGTGAACACACACACAAACACATCACACACACACTAAGGCCAAAATAGAATCACCAATCCACCTAACTTGCATGTGTTTGGACTGTGGGAGGAAACCCACACAGATACGGGGAGAACATGCAAACTCCACACAGGGAGGACCCGGGATGCAAACCCAGGTCTCCTTACTGTGAAGCAGCAACAATACCCCTGTGCCACCCTGTTCTATTAAATGGGGACACTAATTAGATGTTCAGCCTCAGGCAGACAGACCGTTTTTTTAGTAAGGAGCAGAAGCCTCATTAAATTAAGCCGTGCTTAGATTCTATACAAAAATTTTGTTTACCCTCGAAGACAAAAATGGCATAAACACAAACAAAAAAAAAAAAAATCAGATTTCTAAAAACGTATACATATGTTTTGTGCCAATCCAAGTTCCTTTATACATCTTACATCAGCTTCCAGCTATATGCTCGTGCCTGTCACCACCTGTCTGTAACCATTTATGGCTCATAAAAACTCAACTTTTTAATATTCATGATATAATCATAATATAAATTTGCCCATGTTCCTGGGTTACCTCTTTCCTAAAAACTATTGGAGAACAACAGAAAAAATCTTGAGAGAATGTGAACTTGAGGTATTGCTGACTGAAGTGGAAAACTGAAGAAACATTCAGAAACAACAGAAAAAGAGTGGGAGCAGCTGAGTGTTAGTAGCAATAACAACTGGCCGTCATACTGTGTCCAGATGCCACCACTACAAAGTGTGAATTGGCAATCGCTCTTTGCACAAGACTGCAAAATATTAAGACATTAAATATTAAGAACAGGATATTAAGAAAATTCTTATTGAACATGTACAAAATAAAGCTGACCAGAAGTCAGTTGTCATCGTGGACACTACTCTCAGTGATGACACTAAATTTGATAGACGAGTAGCCATTCAAGAAGTGCATTAGTGCGCATGTGGGGCCAAATTTCATTGTTGAATTAACGGGGTATTCTAAATGCCCAAAGAGCTTTTTGATTGTCTCCCACAACATATTTACATAAGCTACAATATAAAACAAATCAGTCTAAAGTACTCACTTGACCACTACTCTCGAATGATTCTGTTTTTACCCGCTCAATTATTTGCAGATTGTATACAAAAAAATGTGTCAAATATGTGCATTCACAGTACAGTACTAGGGTGCTGGCCTTTACCAGCCAAAAACACATATTCTTGCAATACTGAGCCATATTTAACTTTAATTGGGCAGGTTTTGGTGACACCTCTGAACAAGAAAATTACAATAGTCCTTCGTGGGTTGTCACTGTTTGGTTTAGTAAGGTATTCCGCTTAAAACAGATAAAAAAAAAAACAGCCTATATTTCGTGGTGGTCTCCAGCTTTTATATCTATCTATCTATCTATTATATAGTGCCTTTCTTATCTATCTATCTATCTATTATATAGTGCCTTTCTTATCTATCTATCTATTATATAGTGCCTTTTACATCTATCTATCTATCTATTATATAGTGCATTTCATATCTATCTATCTATCATATGGTGCCTTTCACATCTATCTATCTATCTGTCTATCTATCTATCTATTATATAGTGCCTTTTACATCTATCTATCTATTATATAGTGCCTATCTTATCTATCTATCTATTATATAGTGCATTTCATATCTATCTATCTATTATATAATGCCTTTCACATCTATCTATCTATTATATAGTGCCTTTCACATCTATCTATCTATCTATTAATTATATAATGCCTTTCTTATCTATCTATCTATTATATAGTGCCTTT
>JANRMT010062823.1:8752506-8763249 GCA_026402145.1 Polypterus bichir lapradei
GTGCCTTTCACATCTATCTATCTATCTATCTATCTATCAATTATATACAGTAATCCCTCGCTATATCGTGCTTCGACTTTCGCGGCTTCACTCTATCGCGGATTTTATATGAAAGCATAACTAAATATATAACGCGGATTTTTCGCTGCTTCGCGGGTTCTGCGGACAATGTGTCTTTTTACTTCCTGTATATGCTTCCTCAGTTGGTTTGCCCAGTTGATTTCATACAAGGGACGCTATTGGCGGATGGCTGAGAAGCTAACCAATCAGAGCACGCAGTTAAGTTCTCCTGACTGAGAAGCTAACCAATCAGAGCACGCAGTTGAGCTCCTGCGTGCTGAATGCAGTGTTAACCAGGAAGTCTTGTCTCGCTCATTCAGCATCAACGTGTTTCGCTGTGTAAAGAGTTGTGCTCTTTTGTGTTTATCTTTGTTCATAGTCAAGCCCTTCATTATGGCTCCAAAACAATCTGCTACTGCTTCAGGGGCCGTGCCCAAGCGCAAGAAGAAGATGTTAACAATTTGCGAAAAAGTAAACGTTTTGGATTTGTTGAAGGCTGCGATTCTTTTTATTTAAAAAGTAGGAAAGGAATATAAGATCTACGGCTGCAGCGTCCTTTTAACCAGGGTGCAAAACGAGTTGTAAGTGGATGTAATAAGGCAGTAGTCTGGATGGAATCTGCTTTAGGGATTTGGATTGAAGACTGCCAGAAGAAGAACAACGGCAGTGCTACACAATCGCCTGAAGTGGCTCCTTTACAAGGGCTGTAACGCTCTCCTTTGTTGTGCAGTAAAATTAAACTCATCGTTATCGGACAAGTCATCGTGTCATTGTTGGTGAGTAACCATAATTAATTTTCTTCTTACAGTGCTTAGTACATGTACGTACGTTTAGTGTCACTGTACACACATTTACTGTATACTGTTTTTCTTGCATTGTACCTATTTATTGCTGGTGGCCTGTCTATCGTAATGGCTGTAACATATGTGATATCGGAGACACTCAATATCTTTAAAATAATATTTAGGTTTTACTGTATATAAACAGTGTGTTTATATACATAATTTCAATGAATCTTACCTAATATCTAAGAGAATACAAAGGGATTATGCTGTATAACTCTGCGGGGAATATTTATAAACAGTGCGGGAGAGTTTATAGGGGCTTAAATTATATAAAAATAACCATACACACATATGGTTTCTACTTCGCGGATTTTCACCTATCGCGGGGGGGTCTGGAACGCAACCCCCGCGATCGAGGAGGGATTACTGTTACGCCTTTCTTATCTATCTATCTATCTATCTATTATATAATGCCTTTCCTATCTATCTATCTATTATATAGTGCCTTTTACATCTATCTATCTATTATATAGTGCCTTTCTTATCTAGCTATCTATTATATAGTGCCTTTCATATCTATCTATTGTGGCAGATGGCTGGGGAGCCTATGTTACTAGTGTTGGTACCATTATTGTTGTAGATGTTTTGAACGAATAGGTTAGAAAGTTAAAGAATTATAATACATAATTTTAGCCATGTTTTTAAAATTCCTGTTGAGCAAAATGATGCCTTTTATTGCCTAACTAAAAAGATTACAACATGCAAGCTTTCAAGGCAACTCAGGCCCCTTCTTCATCTTGCCAGAAGAAGATGCCTGAGTTGCCTTGAAAGCTTGCATATTATAATCTTTTTAGTTAGCCAACAAAAGGCATCATAGACAGTGCCAGATGAATGCATACCCTCACAGCAATGATTAAGACAGCACTCCATATCTATAGAATAAAACAGAAAAGTAATGTGACTAAGCTGACCAAATACTAAAACCCGGTTAAGTTTAGGACAGATTTCAAAATCCTCCTTTTAACATATAAAGCATTAAACGGCTGAGGTACGGCTTACTTCTCTGAACCTATCATGACTTACAAACCTGAGCGCACATTAAGATCTCAAGACGCCGGTCTGCTTATGATTCCAAGGATTAATAAAATAACAGTGAGAGGTCGAGCTTTTAGTTACAGGGCCTCTAAACTGTGGAATGGTCTGCCTGCTACCATAAGAGATGACCCTTCGGTCTCAGCTTTTAAATCCCGGCTGAAGACTCATCACTTCAGTTTAGCACACCCTGACTAGAGCTGCTGATTAACTGTGCAGACTGCATCTCTGTTGTTAGTCATTAGCACTAAAATATAAGTGACATGATAGTTATAATTTGATACTAACCCTCACCTATTCTGTTTCTCTTTTCAGTACTCAAGTGTGGCACTTGGTGCCATGGCCCACCTGCCAAGTTGTTTTGCCTGCCTAAGGTAAAGTCATCCCTGATGGAGGATCGCAGGGGAAAGAGGGGTCCTTTCATCGGATTAGTGCTATTTCAGCTGTGGAATGGCCAAATGGGGGAGGCAGCTTAATGGCTGAGGTCTCCAGTACTCTAAACAAATCCAAATCATATTATGTGATATCATCTACTGTTGAATTCTACTCTGTACTTCTAAAATTTTTATTTTTATACTGTATTGAGGATTTGTTCTGTTCTGTGTATTGTATTGTATTGTATTGACCCCCTTCTTTTTGACACCCACTGCACGTCCAACCTACCTGGAAAGGGGTCTCCCTTTGAACTGTCTTTCCCAAGGTTTCTTCCATTTTTTTTTTGGGAGTTTATCCCTGTCTTCTTAGACACTCAAGGCTGGGTGGCTGTCGAGAGGCAGGGTCTGTTAAAGCCCAGTGCAGCACTTCTTGTGTGATTTTGGGCGATACAAAAATTAATTGTATTGTATTGTATGCACCTTTGGCAGCCATGACAGGCTTGAGTCTGTGTGCACAGGCCTCTCTCTGTCACAATTTGTTTCTTTATTCTTCTTTATAAACCGTCTCAGTAATCCTCTGGTCACCTTCTTGGCCAACATATTCACATGTGTTTCCAGTGATTCATAGCACAGTCACCTGAATTCACATACAGCAACATGGTGGCAATTTTAATTTTTATTCAGCGAAAGAAAGACTTTGTTTCTTTCATTAAAATGGTAAACTTTATATTAGATTCTTATTTTTTTTAACTTCACTGAATCTAATTAAAGGGTCATGGGGGTTGGAGTCTATCCCAGCAGTATCAGGTGAGAACAGGAATCAACCCTGAGTGGAAGTCCATTCCATTGCAGGGCAAGATTGGAAAAATAATGATTTTATTATTTTAAAAATATTAATGCATTGACAAATGTAGACTGGCTATACAATTAATGTTCTCATAGCCCTAAAAACAAGAATGAAAAAAGTATTATTATGATCAGAATACTACCCAAAAACAAAAGTGATTCTGGCAATAACTAAAAAAATTCAGTTTCATCTGTAATGTAAATACAAGGCAAATATGACAGCCTATTCCAGCCACTCAAAAAAAAAAATCTACTCTATATATATACTGTATAAAATCCTAAGCCTAAAAGTGCAACGATTTTGTGCAGTGACTTTATGTGAATTTTTATGTCACGTTTTTGTCACGCTTTAAATTGGGCTTATTTTAAAACCCACATATACAGGTCCTTCTCAAAAAATTAGCATATTGTGATAAAGTTCATTATTTTCTGTAATGTACTGATAAACATTAGACTTTCATATATGTTAGATTCATTACACACAACTGAAGTAGTTCAAGCCTTTTATTGTTTTAGGCCTTGTTAACACGGGCGTTAAGTTTTTGGATAAACGAACTTGCTCTGAACGTCCTAGACGTTTATGTTGCTTTTTGTGGTGGCGATCGATTGACTTCTACACCAGCGTTCGTTTGTCTCTGTCTAACGCCAGCCTGCAGCCCAAATTGTAGTTTGTGTGTTAACCTGTGGAGGCAGTGTCGGGAACTGAATATGAAAGCCCTTGTCGTTTTATTTGAGGTGCTTCCTTTCAATATGGACCATTTTGCTATGTTAGATATTAATCTTCTTGTTTTAAAAATACTCGTAATACGGCGACGTAGGGAGAGAAAAAATCGCCGCCGCTACTGGGTTCATCCTCTGACTGCACAACGTCGGGTTAAAGGAAGTTTTTTTTGTGTTTTATGAAGAAATGCGAAAATTTCCGCGCAAGTTTTTTAATTACTGTCGGATGTCGGTTTCCACTTTTGATTGTCTGCTGCAGCTGGTGCAATGCCTCATTGCACGCCGATCAACCAATATGCGACTTGGTGTTAGCCCCGAAGAGAGACTACTTGTCACTTTGAGGTAAGGAAACAGTAGTCGAGTGTGCGCTTACACCGGTGTTATGCACTGAAATGCCCCCCCCCCCCCATGGATTGCCCCCCCTACATAATCGTTATCAAATATTATATTAGAACATAAATTAATAGGTTCATGGTTTACAAATTACATGAGACAATAAAATAAAATAAGCAATATGAAAATATATATGTTGTATATGAAAATATATATGTTGTATATATATATCCGGTCCTCCGAAGCGTAAAATAAACGCGCAGAAAACGAACTAGAAGCGGTTTCCTTGCGTTCGTTGGGTTTTGAACGCCAAGAAAAAGCTGCATGCAACGTTTTTTTGATTCCGTATAAACGCGCAGCCGGACAAACGCACGTCACCAAAGCCTGTGTGAACACTCTCATTGACTCCTACGTGTAGAAAACACTCAGCGCTTGATCCGCGCTCACCGGACGCTACGAACGCAAAAAAAAACGCTCGATTTTAACGCCCGTGTGAACAAGGCCTTAATATTGATGATTTTGGCATACAGCTCATGAAAACCCAAAATTCCTATCTCAAAAAATTAGCATATTTCATCCGACCAATAAAAGAAAAGTGTTTTTAATACAAAAAAAGTCAACCTTCAAATAATTATGTTCAGTTATGCACTCAATACTTGGTCGGGAATCCTTTTGCAGAAATGACTGCTTCAATGCGGCGTGGCATGGAGGCAATCAGCCTGTGGCACTGCTGAGGTGTTATGGAGGCCCAGGATGCTTCGATAGCGGCCTTAAGCTCATCCAGAGTGTTGGGTCTTGTGTCTCTCAACTTTCTCTTCACAATATCCCACAGATTCTCTATGGGGTTCAGGTCAGGAGAGTTGGCAGGCCAATTGAGCACAGTAATACCATGGTCAGTAAACCATTTACCAGTGGTTTTGGCACTGTGAGCAGGTGCCAGGTCGTGCTGAAAAATGAAATCTTCATCTCCATAAAGCTTTTCAGCAGATGGAAGCATGAAGTGCTCCAAAATCTCCTGATAGCTAGCTGCATTGACCCTGCCCTTGATAAAACACAGTGGACCAACACCAGCAGCTGACATGGCACCCCAGACCATCACTGACTGTGGGTACTTGACACTGGACTTCAGGCATTTTGGCATTTCCCTCTCCCCAGTCGTCCTCCAGACTCTGGCACCTTGATTTCCGAATGACATGCAAAATGTGCTTTCATCCGAAAAAAGTACTTTGGACCACTGAGCAACAGTCCAGTGCTGCTTCTCTGTAGCCCAGGTCAGGCGCTTCTGCCGCTGTTTCTGGTTCAAAAGTGGCTTGACCTGGGGAATTCCGCACCTGTAGCCCATTTCCTGCACACGCCTGTACACGGTGGCTCTGGATGTTTCTACTCCAGACTCAGTCCACTGCTTCCGCAGGTCCCCCAAGGTCTGGAATCGGTCCTTCTCCACAATCTTCCTCAGGGTCCGGTCACCTCTTCTCGTTGTGCAGCGTTTTCTGCCACACTTTTTCCTTCCCACAGACTTCCCACTGAGGTGCCTTGATACAGCACTCTGGGAACAGCCTATTCGTTCAGAAATTTCTTTCTGTGTCTTACCCTCTTGCTTGAGGGTGTCAATGATGGCCTTCTGGACAGCAGTCAGGTCGGCAGTCTTACCCATGATTGCGGTTTTGAGTAATGAACCAGGATGGGAGTTTTTAAAAGCCTCAGGAATCTTTTGCAGGTGTTTAGAGTTAATTAGTTGATTCCGATGATTAGGTTAATAGCTCGTTTAGAGAACCTTTTCATGATATGCTAATTTTTTGAGATAGGAATTTTGGGTTTTCATGAGCTGTATGCCAAAATCATCAATATTAAAACAATAAAAGGCTTGAACTACTTCAGTTGTGTGTAATGAATCTAAAATATATGAAAGTCTAATGTTTATCAGTACATTACAGAAAATAATGAACTTTATCACAATATGCTAATTTTTTGAGAAGGACCTGTATATGTTTGGTATCATTCTTTTCAGAATTTATCGAACTTTAATGTAATGTTGTTGGATTTTCAGATTCTTATTCCGTTTTTATATTATAAACTAATTTAAAACTAATGCCAGTAATAAGTCGGACTCGTTTCCTGTTGAGGTTGGACCCCACCAGGGCTGCCCTTTGTCACCGATTCTGTTTATAAGTTACAGTACAAGGACAGAATTTCTAGGCGCAGCCAAGGAGCGGAGGGGGTCTGGTTCGGTGACCTCAGAATCTCGTCTCTGCTATTTGCAGATGACGTGTTTCTGTTGTCTTCATCGGACAGTGACCTCCAGCTCTCACTAGAGCAGTTTGCAGCCGAGTGTGAAGCGGCGGTGTTGAGAGTCAGCACCTCTAAATCCGAGGCCATGGTCCTCAGCCAGAAAAGGGTGGAATGCTCTCTCCGGGTTGGGAACACATTACTTCCTCAAGTGGAGGAGTTCAAGTATCTCAGGGACTTGTTCACGAATGAGGGAAGAATGGAGCGGGAGGTTGACAGACGGATCAGTGTGGCATCTGCAGTAACGCAGGCTCTGCAACGGTTCATCGCAGTGAAGAGAGAGCTGAGCCAAAAGGCGAGGCTGTCGATTTACCAGTCAATCTACATTCCTACCCTCACCTATGGCCACGAGCTTTGGGTAGTGACCGAAAGATCAAGATCGCGGATACAAGTGGCCGAAATGAGTTTTCTCTGCAGGGGGGCTGGACTTTCCCTTAGAGATAGGGTGAGGAGTTCAGTTATCTAAGAGAGACTTGGAGTAGAGTTGCTGCTCCTCCACATTGAGAGGAGTCAGTTGAGGTGGTTCTGGTCAAGATGCCCCTGGACGCCTCCCTGGGGAGGTGTTCCGGGCATGCCTCACTGGGAGAAGGCCACGCGGCAGACCCAGGACACGCTGGAGGGATTTTATCTCCCGGCTGGCATGGTAACGTCTCGGGGTCCTCCCAGAGGAGCTGGAGGAGGTGGCTGGGGAGAGGGAGGTCTGGGCTTCCCTGCTTAGGCTGCTGCCCCCACGATCCGACCTTGGATAAGTGGTGGATAATGGATGGATGGATGGATGGATGGATGGAAACTAAAAAATATCAAGAACACACATCCCGCGAGACAAGACTTTGTGGCAAAAGATTTAACCATGCGCGGGGCCAGAAATAAAAGACAAAGAGTAGGGCAGCTGCTGTACAGGCTTGTAAATGTTCAAAGCGCCGCCCGAGATGCAGATCATGCGAGACGGTAGCAGCAGCAATTCAGCAGATGATCGAGCAAAGAGGAGGTAAAAAAAAGCTGAATTTGTTTCCCATTGTCTCACCGTTTAAGAGGGGGTTTCGAAGGAGAGACCGCGTCTCCTTGGGGTGCATTTAGCCCCCCTCTTCACAACGCGAGCGGCAGAGACGCAAAATGGTTGGCATGTAGCACAGGCTGGGGGGGTTGGCGAGAGAAGCGAGTAGGGGGTAAGCCCCCTAGTAAATAAATACATTTATTACATTATTTCGCAAAAGCATTGCATTATTTCACAAAGATATTGTCTGCTCCTGCTGGTAACATCGTGCCTGAGTGTGCTTTGGACTTCTGCTGACAGCCATAAAGCTGAGATTAAGGAAGACATTGCATGCAATCAAGTGACAAGAAGTGACCAAGGCTTATTAGTGTACATTTAGTTTAAATCTGGTTAAACTTTAGAACGTGTATATTACTGGAAGTAAACGTCAGCTTTCGACTCAATCCTCTGTCCCCTCCTCCACCCCACCTTCCATCAACACAACATTTTGTTGACTTCACAAAGCTGAAGTACATTCTTCTACACCCATTACCCATTATTATTCCTTGGTCACAATCTGGTGACATCAGGGTGGTCCCGCCTCTTGGAGCTCCGCTCACCTTAGAACATTTAAAGAAGCAATATATCTCAATGACTTTAACAAGGCACCATGCAGGCCCTACATTGATGGATTGAAGGCCAGATGTCCACGTGACCATTCTTTCACGTGAAACCTGAAAACCATGAATGCTGATTAAGATCATTTATGTTAGATAGAATGCCCCTGGGGCTCTGAGCAGTCTCGTGGCCTTGGAACCCCTGCAGATTTTGCTTCTTTTTTTTTTTCTCCAGCCCTCTGGGTTTTTTTTTTTTGCTTTTTTCTGTCCTCCCACCCATCAGACCTTACTTTATTCTTTGTTATTTAGTATTGCTTAATGTTATTTTTGTATTTCTATTTTTTATAAACTTTTCTTTCCTCATCCTGTAAAGCACTTTGAGCTACATCATTTGTATGCAAATGTTCTATAGAAATAAATGTTGCTGTTGTTAAAAAAACATAAAATACATGAAAGTAGCAAGTAAGGAATCTTAAGTTCAAGAGTAAATCAAAATGGGATTGGGAGAAGAACCACACTTTTATAATACCAGAGAAAGATTTAAAATATGTTCTTAGGTCCAAACATAGCAGTAACATAGAAACATTTCTCCCAAAATGCTTTGTGAAAGGACATGGCTATCCATTTTGCTGCGGACTATAAACGAAAGAGGTCAGTACAGAACTGATTTTTACAATCCCACAACTTACAACTGGACAAAGTTTCTTTCCACTCCTGACTGCTCCCAACATAATTTCCTCCCACTTCCACCCACAACATCAAAAATTTCTGTTGTGCTTGTGAAGATGTTCTCCTTTTCCCATCTAAAAAGCACTTCAACTTGAGTACAAAGCCAAAGTGGATTCTTAAACCAGCAGGTTCGATTAGAGATGACAACTTTCTATACTGCAATTTCAGAGTACATTTAGACATTAAACTGTGTAAATATCAATAAAAACTCAAAGAAAGTAGGGATGTTCTCAAACTTCTGACCATTTTGCAATGGCTTTCTTTCTCCTTGACCTGTCAAACCTAAACCTTCTCTTTGAGAAGTCCACTGTTAAGCTGTGCTTGAAGCCCTGTGGAGTGCCTTTAACACAAGATGTTGACTCTCAAAACCTTTTCTTCTGATTCTGTTGTGGAATTAGGTCTGTCAGACCTGTTCCTGTTAGAACTTCCAAGTTCTTTTTGATGGTGTAGGAAACTGAACTCACTGACACCTTGAATTTGCAATTTCTCTAAAAGGACAGACCTACACTTTTAAGGGCTGGAATGGTCTCTCTGTCGTCTTTTATTAATTGCTTTTATCTTACCACTACGATAGCAAAAGACAAAGCAGTACTGTTCAAATAATGCTTCACAGGGCCTAGTAGCATAGTTTGTTCCCACACTGCTTTAATACAGACAGACGCTTTGTAAGTAATCAACAAAGGTTGGGACACCTGTAGGAATTGCTCCCATCCACTTTAAAGGCTTAATTTGCTTCTGTGGCTGCAGAAAAGATGATGGTGTTAACTCTTTACTTCTTCCCTGAAAATATCTTTTTGTATAACATAATGTTTCAAGTTTTGGACACCTACATTTTTTTATTTTATTTTAAGCACTGGCAATTTACTGCTTACCGTTATACCTGCCTCAACCCCTCATCCACTGGTCAACAGTCCTGTCTTAAGTTCTGAAGCACAAAACTATAGTAATGCTCCTTTAATGTTTACATTCTATGCTGATGAATGATATTTTATCACAAAATGCATGTATTTTACACATTCTGAGCATCTGACTGGATAACAGACATGTGGATTATGGGACACGGGTAACGTGACAATTGATTTTTCTTTTCTCACATTGTTTGCCATTACACAGAAGGGTTTGCCATTACGTTCCAATACATCGTAAACTGTTTTCCCTCATTCTGCATGAAAAAAATGAGGTTACAATTTTTTTCTTGGATATCTCCACAAACTACACAGTGTAAGTAGCATATTGGGTGGAGTATGCCTTTAAAGTCCAAAGGTTAAAGAGCAGGCAGTTCAAACCATAAAGAGTTGGTCTTTCGCTCAACTACATCTAATCTTGTCATTCAAATTTTTGTAGTTTAAAATCCAAAAGTATGGAGTCTCCATATTACGTGATGTCATCCTAAATAGCCCCCTGTATGATGACGTCATAGACCAGGCCACATGATGTCACCACACTAGCCATGAGCAGCATTGCTAACATCAAAATGGTGGTACCTGTTACAAAATAATCCAAAATCGCAAAAGAAAAACAAAACAAACAAAAAAAGCAGAAAATGGCACCACAATGATGTCACAAGCAAGCTAATAACAAATAAATATATTTTCAAATATTAGAGTACGTTCATGATATTAAGCCATTTTGTCACAAAATGGCAACAAAAGAAAACACAAAATGGCACTGCAATGATGTCACAAGCAAGCGAATTACAAATAAAGTAATATATTATCAAAGGTCAGACTATGTTCATGATATTAAGCTGTTTTTGTCACAAAATGGTCCAAAATGGCAAAAAAAGAAAACCAAATGGCACTGCAATAATGTCACAAGCAAGCTAATTACAAATGCATATATTCACAAAATAGATAGATAGATAGATAGATAGATAGATAGATAGATAGATAGATAGATAGATAGATAGATAGATAGATAGATAGATA
>JANRMT010062823.1:8763649-8791286 GCA_026402145.1 Polypterus bichir lapradei
CACACAAAATGGCACTGCAATGATGTCACAAGCAAGCTAATTACAAATAAAGTAATATATTTTCAAATATCAGAGTATGTTCATGACATTAAACCATTTTTGTCACAAAATGGTCCAAAATTGCAAAAAAAAAAAAAACACAAAATGGCACTGCAATAATGTCACAAGCAAGCTAATTACAAATAAATCTATTTTCAAGTGTCAGAGCATGTTCATGACATAAACCGTTTTTGTCACAAAATGGTCCAAAATGGCAAAAAATGAAAACCAAATGGCACTGCAATAATGTCACAAGCATGCTAATTGCAAGTAATATATTTTCAAATATCAGAGCAGGTTCATGACATTAAGTCATTTTGTCATTTTAACTTTTTGGAGGGACATTACCATCCAGCTGTATTTTAGGTTTCTGTTGTTGGAGCGTAATCACGTGTACAGAATGCATGTGTAGAGTGACATGACGGTGGACATCTTTAAAACACCAAGTCATGAACTGCCAGCATTCTGTTTTCTTAAAGACAATGACTCGTTAGAACAAGGTTACTGTTGTGAACTCATTAGAGTTTGGCCCAGTTCATTTTATGTAAACATTCCTGTTATTATATTTTAATACACAAAACAATACGATTTGCTTTTTGAAAACATGATCATGAGGGGGACAAGGCCACTTGTCCAAAAAGTGGACACTGGCCTAAATCTGTGATAGGTTTGAATTAACAGCACTACATGAAAAGCATGAATATTTTAACTTTATAATGCGGATATTTAAACATAAATCTCATCCTGTAAATAACCCCGCTCACAGCAAACTGACAATCACGCCTGTTTCTTTATTTATTAACATGAATAATGTTTCCTTTTTTCTCTTGGTGATGTTAAATGAAGCTGGGCATTTCAGTCACCAATACACTCACACGCTGCTGGGCTTTTGCCCCGATTTAAACACAAGATGCTTAAACGTGGGCCTGAAACAGGAGAGCAGGCTGACAGTCATCTTCCATTAAATTACGTGCACACTCACACACTTTCTCTCTCACACACACACACACACACACACACACTACACAGCCTCGCACGCACGCCGACATGCCTGAAATCAAAAGCCCCGCAGCCCTGCAGCATCACTTCGATAGGCCACCCGAGTGATGTTTGAAAACCCCAAACAGTGAGCGCATCGTCAGGCCCCAATATACGGACAGCACCGCGGCGATTGCAAGGACACAAGGACGATAAGATAAAATGAACAAATCCAGTTGATAACGGGACGGCGCCACGTTCCTATATCACTCTCACACACACACATACAAATAAAATACAAGTGTGCGCACGTCGTAGCCTAAAATGGCCAAGCACAGCGCATTACCGATCCGTACTGATCTTACCGTGCTGTTTTGTATTCTCTCCCGCAACAGCAGGCTCGGTTACCCCGATCAATCGTGCATTCTATCTAGCGGAGCCGAGACTGCAGACGGTGAGCCATCTTCATAAATGACTTTAACTGGCCTCGCAGCAAATCATCACGCAGCTGTCAGCGCTTCTGGACGGCGCTCCTGACTTGTTTCACCTAACAACACATCTTTCTGTCGCTCTGGCTTAAATCAGCTATCTTTAATTCTTGCAGTCTACTTAGCATCAGGATGCTCAAGATGGAGGCTGCATTTGCACCTGCAGCATGCGCAGTAGCATCAAAGCGGTTGAATTAATCACTGGATCAGCAGCCCTCCCTTAAAATCGACTCGGTGTGCTGGAGGGCAGCCTGGACCCTCCACTGCAGGATGACAGCGTGTCGAGTGAAAATGCGAGAGAGAGAGCGCTAATGTTGGGACAGCTTTAAAATATAATAACGACGACTCATCGCTGACGTTATTATTATTATTATTATTATTATTATTATTATTATTATTATTGTCGCTGTTGTTGTGGTTCGCGTAACACACGTGTCTGATTTGCCAGCTCGTTACAGCGTAGTGACAGCGCTTCCCTTCACAGAACAGTGACGGGACAGTAATTGCCCAGACCATTAGAGCGCTTGTTTGCCTTGTCAGATTTGGCACTAAGGCTCGGTCGTAGGTGGATCACTCATAACAAACCCGATCACAATATTTATACTATGCACTTCACAGAGCTAACAAGTGAATTATGACAAAAATGAAGAGGGGGGACTGTGACTGAATATGCAGAACAGCTAGCAAACTGTTATAGTACTATGAAGAATAAAGTGTGATCTCCTTAATATTTTAAGGTCTTATATTGACAGTCCATCCGTTTTAAAATCCCTTCTTTTCCATTATCAAGTTGTTGGGAGATGAAACCCATCCAGGCTGAAATGAGCTTCTGATCAATAGGAAAGTAATCCATCACGAGTCTTATGTGCACATCCATACCAAGGCAGTTTACAGGCAGCAGTTCATCAAAACACCCCATATACAGTTACATGGAAGTCACTACATGCAAATTCTACATATATGTAAGTGTGTATTTATATATTGCTCAAAACAATGAAAGGCACACTTTTTAATGAGAGTATAGCATCATGTCAGTGAAACTTGTGGGCTATTGATCTTGGCAGTTAAATAGCAGAGGGGGTTGTTATTCAGCTTCAGTTGCTTTGGTGCACTAGAGGGGCAACAATGAGATGACCCCCAAAACAGGAATGAATGGTTTAACAGGTGGAGGCCACTGACATTTTTCCCTCCTCATCTGTTTTGTCACTAGTTTTGCATTTGGCTACGGTCAGTGTCACTACTGGTAGCATGAGGCGATACCTGGACCATACAGAGGTGGCACAGGTAGTCCAACTTCTCCAGGATGGCAGGGACATCAATACGTGCCATTGCCAGAAGGTTTGCTGTGTCTCCCAGCACAGTCTCAAGGGCATGGAGAAGATTCCAGGAGACTGACAGTTAGTTACACTAGGAGATCTGGTCAGGGCCCCTCGTAGAAGGTCCTTAATCCATCAGCAGGACCGACTGGTATCTGCTCCTTTGGACAAGAAGGAACAGGATAAGCACTGCCAGAGCCTACAAAATGACCTCCAGCAGGCAGGCCACTGGTGTGAATGTCTGTGACCAAACAATCAGAAACAAACTTCACGAGGGTGGCCTGAGGGCCCGACGTCCTCTAGTGGGCCCTGTGCTCACTGCCTGGCACCATGGAGCTCAATTGGCATTTGCCATAGAATACCACAATTGTCGTATCCACCACTGGCGCCCTGTGCTGTTCACAGATGAGAGCAGGTTCACCCTGAGCACATATGATAGACGTGCAAGGGTCTGGAGAAGCTGTGGAAAACGTTATGCTGCCTGTAACATCATTCAGCATGATCAGTTTGGTGGTGGGTCAGTGCTGGTCTGGGGAGGCATATCCATGGAGGGACACACAGACCTCTACAGGCTAGACGGCACCTTGACCGCCATTAGGTATCGGGATGAAATCCTTGGACCAACTGTCAGACCCTGTGCTGGTGCAGTGGGTCCTTGGTTCCTCCTGGTGCACGAGAGTATGCAGGCAGTTCCTGGAAGATGAAGGAATTGATACCATTGGCTGGCCCCCACGCTCACTCGCCTGACCTCAATCCAATAGAACACCTCTGGGTCATTACGCTTCAGTCCATCTGACACCACCAGGTTGCACCTCAGACTGTCCAGGAGCTCAGTGATGCCCTAATCCAGGACACCATCCATCGTCTTATTAGGAGCATACCCCCACACGATGTAGTCAGGCATGTATAAAAGCTATACAAACTACTGAGTACGCTTTGGAGTTGCTGCAATGACTAGCTGATGGACTAGCCTGCCTGCCGCATCATTTTTTCACTTTGATTTTTGGGGTGTCTTTGAATTTAGCCCTCTGTGGGTTGATCATTTTTATTTCCATCAAATGATGTGGCATCTTTTCATTCCTAACACGTTACCCAGTCCATATCAGTATAGATAGCCAGGAAGATTTTTTCCCCATTGAGATCTGATGTGTTTTCAAAGTGTTCCTTAAATTTTTTGAGCAGTTTACATAGATAGTAAAATAATATTTTAATGTGACTCACAAAGTTCTTGTTTATACCCATGATGAAAAGTTAAACTGATGGGAGAGCATAGACATTATTCAAAACTGGAGTCATGTTTGCCCTGCACTATGCCGCCAGTTGAAAGATAAAATTGCCCAATTGTTGAGCATGAATAACGAGCTTAGAAAACAAAAAATGCCAGTCAGTTAAAAAATGATGATCTCAAGCAGAGGCAGAGACAAATTACTACAGCGGCTACAGGAAGCAAAAATGAGAAGATGCAAATGTTTTCACTTAAAGGATCTTTTGAAAGATTGTTGTAAGAGCCAGTAGCAAAGAAGAAATGGACACGGGTAGTGACCTTGACAGCGGGGATGTGTGTGAGACACCTGAATGTATTGATAGCATTAGCAACAATACCTGCACCAGCAGGTTAGATATTTCTCCAACTCACCGTTTACCTCCCTTGCTGCCACCAGTCCACCCTAGAATCCCACACCAGTCATCCGATGGCAGCACCCAACGTGATGTCAGCCCTCTCCCCTGATACCATGACAGCAATCCATCTTGGGCCCCAGGATGCCAGCTGGCATCCCTTTTCTAAACCCATTCCTTTCAGTACAAGGCCATGGCTTCTATCTGGAAACCATCCTTGTAGAATCAAATGTAAAGCAGAAATAAACCCTTGGTGGGGATCTCAGTAATTTCCAGGCAGAGCTGATTGTAACTATTTTGAAGACTTTCATCCTTCTTCACCCCATTTCTCCATGATGTTCAGGTCCTCCTATTGGCCACGGGGGCCTCATGTGGTTACTGAATTTGCTAATACCAGGAAATTATCCCATATGAAATTTCCACCCCCTGGCCAGTTATCTAACATGCACCTCTTTGTGATGTGAGAGTAGATGTCTTTTATCAATTTTCATGAATTAATAATAATCAAAAGTAAGTTTTATTGACAAAAATAATAATCCTACATTGCTTAGATGTCTTCGCCAATACCTTCTGTAACCATGTGTGCAGGGATGTGCACAGAGGGGTGGCTATGCTGGCTCAGGCCTCTGCCCCTTTGCTCTTGTTGGTCCAACAGCCCCTTTTATCTTGTTAGGACCTCATTGATTGCTCCTGGGCACAAGAGGCTTCTTGGTCTTCTTTTCATTAGAAGAAATGGAGAAAAAGCAACAATAAGCAAAGTGCCATTTTAAAGCTAGATAGTGTAGCAGTGCATCCTTGTATGGTTGACTATTTCTGTGTATATTTCTGGGTGTGCCTTTCCTGCGTGACTAAGATGTTCTGTGCCTATCATGTCCGGAACAGTAACCAAGGGAGCAATGAGATAATCATAATTTTAGTAATAAATAATGTTAGTTTTTAGTTAATGTGAGTGCCATATAACTGGGAAAATGTTAACTATTTCTGGACCTATTATCTTTTAGGAGAATGTACCATTTATCTGTATGTTGATTGGTGTAAACTGAAATGCTTCTTGTCTATGTTATGTAAATGAACCTAACTTTTGTAAAAATGCTGCTTTGTTAGATTAGCAAGTATAGTCGCAGTGAACTGATATGTGCACGTGGTTGACTCCCTCAAGCTTGCTGCAATAAAAGACGTCCATCTTGGATTGATTTACCAATGGTGACTCTTGACTGTTCTTTATTTACAGAGTGACTTTCCCTAACAGTAGGCTACAGTTTAAAATCCGAAAATGAAATAAACTAGGTCTATAATAATAATAGCTATTAATTCCACAAAAAATGTATAATAAATATTTGGTGGCGGGTCAAGTTGGTTTGTATGATGTTGTATGATGCAGAAGGTAGCTATAATGTCTGTGCACACACCACACATATTCACTTTGCTTGTAATGCCAGTTCTTCTAGTCATGTTGTGAAGGGTTCCCCACTTTCAAAAATACAATACAATACAATACAATTTATTTTTGTATAGCCCAAAATCACACAAGGAGTGCCACAATCGGCTTTAACAGGCCCTGCCTCTTGACAGCCCCCCAGCCTTAACTCTCTAAGACGACAAGGAAAAACTCCCAATAAAACCCCAGTAGGGAAAAAAAATGGAAGAAACCTCGGGAAAGGCAATTCAAAGAGAGACCCCTTTCCAGGTAGGTTGGGCGTGCAGTGGGAGTCAAAAATAAGAGGGTCAATACAATACAATACACAGAACAGAACAGAAAAAGTGTTGGGAGGTTTACAAAATTACTTTTTATCACAGCACACCACATTTTCTGTGTATCAACTCAAACACTGGAGCCAAACAAAGCATCGTAAAACACCGGGCATCTATTCAAATGTGACTCTGACAGGAAAATCGAAGGACAGTGTCAGGTTTAGATTTCAGCTTTGGCAGGACCAGTCAAGTTTAGTCACTGACAGAGCAGAAAAATAATTCATTCTGCTTACAACTGCACAAATATCTGAAAGTGTATTCTGAACAGAATATCTCAGATTCACAGTTGATTGAGTTATAATATTGGTATTTAATTGATAATTTGAAACCTATAAAATTCCTACATTGTGCCCAGTGTTGCCAGGATAGGCCCTTGACACCTACAAAGCTGAACTGGATTAAGTAGGTGTAGGTGAATGTGATTTCATTATGCTTTATTTAGATTAGATCAGAATAGATAACGTTTATTAATTCCATGAGAAGAATTAAATGCATACAGCAGCAGAAACATAAAAAACAGGTAATAACAAATGTAGAGGGAAATGACAACAGAGAGATGTCAAAGGGTTAGGGACAGGCCAAGACCCCATTTAATGTGTACAAAAGTAAAAAAGAAGAACTGAAAAGTTATCATGAAAATGGACGTCCTTTAGTGCCTCTCTCTCAGGTTAGTGCCAGCTGCTGTAATAATAATAATAATAATAATACAGTTATTTATATAGCACCTTTCCCATGCAAAAAGGCACTTAAAGCTCCGTTCAGTTTCGCCTTTAGTCCAGAAATGAACTCTGACGTCCAGTGACATTGTTAGTTCATGGTGCAGAAGAACCGAGACCTCTGAGGGCAAAGCCAGTAGTGATTTAATATTTAAATGTAATTTATGATATCTCTTAATGCTAAGTCATATAGCGAATTATTATTATTGTTATATAATTTCTCATTTCTCATTAAAGAAGCCAGAACTTTTTTTCCATATACCGTACATCATACCCTTTCAGAGGGTCAAGTGAGAGGCCACTCTGTTTCATGTGCTTTCAGTACTTTGAGGGTTATGCAGACATTATAATTTGCTATTCAGTTATATACTTATATAAAAATGATTTTGTACAGACTGGTGATTTTTTTAAATTTATTTTTAAATGACAGGTCACACAGTGCAATCAGTTTAGTTCAGATTTAGTGTCATGTGCATAAAGTACAATGAAACTTTTCTGTTCAACCTTCACCAACACGCACTGCACTGCTGCTCAGAGTGAATTTTGTTCCGTAATCTATGTGAAATAACAACACAAAGTGTAACAGGTGAAAAGTAGGTGCCTATTAGGAAAAAAAATAATGATATGATTTGAAAGTGCATCTGTCATTAAGCCACTGTGTCTATATGTAACTCTGCACGTGTGTCAGCATTGCCTATAAAGCAATGTTATTTGAGTGCACATGGCATAACAAAATAACATCACTTGTGCACATATCGACCAAGGTTATTATAGTAAATGAAAACTAAAATAAAAACTGAAACTATTATTAAAAAAACATTTTCATAAAATGAAATGAAATAATTAACAAAACCTGAAATGAAAAACTAAAACTAAACGAAACTAACTGAAATAAAATAATAATTTACTAAAATAATTTTAGTTTTCATTTTTAAATGAATATTCTTGCTGTTAGATTTTAACCCTTATAACTTTTAACTCTAAAACTAAAAGTCATCCACCACGAGCCGTCCGCATATATTCATCCATTGAACAGCGGCTGGTGATGGAGGGCAGGTGTTCACACAGTATTTGCGGTGACAGAGCACGCTGAATACACGTGTAAAATGTGTGGAATCGAAAGCAATTTGCATGCCGCCTTTCTTTGCACGTGTTGTATATCAAGGTGTATTTCAAATGCCTGAAATTGGAGTATGCTGGTCAACAAAAACTTTACCATATGGACAGAAAAATCACAAGTGAGTAATGTTTCAGTTTATTTCTCAGGTGTCTGCTTTTTGTTGACAGTAATTCACCTGCCACTTCCAACACGAAGTATAGAGTAAGTATAGTAATCATGAAAAAAATTTGACCTCGACGTTTTGATGAATCTTGACAATTTTAGACCTCCCAGACATTTTAGTCTGAAAATATTGTTTTTTGGAATTGTGTGTGTGTGTGTGTGTGTGTGTGTGTAAATATGATATCTCAAAAATGCAATTAGATGGATGAAATTTGGCATGTGGTTGTTACACCAGAATTGTAGATCTGTATTAACTTTTGGGCCAAATCCATTAACCAGAAGTGGTACCTTACTTGCACACATACTTGATTTTTTTTTTTATTCTTGCAGCTACAGTGTCCGATTTATTCAAGTTTACTATTATAATAATTGTCCAATATATTATTAATTTGATTTGATTTGTTGTTGATGGTTCTTTAATGTACATAATATAATTATTGTCTTGCGGTTTACTTCTCAAATATCTACCCCCATATCTGAGTACATGAGAAGGTCAATGCAATATTGAAGGCATTCATTATAAGCACATTGTCGTTGGAGCAGGATATGTTGTGTGCTGTAAAAAATCCTCACACCTTAAAATTCACCTAGTTTCATTACAAATTGGCCCATTCTGGGCAATAAAAGGAAAAGAAAAAAGTGCCAACAGTCAGTGCAGATTTGTTCACCACAAATGACATAGAAAATATTTTAAAAATTATAAAATTGTGTAAAATTGTTCATATTCAGTACCTCATTTTGATTATGCTTGTTTTTTATCAGTCAAAAACTAAAACCAAATAGTAAAGTGTGTTGTGTAGTGTAGTAAGCTCCCACTAACATTAAACTAATATTATATCCAAACCTGTTAAGTGTACAGTTCTGTCTCATTGTGACACAAAAACTAAACTCCATAGTAGCTCTTTAACTGTACTATAATTACTAAAACTGAAACTAATATATATATAAATAAAATAGAACTGTCTTTGTAAAATAAAAAATAAATTAAAACTAAAAATACACGGTGAAGGCAAACTAAAACTAAACTGAATTTCCAAGTAAAGTCAGAAAAAATATAGAAATAAAAACTAATATAAAAAGGCAAAACTATAATAACTTTTTGATATGTACTGCCTGCACTGGTATGACATAGGAAAATAATTTTATTTGAGTACACATGTACCACCACCCCTGGTACAAAAAATTCAAGGTAGATGCAAAATCTGCAAACTGACCTGTGCTTGCAGGTTTATTATGGGAAAGGGATAGGCAACCAAAGTGACAATATCAGTAAGTAAAGAAATACCAGTGACATCTGTTGAGCATCAAGCAAATTGCAGAAGCCAATGACACAACAAAGAAGACAATAATGGAAGAAGGAGAAAAAGAAGAGCGGCACCATCGGCTGAGCATCAAATGTGGGATACAGAATGCAAGAACGACAAAGACAGAGCAATTCATGGTCCAGTGGTCCACAAGTTTCATTAGTATAATCCCAATACAGACGTTGTTGTGTTTCAGCCAGGGTTCCATCTTGGCTGGGGTTCAAATTCATAATTTGGGTCCGGTTTGTTCATTTTTGTTTATTTTATTTATATTAACGTTACTTTTGTTGATTGCTTGCATTGTTTTTTCTTCTTGATTATGTCTATGTATGTAAGCTGCCTGGGTTATTTTTTGTGGGTAGTTCCCCCAACTGGTGGGGCCATCTGCCAATCACCAACAGGAACTTCACTCCACCCTATTCTAGTTCTCTCATAGTTTCTGGCTGTTCATTTTGAAGGTGCTATGGGGTTTTGGTGAGCTCTTTTGTTATTTCTGTGCTTGTGCTTTTTGATATCTCTGGATTTTTGACCCCTGTGCTGTTATTTTTTAACTTCTGTATTTGGACTGTGTTTGCCTTGTGCTTTTAGGGAACTCAATTTTGCCATTGTGCTCTATAATGCTTCATTGTGTGACAGAGCATTTCTATAAAGAATAAAAGCTTTTTAGTTTTTATGAAGTTTTTGTGTTTGCCCATTTACTCAGCTGGCAATTAGTGGTATACTATCGGAAGTACCTTTGCAGCCTTTTTAGATTTATGTGCTTTGGAACTCCTAGTTCACAACAGAGGTAGTGTGCATAAAATGTATCATAATGCAATCATTTAATAATCCATAATATAATAATGTATATTATGAGGAAAACATTGGCCATTATCATTCAATGATAATTGCTCACTGAAGTGTGATTTCTCTCACATCTGATGTTTCTACCTGTAAATATTTTACTTTGTAAATAAAACAGAAGAGCACAGAAAAAGGTTTGGGGTAGCCACCCCATATAGTTGAAGGTTCTGGTGAATTCAAAGCCAAAAAGACAACAATATGTCTTTACAGACGTGAGTCCAAAGCAGAACTGTCATAATGGTAGAAAGATGGCGGTTTTATAGTTGGTTGGTGGAAGTGATGTCACTAGGACTGGAACTGGAAGTGATGTCATTGTGAATAGAACCAGAAGCGATGTTGATGGGCCCAGACAGGTTGTCTGGAGGAGAAAGAGAGAAAGTGTCGGTGCACACTGCCACCTCCTGGTCTGGCATGGGATTGGCATCTTTCAAGCCCTTAAGCTGCCTCTCACTCCCATGTGTGTGACACGGCCTATTAATTTTTGTTTAGAGACTGCTGTCCATGTGACATTTGCACATTCTCCCCCTGTCTGTGTGAATGTTTCTGTGGGTACTCTGGTTTTCCATTTAGATCTGAGAAAGACAGCCTTGTTAGGTGAATTAACAATATACAGTAAAACTGGACCTGTGAGAGTGTAAGTGTGTGAGAGTGGGCCCTGTGCTGCTCAATCCTGGATTTCTTACTTAAAAAAAAGAAAAACACACAAAAAGAAGAAGATGTTCTTTGTGCCTTCTTTATACCTTTTGTGTGCCCATTTTGATTCACTGGGGCTGTTTGGCATTACCCTGAATGAGGAGAGATGCCCCCTCCTTGTTATAATACACATCTCCACAAATCCTCTTAATTTCCTTATTTTGGATGCCCAAGAGGACATAAATCATCTTTTTTAACCGGTAACCCTAATAAGCATCCCCTTTCATTTCAGACTCTCTTGAAGCAAGGACTAGACTATATCCAGACATAAGTCATTAAAAAACAGAAGAATTTGGAACAAACTCAAGGTCTTAAAAATTTTCGATAAAGACTTCAACATCCAGAATTCGACTCCTTGCACAAGCTGAATAAAATGATAATTGTTCTTTGTGTGAGGGAAAATGAATGGGAGGACGTTTAATAGAGAGAGAGAGTGCCGCTGAAGTCTAACCTGCAATTACTGACCTTAACTATTATCTCATGTGGTTGACAGCCTTAATTCCTCCATGTCCTAAAAATAAACTTCAGATACAGGGCAGACATTCCAGGCTTGCTTGGGTTTGCTAATTGTTACATTGTACAGGGCATTAAAGATTTCATGCTTTTTTGCATTTAACTATAAAAGGTAGGCTTTAACTTCAGAAAAGCAATAAAGTGGACCTTTTCCTTCTTTACATTTAGCGGCACACGTTCACAATTATGATTTAGGTTTTGTCAAAGGTTTCTTCACATTATAAATAATTTCAAAAGACTTAAATTCCCTTGTCTCTTTCACAGCCCTACAGATTATCCCACTCTTTCATTGTCAGACTTGCTTATTCCAGTTTGGGGTCAAATTAGGTGAATTGACACAGGGGTCCAAACCATCAGGTGACAGTCACCAGGTTAGACCAGACACATATGTGCCTGGTTAGGAAACTCAGTGTCTTATAGCCAGCCCGTGCCAGGCCTCACCATACCTAAGAAAATGCACTTTTATAAGTAAACATTAATATCTATGTACTAGGTGTGACAGACACCGTTATGGAGGGACCTGGAGAGAGATGGCACGAGAGGGCAGTCCCCCTGGTTTGTATCGGGGCCACGGGATTGGAGCTTGGAAGCTCAATCCTGCTGGGGCCCGTGGTCGCCACCATGGTCAATAGCAGAGCCCTGGACTGCAGCACTTCCGCTACCACCCTTAATCGATTCAACAGGTGTCTGGCTATGTGTCCCTAGGATTTCATGCTATAACCTTTGCATGTGCAGAAGTTATGTGCAGAAATAGGTAAAAAAAAATATTTTTTTTTAAATGGCTGCCCTTCTGAAAGTGGGGTGGGGGGGGGGTATGGCAAATGGGGGAAGACTCCTTTGTGGTTCTTACTGAATATATTAAGCATTTTTTAATCAAAATATTGAGTTCACAACTCCAAAAATGAAAGCGCCTATTCCGGATAAAGATCCTTCTCTTGCCCTTTTATTATACAGATAATTAATAAATGAGAAACACTGCAGCATATTCAGATAATCTAATCCTGACATTTTAAGGATGATTCTATGAGTAGACAATCTGAGTACACCTTGCTTTGGAAGAAAGTCGTATCTTTGGGTAGCTGGCTTTAGGACCCATTGAAGTTTGCATATCAGATAAAGATTGGAGCAGAAGATGCAATTATCTGTCTGCTCCACATGGCTGGCACACTATCTATCTATCTATCTATCTATCTATTTTATAGTGCCTTTATGTCTATCTCTCTATTAAATAGTGTATTTAATATCTGTCTCTCTGTCATGTACCACCATTTCATTATCATCATTATAATAATAATAATATTTCTTCCATTGAAAATCTAGATTGATCTATCTATCTATCTAAGAATTTAGGGGTAATCATTGACTTTGATGCTGTGATCTTGGCGTAGTCAATGGAGGCTGTGATCGGGGTGCTCGAGAGACTGAGTGAGGAGTCTGAGTGTCTGGGCTTGTGAGTGTCCTGATAAAAACCAAGATCCAGGCCTTTAATGACCTCTTGGGCACGGCCATCAGCAGTGTGTCTGTTTGAGGAGAGAGTGTCAACCTTGTTAAGAGGTTTACTTACCTCGGCAGTGACATTCATGTCTCTGGTGACTCTTCCTGTGAAGTCAGTAGACGGATTGAGACACCATGGGGGGTTATGAGGTCGATGGAAAAGGGTGTGTGGCACTCCTGATATCTATGCAAAAGGACAAAGATCCAAGTCTTTAGAGTCCTGGTGCTTCCTGTCTTGCTATATCGTTGCAAGATGTGGACGCTATCCAGTGACCTGAGACGAAGACTGGACTCCTTTGGTACTGTTGGTTTAACTTTGTCTTCGAATGAGCGGTTGCTCATGGAGTCCCAAATGAGGCACATTACCTGCATTGTGAAGGAGCGTCAGTTACGGCAATACGGACATGTGGTGTGTTTCCCCGAGGGTGATCCAGTTCATAAGATCCTCATTGTTGGAGACCAGAGTGGCTGGACCAGACCAAGGGTTTGCCCATGTAACACCTGGCTGCGACAGATAGAGGGTCATTTCCGGAGGATGGGACTGGACTGTGTGTCTGCCTGGGGCGTTGCAACATCCCGAGTTGTTTCGCCTTATAGTTGATGTGGCAACGCACTGTACCAGTGCATGCCCCCCAACTTGACTTGACTTGATTGACTTTGACCTAAACTTTAAAATGCACATTAATCAGATAACTAGGACTGCTTTCTTTGACTAAAGGAACATAGCAAAATTTAGACCTCTATTAATTTTACAAGACATTGAAAAATTAGTTCACGCTTATGTTTTCAGTCGACTAGATTATTGTAATGCTCTCCTAACAGGACCACCTAAGAAAGACTTCAGTCAGTTACAGTTAGTGCAGAATGCAGCCGCCAGAATCTTCACTAGAAAAAGAAAATTTGAGCATATCTCTTTAGTTTTTGCGTCATTACGTTGGTTACCTGTGTCATTCAGAATTGACTTTAAAATGCTATTAACGGTTTATAAAGCCTTAAATAATCTTGCTTCATCATATGTTTTGGAATGCCTGTCTCCCAACACTCCAAGAGTTTAAGTTAAGTTTAATAATTATTTTCATGGGAAGACTCGCCCCGCAAGGATCAGTGTTACTTTTGACACTTCTAAACCTAAAAACTAAAATAATTAAAAATCTAATCAGCTTTAGATCCTCGAATGGAGGTCTGCTTATTATTCCTAGAGCCAATCTTAAAAGAGATGGGAAGACAGCCTTTTGCTGTTATACACTCAAGTCTGGAATACTTCACCTATAGAAATTTGCCTAGCCAGCTCTATGAAACATTTTAAAAATCTCATTATTTTAATGTCTTTTTTGTAGCTACATTTTAGTTGCTTTCCCAGTAGACTATATGGGCAGAGAATTATCGTATTCTTCAGGGATCTGCAATCTGTACTAATTCCCACTATTCTTTGCGTTTTTTCTGTGGTGGTGATCTGTGCCACCACCACCACCTGATCAAGGCACCATGCAGCCCCCTGAGATGATGGAATAAAGGCGGGTGTCTCAGCTGTCTATGAGACCAAACTCCATCAAATCCCATCATTTGAATCATGAAATCTACGAGGTTTAATATAGGAATAATTATTTTAGGTAGAATGCTCAGCAGAATACTAATCTTGGAACCCCTGCAGATTTTATTTTTTTCTACCAGCCTAACTGGAATTTATTTGTTTGTTTTATCTGTCATCCCAGCCATTTGGCCTTACCTTGTTGTGTAAGTATTTATTCTTCAATATCATTTCTTATTTTTTAATATTTTTTTTATTATCTTTAAAGCACTTTGGGCTACATTGCTATATGAAATTATGTTATATAAATACTGTAAATGCTGTTGCCGTTTCTAAAGTAGTGAACAAAAATATTCATTCATCTATCCTTCCATTTTGTAAATCTCACTTAATAATAATAATAATATATTTTCCTTATATAGCACCTTGCCTGTCTGAATGACCAAAACAGAAAGAAGTTCCATCACTAACCTACATTAGGATTAAGGGTAGGGTTAGGGTCTACACTCACATTCTCACTCACTCAGTCATTCTGGGCCCATTTTTAAGTCGCCAGATCACTGGGAAGAGGACAGAACTCCAGGTGAACATAGAAGAATCCACAAAACTCACGCAGACAGCTTGTGGTTGGTCCAGGAATTGAACCCAGACCCTTAGAGCTATGAGGCAGAAAGAATCATTCCATTCCTCAATCAGATGAAAACGAATATTACAAAGTGAAAGCCATTGAGACACACCAGTCTGGAGGGTGATAACAATACAAAATGTGAATTGATTGTTTGTAGCATATGTAAATGAAATAAAGTTGAAGTTTAATGAACATTTTCATGGGAAGGCTCTCCCTTTTCCCACTTTCCAAACCTGAAAGCTTGAGCAACGGCACCTATTCTAAAGTAGCGGCCTTTTTCAGAGGATCTGAAATAAAATATTGCAGTAAGTGTTCATAAAGCATATTAATGAAAGCATAATCTGTTTTACCCATGTGTCTGCCAAGAATATCTGAATATGTGCCCATATTCAAAAAAAATAAAATAAAATAAATACAAGTAGCAAAGATAAAATTCCCCTTCTTTTCTTATGCTACAGGCATTTGGCGCAATATTGCTTTCTCTGCATATTCGGCATTTTATTAAAGATAGTGGGAGACAGCATTGCTTTGTACTCGGCAGCTACTCCTCATTTCTATTTTTTTTTATTTTATTTAAATCAAATCCTCAGGCTTTCAATTGTCAGAGGTAATTTTATTTTATTTATTTTTTTAATTTTACTTAAAGACAAAAAAAAATCCTATATTAACTTTAGGGCATTTGTTTATTGCAATTATGAACTGACAGGTCTTGCAGCTTTATGGCTTTGTAGTCAGATCCCATCAGATTTTTGGAGAATGAATGAGGCCAGGTGCAGCCAAGAGTTTGGTGGAAAGCCTCCAGACTGCGCCAGGTGCTGCTGGAAGCACTATTGGAAACCGTGCTGGGTGCTCGCTTTAATCTGCATCCAGACATCATACCAGCTCTAATACAAATCCCAAGGGGGCGGTATCTCGAAATCTCTTGTGGAATCTTGTCATCTATCTTTGGAATAGTACAAACCACATTTATTTTAGCAGGAAAACATGTCATTTTATTTACTTGTAAACTTCATCAGCAATCCAGTGGTTTTTCTTTGGGTTACTTTTAAACATATACACTTACTGGCCACTTTATTAGGTACACCTGTTCAACTGCTTCTTAAAGCAAATATCTAATCACCCAATCACATGGCGGCAACTCAATGCATTTCGGCCTGTAGACATTGTCAACATAACCTGCTAAAGTTAAAACCAAGCATCAGAATAGTGAACAAAAGTGACTGAAGTGACTTTGAATGTGGCCTGGTTGTTGGTGCCAGACAGGCTGGTCTGAGTATTTCAGAAACTGCTGATCTACTGGGATTTAAACAAACAACCAACTCTAGGGTTTAGACAGAATGGTCTGAAAAAAGGAAAATATCCAGTGAGCAGCAGTTCTCTGGGTGAAAGTGCCTCGTTGATGCCAGAGGTCAGAGGAGAATGGCCAGTCTGGTTTAAGCTGATGGAAAGGCAACAATAAGTCAAACAAGCATTCATTATAACTGAGGTATGCAGAAGGGCATCTCTGAATGCACCACACATCGAACCTTGAAGCAGATGGGCTACGGCAGCAGGAGACCTCTCCAGGTGCCACTCCTGTCACCTAAGAACCGGCAACTTAGGCAACAATTCGGGCTCACCAAAATTGGACAATAGAAGGCTGGAAAAACATTGTCTGGTCTGATGAGTCTCAATTTCCGCTGTGATATATTCAGATGGTAGGGTCAGAATTTGCTGTCAAGAACATGAAAGCATGGATCAATCCTGCCTTGTATCAACAGTTCACGCTGGTGGTGGTGTAATGGTGTGGAGGATATTTTCTTGGCACACTTTGGGCTCCTTAGTACTAAATGCCAAAGCCTACCTGAATATTGTTGCTGACCATGTCCATCCCTTTATGATCGCAGTGTACCCATCTTCAGATGGCTACTTCCAGCAGGATAACGTGCCATGTCATAAAGCTCAGATCATCTCAAACGTCATGCTTCTTGAACATGACAATGAGTTCACTGCACTCAAATGGCCTCCACAGTCACCAGATCTCAATCCAATAGAGCACCTTTGAAATGTGTTGGAACAAGAGATATGCATCATGGAGATGTAGCCAACAAGTCTGCAGCAATTGTGTGATGGTAGTATGTCAATAGGGACCAAAATTCCTGAGAAATCCAGAACCACGTCGAACCAATCCTATGAAGAATTAAGGCAGTTCGGAAGGCAAAAGGGGGTCCAAACCGGTATTAGCAAGGTGTGTCTAATCAAGTGGCCTGTGAGAGTCTGTGTGTGTCTGGTTGTGTGTATATATATATATACACACAGATATATATATATTGTGATCCCCGGCCGGAGCAGGAGCCCGGCCGGGACGCCCAGGAGGACCAAAGGAGGGCTTGTGCCTCCTCCAGACCGTGAGGGGGCGTCCGTCCTGGTTATGTTGGGGGCCTCGGGTACAGGGCTTGGAAGCCCAGCCCTGTAGGGACCCGTGGCCACCGCCAGGCGGCGCCCCGATGCCGGAACATCTCGTGTGGTCCCCGCCCAGGAGGACCAGAGGAGGGCTTGTGCCTCCTCCAGACCGCAAGGGGGCGATCGCCCTGGTTGTGTTGGGGTGCCTGAGGAACGCTGGAGCCCAGCACTTCCGCCACACCAGGAAGTGCTGGGGGGAAGACTTAATGTGGCGCCCGGAGAGCTGCCGGGAGGACAGCCGGCACTCCCGCCACGCTGGGGCGTGGCCAAGGAGGGAATGCCGGGAACACCTGTTGCTCATCCGGGAGCATTATATAAAGGGCCGGGAGGCGGCCAGGAGAAAGGCATTGGAACTGTGTGGCCTGGACTTTGGGGAATCGGTGCTGGAGGCACTGGGGTTGTGAGTACACGTAATTCCTGTAAATATTAGTTGTAAATAAACAGTGTGTGGTGGAACTATGTTGTCCGTCTGTCTGTGTCCGGGTCCAAGTTCACAATATATATATATATATATATACACATATATATATATATACAGTACACATATATATATATATATATATATATATATATATATATATATATATATACACACATATACAGTATATATATATATATATATATATATATATAAAATCCTGATGGATATCTCTACTGATATGAACTGGATAATGTGTTAGGAACAAAAGGGTTCTAAACAGTTTGATGGAAATGAAAATTATCAACCTACAAAGGGCTGAATTCAAAGACACCCGAAAATCAAAGTAAAAAAATGATGTGGCAGGCAGGCTAGTCCATTTTGCCGAAATTTCATTGCATCAACTCCAAATCGTACTCGGCATTTTGTTTGGCCCCCACGTGCTTGTATGCATGCCTAATGAGATGACAGATGATGTCCTGGGGGATCTCCTCCCAGATTTGGACCAGGGCATCACTGAGCTCCTGGAGAGGCTGAGGTGTCAGATGGACCGAAACATAATGTCCTAGTGGTGTTCTATTGGATTGGGGTCAGGCGTGCGTGGGGGCCAGTCAATGGTATCAATTCCTTCATCTTTCGGGAACGGCCTGTATACTCTCGCCACATGAGGCCGGGCATTGTCGTGCATCAGAAGGCACCCAGGAGCCACTGCACCAGCATAGGGTCTGACAAGGGGTCCAAGGATTTCATTCCGATACCTAATGGCAGTCAAAGTGCCGTTGTCTAGCCTGTAGAGGTCTGTGTGCCCCTCCATGAATATGCCTCCCCAAACCAGCTCTGACCCACCACCAAACCGGTCGTGCTGAATAATAATAATAATACATTTTATTTATATAGCACCTTTCCCATGCTCGATGCGCGTCACAGAGTCTTAGAAAAAAAACAGCAGGGTATATGTAACACTGTCAAGTCAAGTCAGCTTTATTTATAAAGCACTTTACATACAACGGCCGCTGACCAAAGTGCTGTACATAAGCAAAATAAATTTAAACAAAACAAAGTAATAACTCAATCAATAAAATACAATATAAAATTTGTACACTGGGTACAAATGTTTTCCTGAATAGAACAATGAAACAGATAACAATGCATTAAATAGAATAAAGAAAAATAAACCAGAGTAAAATACTAAATTCAATACTAAAAGAAAAACCTAACAAATAACCTAATTTGTGATGTAACAGACACACAAATTTTCCTGAGCACCTGGACAGAGAGATAAACCGAAAGAAAAGGCAGAATGTTAAGTTAAGTTAAAAGCTTTCCTAAATAGATGAGTTTTGAGTTGTTTTTTAAAAGAATGAATGGAGTCAGCTGATCTAATTAATTTCGGGATGTCATTCCAAAGTCTGGGTGCTATGGAGGTGAAGGCCCTGCTGTCACCCATAAAGTTCAGGTTAGTGTGAGGCACAACAAGATTACTAGAATCAGTAGGCGAACAGTAACATAGTTTAGAAGGTCACTGATGTAGTCCGGTGTGAGACCATTTAAAGCTTTGTAGGTTATTAATAGAATTTTATATTCAATCCTGTAAGACACAGGGAGCCAGTGAAGGTGAAGCAGGATGGGTGTGATGTGCTCGCTGTTGCTGGTTCATGTAAGGACTCTTGCAGCAGAGTTTTGAATCAACTGGAGCTGTGATATAAGATTAGAAGGGGCACCTGCCAGCAGTGAGTTACAATAAAATAAGCATGGACAAGTTTCTCAGTATTAGAAAGGGAAAGGAATGAGTGAACACGGGATATGTCATGGAGGTGAAAGTAAGAAAGTTTCTTAGTGTGGTTTATGTGGGCGGAATAAGAAAGGGAGGAATCAAAAATGACACCAAGATCCCTTGCATCAGAAGACGGTCTGATGAGATCACCGTCAAGAGTTACTGAATCAGTCAGATCGGACTTAAACCACTGGGGGGCAGTGCCTGAGATACCCAGCATGATCTCCATTCTGGACAGTAGATGTCAAATGCTGCACTGAGGTCTAACAGAATTAATATGCTGGTTTGTCCAGAGTCTGCTGCCATAAGCAAGTCATTGGTTACTCAAAGAAGAGCAGTTTCACAGCTGTGCTGCGCCCTGAGACCAGACTGAAAGGGTTCCATTAAATTATTAGAGGTTAAGTAATTGGTGAGCTGGGAGTTTACAACACGCTCAAGAACTTTTGACAGAAATGGTAAGTGGGAAATAGGCCAAACATGGTTAAGATCATCACCATTAAGACCAGGCATTTTTAACATTGGGGTTACAGAAGCAATTTTAAAAGTGGCTGGCACAAACCCAGTGTCGAGAGATGTATTGATTATTGTCGTAACAGTTGGGATTATGGCATGAAGGCACAATTTAAGAAGTGTGGTGCGGGATGGGGTCCAGTACACAAGTAGTTGGCCTCATCTTACAAAGCAGGTCATTAACAAAAGCAGATGTGACTGGTGAAAATTTAGTAAAGGAGTTTGATGGAGTGGGAAGACAGGGAAGGATATAAATGGATGATGGATTTATGTTAGTTGAATTATTTAGATCTTTAATTTAATTGTGGAAAAAGTGGAGGAATTTCTCACAGACTTCAGTAGAGGAGGTAATTGGGCCAGATGCAGGCTGAAGTAATTTATTAACTACAGAGAACAAAACCCTTGGGTTATCATGGCCACTTTCTATTATTCTGCCATAATGTGTGTTCCTGGCAGCAGTTAGTGCTTCTCTGTAAGCCCTCTGGTGGTCAGAGAAAGGCTGGATGTGAACAGTGAGGCCAGTCTTACGTGACATTCTCTTAAGGCGTCGGCCAGCTGCTTTCATAGATTGTAGCTCTGAATTATACCAAGGAGATGAACGCTTAAAGTAAACCTCCTTATGTTTTAAAGGAGCTGTTTTATGAATAGCTGAGTTATAGTGGTCAACAAGACTATCTAGTGCTGATGGAATAGGTGAAGACAGAAAAAGATCAGAAATGGATCCAGAAAGGATAGAGGGACAGATATTTTTAAGGTTTCTGTAGGAAATTTGACATTTACAGGTAAGAGGAGGGAGAGGTAATGAGACAGTGAAAAGCACTGCTTTATGGTCAGAGAGTCCCAAATAACTGCTATAAGTGTTGCTGACAGATAATTCAGATGTGCAGATCAGGTCCAGCATATGACCACCATAGTGGGTGGGAAGATCAACATGCTGCACCAAGTCAAAACAGTCCAGTAAGGACAGGAAATCATTTCTCAGTTTACATGTACTAATGTCAATGTGGATGTTGAAATCGTCAAGAAGAAATACTCTCTGGGAAAGTGAACTTAAGTGGGTTAATAATTCAGTCAGATCAGATAAAAAAGATGTATTGTATTTCGGGGAACGATAGACAACAATAAGTGAGAGAGGACCAGATTTTGTTATTAGCTTAAGAGCCAGACACTCGAAAGACATTGGACTCTCAATTGGGGTTCTTTTGATGTTTAACTCCGAATTAGCAATTACTGCAACTCCTCCGCCTTGTCTTGAGGCTCCATGAAGTGAATGTATCCGGGCGGGGTCACCTCCGTGACAGATGTAAAATCATTTGGCTTATGCCAAGTTTCTGCAAGTCAAGGTTTAAGTCTGTAATGAATTCTGATAGCACCAGTGATTTGCCATTAAGAGATCTTGAGTTAAACAGTACAATATTAGCCGATGTGGGTTCGTTGTGCGCAGATCCATGACCAGAGTTTATTTTAACATATTGCAGATTTGGCACACTGACACTCCTATTTCCAAAGCCGTGAGGATGGCATATTCCTGAGCAAATGCTGACAGTGAACTTTTCATTTGCAGCCTGGCTGTGGCGGCGACTTGACCTGCAATGTAAATATTTCGGGCGCCACACAATACCATTGTTTTTTAGGACATTCCAGTCTGACCATTTGCTCTGGACAAACTGTTTAATATGAAGGAGTTTTTCATGAGAGTATTTTATCATAGTAGAGAGCAATATCTGATAGTATCAGAGAAACAGAACAGCACAGCAGAGAAGGTGAGATGGGAGGCGCAGATGAGTGGCAAGCAGCAGAAAACGCGTAGTAGGAGATATTACAAAATGCACATGAAGATACCAAAATTTGGAGGTTCCAACATACAGCCACGTATATATAACGCTGGGTATTACAGGCGGGATTGCCCAGAGCCGCATCCAGCTGGGTGTAAACCTCAGATCATTTCTTAGTCATTAAGCACGTATAGAAGGATTCGAGAACAATCCAGTGTATAAAATATAATCAAGAAGACAGACCATTTCCGGCTCATAGATCATCACGGTGCAAAGAAATGTCCATAGGGCTCGTCCAGTGTGCCACAGAAAGATTCCATTGTCACTGAGGCAGCAAACCCAGTCAAGGCAAAGTCCATAAAAATAAATCCAAATCAACACAGTTCGAGTAAATTGCATCCATGAATTATACATACAATAAAAAGAAAGTGAACAATTGCCAAAAGTTTAGTTTTAACGCAAATTTTAACGAAAAGTGTTGATGACAGGGAAGAGTGGCAGCAACATGTGTGCGCCAAAGTCCCCTCCACGGCTTCTCCAGAGCCTTTCACGTCTGTCACATGAGCTCAGGGGGATCCTGCTCTCATCAGTGAAAAGCACAGGGTGCCAGTGGTGGGCCTGCCAATTCTGGTATTCTATGGCAAATGGCAATCAAGCTCCACAGTGCCGGGCAGTGAGCACAGGGCCCACTAGAGGACATCGTGCCCTCAGGCCACCCTCATGAAGTCTGTTTCGATTGTTTGGTCAGAGACATTCTCACCAGTGGCCTGCCTGCTGGAGGTCATTTTGTAGGCTTTGGCAGTGCTCATCCTGTTCCTCGTTGCCCAAAGGAGCAGATACCGATCAGTCCTGCTGATGGGTTAAGTACCTTCTATGATGGGCCCTGTTCAGCTCTCCTAGAGTAACTGCCTGTCTCCTGGAATCTCATCCATACCATTTAGAATGTGCTAGGAGACACAGCAAACCTTCTGGAAATGGTACATATTGATGTGCCATCCTGGAGAAGTTGGACTACCTGTGCAGCCTCTGTAGAGTCCAAGTATGGCCTCATGCTACAAGTAGTGACACTGACAGTACTGAAATGAAAAACTAGTGACAAAACAGATAAGGAGGGATAAATGTCAGTGGCCTCCACATGTTAAACCATTCCTGTTTTAAGGGTCATCTCATTGTTGCCCCTCAAGTGCCCCCGTTGTTAATTTCATGAATACCAAAGCAGCTGAAACTGATTAACAACCCCCTCTTCTACTTAACTGACCAGATCGATAGCCCACAAGTTTCATTTGCATGATGCTATACTCTCATTAAAAAGTGTTCCTTTAAATTTTTTTGAGCAAAACATATTCATATGTACATATACAGTCCTGTGTATGTGCTGTCAGTTAATCGAAGGTGTCAGAAGAACTGCTTAGACTTCAAACTCTAAGTCTTCAAATCCTGGTTGTGGGTTCAAATCTTACTAATGACACTGTGTGACCTGCCAGTGCTTCACTTGGAAAATCAAAATAAATGTTACCAGTTCTATCAGAATTGTTGTAAGCCACCTTTGATTAAGGTGTCAGTCAAATAATAAGTAATAATAATAATGTTATAAAGTCACCAGTGCTGCTTACTCTTGAACATGCTACTCACAGTTGTTCAGAAGTAAAACATTTCTGCATTACTTCATTTCCTGTTTTGGCTTTGTTGATGGTCATTGCAAAACACAGTTTTACTGGAAGGTGCATTCTTTTGATTCGAAACGGATGATAGGTTGGAATAATGAGAAATAAGAGTATATGTTAATGTCAGTATTAGATGTTTTATGATTTTCATTTGTTTACGCCATTTACTCAGGTGCAGTATTTCATTTTTTGCTTTTCATCAATTGTTTTTAATTCCTTTATAAAGTCTGCAGTGTTTGAAGTGGATAAACATAAATTTTGGTGCCATTATACATAACACTGATGTATAAATGTGAACAGTGAGGAGTGCAAAGTAGTAGCTTTGAGAGTAGTAACACAATTTCTGTTGCTTCCCAGTTAGAAATGTAAGCCCCATAATCTAAGGCTAGGGCTACTATATGATTTAAGTGCTGTGATTAACATTAGAATTACCAGAGCCTACTAGAAAACTTGTAAATTAAGCCCACCTTAAATCCGTTCGCACCTCTCAGCGTCTTTTGTCCTGTAAATGTGCTGATTAAGACAAGCAGCAAGCAGCCAACTATTCCATCCCCCCACCATCGCAGAAAGTTCACAAAACTTTTCCAGCTCATGCCTTGTTTGAATTATCTGGGAATGAGTGAACTGCTGGAGTTTTAGAGTGGAAATAATAGATCGTTATTTGGAACACATGCATTTCATGTGTGCTCCGTTTCTACAGTAATCTGTGTAAAAACATTGTTAAAACAGAAACTTTCATATTTTAGTAATAAATGTTACAAAATGTAGGTATAAATTATAGAATGTGTGAAGCCCGAAATTCAAAGATCAAATAAACACTTTCACAAAAGGATAATATGACAGCTTCTGTGGTGTAGTGGTAAGATTTGCTGACTTATAATCAAGAGTTCCCCAGTTCGATCCTGACTGTCTCCTGTATTTGCTGTTTACAGTAGTCACCTGCTGTTATTGTTAACATTATACAGTACACCCATACATTTGGTTTGCGTCTGTAACAGACCTTGTACATTTATAGTACTGTACTTGTAAAAGTTACCTTTTTTTTCACTTTTATTCTCTCAGTCACGATCACCATACATACACCGCCCTAGGGATCTGACGCTGTTAGTTTTTATTTGAAACTGGGAATAACTGTGGATGTGAGTGGTGTTTTGAGGCAATGGAACTGGACATTCTCTGATCTGAAGGGATAAAAGCTGACACACAAACGCTGGTGAATCTGCCTTGTTCGTATCTCACCATCACTTTATTTTTTTATATTCAGTTTTATTGAGTGTTCCTGCTGCACTGAATAAGTTCATGCCTTCTGGTGCACGATGTCGACGCAGCTTCGAAGAAAAAAAAGAAAGAGACAAATATATGGGGCATTCTGAGAGAGTTAGGGTTGTCCCCTTTGGACTTATCAGTGGTGTGTTCAGGAGCTGGAGTTAGACTGATCAGAATGGAAAACCTTGATGTGAGCCAGTATGCTGAAAAACGCTGCTGGTACACATCTCAAAGTGCCAGTAATCAAAACCAAAAATTGAGAAATGCCAACCCGCTTCAAGCTGTGATGCAAAGAACTTCGTTGAGCTTTATGGGGGGTTATCCCCAATCAAAGTAAGCAGATACTCATATAAATGCTTTTAAGGTCAGCGGTGGAGGTGTCCCTTCAAAGTCTGTAGATTTGAATGTATATTACAATCAGCTAGTTTGTGAGGGGACACTTTATGTCTAAATTGACGCTGTAGGTCCAGGATTGCTTCTGTAATTTAAAGGTCTCTTTGGGCTTTTGCATACATTTATATAATGGTATAACATTGGTGAGGGGCTATATTGCATTTGATGGACAAAAGATCAGGGGGTTACCACTATTGTCATATATATAAAATCAAGAAAAACATCAGGGTCTGGGTGCAATAGACCAGGAACCTAAGGCCCTAAAGTCCCTACCCACCTCCCAGGGCCACCGAGTTACTCCTGGGTAGTATTAGATCGGAAAACACCACTTCCACCTCTGCTTCTTTCTTACTCCCTTAATGCTTCTAGCAAAGCTACACCAACACAGAGCCACAACACCTGACACCGGTACTCGAGCTTTATACTGCACTTGCTACCCACTAACCTTTGCATCTTCCTTGACTTCCTTCACTGTCTTCTTCCATTTCATAACTGATGCTAAATGTGATCATGTCTCTTTTGCTTGTCCAGGACAACACCTCTTCTTTAGTTGTTTGCCTACCCTTCTGGTGAGTGCTGGTGTTTGAAATATCAATCGTTTCTGCTCTGTCCTTTATTTGCATAAAGAAGACTTTCAACGCAGCACAGAGCATGCAAGTTAGCATAATACTAATTAAAATTGACAAATAAAAATGCATTGACAAAAAAAGAGTTTTTCTGATTTTCCTTTATTTAAAATGTCACCAAATTTCAATCAAACCTATACTACTCCTAGATATTGAAATATCAAAATGTTCATTCCCAGCTGTGTTACACACGAGTGTCAGATGGCCATCTTCCAGGTTCCACCATGTAATACCCCCGTGGCTGAGAGGAGGCACTGCTGCTAACTGTGCCATATTTCTTTGCCTCCACAGTTAATAATAATAATAATACATTTTATTTATATAGTGCCTTTCCCATGCTCAAGGCGCTTAACTGACTCTGCTTTTTCTGGTTCCTGGACCATAACAGCCCAGCTGCTTAGAGGGTGGCATCACTTTGTGACAAGAGAGCTGGAAAGACAGAGTTCTTTCAAGCCATAACAAGATAGCCTCGAATGGCAACAGCTTTCTGTTAGAACGCCAGAGGATTACATTTTATCTTTGTAATCACGTCATCAGGCACTAGTTTGTTTTTCTTTTAGAAGTACCCCAACAGGTACATGTGTGCCTTTTCTATAATGTCCAATCAATTCAGTTTGTCAAGTTCTCGACACATCACAAGGAGAACTAATGAAAACAGGAGGCACATGAGAACAATATGGAATGCGGCAGCAAAGGGACTCAATACTTGTAAGGATGGATACATTTCAGGCTTTGGTTTTTAATTAATTTCCAAACATTTCTGAAAACATGTTCTCCCTTTGTCATTATGGCTTATTGAGTGTAGATTGATGAGCAGAAATGGCAAGTTTATCCATTTAAAATTAAACCCACAACACAATAAAGTGCACAAAAAGTGAGGGACTTTCTGAATCCACTGTATATACTTTATTTTATACCAGAACTTGCCGTTCCCCACGGCTCTGCCCACGTAGTAGTGAAACAGGACAGTGAGGAGGCTCCCCACTCCTGACGTCACACTTCCCCCTCTCCTCAGTTCGCAGCTTCTGTCATGAAATAGCATAAATATATCACCCCTGAAAACCAACTTAAATTCTTAGCGCGATGAGAGAAAATAAACCGGAATGTTCAAGCAAATTATAGAAAAAAAAACCTGACCTAAATCCGTGAAGTAGTTCTCTCGTTCACTAGCTAAGTGGAGATAAGGAACACCCCAAGGCTGGCATGTGAGTGAGGGGGGCCCTGCCTCCCTCCCCTCAGCCCGCTGCACCTCTCTCAGATTTGCGCAAATAAATCGGTACTGCAAGCGAACTATGATACTTAGCGCAATGATATATAGCGCAAAATATAGAAAAAAACCCGATCTAAATCCATTAAGTAGTTTTCTCGTAAAAAGCGGACAGACATACAGACAGACAGATGCTGGAATATATATCGTATTTACGCGTGTACCACGTGCACATTGTTTCCCGAAAATTAGCATTAGAAAATTAGGTGCGCGTCATACACGAGGAAATGTAATTCTGTAATGTTCTTCTGCTTGGACTTGCTCGCTCGCTCGTGCTCTCTCTCTTGCTCGCTCGTGCTCTCTCTCTTGCT
>JANRMT010062823.1:8806346-8841404 GCA_026402145.1 Polypterus bichir lapradei
ATAGATAGATAGATAGATAGATAGATAGATAGATAGATAGATAGATACTTTTATATACAATATTTATGGTTTTGCTATCAGGGACGAGAATGCAGCTGTGATCTCTGCCAAAAATGTACAAAGTTGGCAACATATCTCTGGCCAAGCAGAAGGTTGGTACGCTCCAACATCAAACGTAGCCACTGTTCAGCTCTGATGGGCAAAAGTACCCCGTGTTGGGAGAAGAGCATGTGGCCGTGATATCACTGCCAATGAGTAGGTACACACGTAGCTGTGATCTCTATCCATCTATTATCCAACCCGCTATATCCTAACTACAGGGTCACGGGGGTTTGCTGGAACCAATCCCAGCCAACACAAGGCACAAGGCAGGAAAGAAACCCCGGGCTGGGCACCAGCCCACCGCAGTAGCTCTGATCTCTCTCTCAAAAATGTCAAACATTACTCTTTAACAATCCGTAGATGATAATGTCTGCTGAACAAACAGGTATCGCTAACTAAGAGGAGGCAAGGTGCGCTCCAACACATGGAAACAGGTAACAACATTTTTACAACAACATTTATTTACTGTATATAGCACATTTTCATACAAATAATGTAGCTCAAAGTGGGTACTCACTTTGCCAAAGGTAGAGCGACTTGAACAGAGGCTGGCAACTGAGTGAGGAGGGTCCTGCCCGACTCCCTACTCCTGAGGTCCCGCCTCCCCCTCCCCTCTGCCCGCAGCCTGTCCCTCGGATTTGCGCAAATAAATCAATGGTGCAACCGAACTCGATGGTCATGATGGTCAGCATTGAGGTAGAGAGAACATGTATGGAAATGGGAGAAACATCCAGAAGTAACAAAATCAATTGAAACGTTCAAACAAATTATAGAAAATAACCCGATCTAAATCCGTTAAGTAGTTCTTTCATGAAAGGCTGACAGACATACAGACAGACAGACGTTGGATTTTATATATACAGAAAGTGACAGTCAAGAGAAATGCATCATGGGTGTCACGGTAGTTTATTCCAAATCTTACTATCTATCTATCTTAACATGCATTTTGTGCAGCAGAGCATTACTCTTATTAGTAGAGTCATACTGAAATTAATGACTTAAGCCTGATTACTCATACTGCCTACAGTGGCTTCACAAAGTATTTGGACCCCTATACATTTTTCACATTTAGTTATGTTTCATCCTTGTGCTGAAATCATTTAAATGATTTTTTCCTCATCAAACCACACTGAGAACCCCAGAATGACAATGGAAAAGCAGGATTTAGGGATTTTTAACTTATTAAAAATAAAAAAACCCTGAAATGTCACATTGGCACAAATATTCAGACCCTTTACTCAACACTTTGTTAAAGCCCCTTTGGCAGCAATCCAGCCTGGAGTCTTCTTGGGTACGTTGTGAGAAGCTTCACACTCCTGGATTTGAGGATGCTCTACCATTCTTCTCTGTAGACCCTCTCAAGCTCTGTCAGGTTGGGTATATAGACCATTAGTGGATAGCAGTTGTCAGGTCTCTCCAGAGGTGTGTGTCTGAGTCTCTGGCTGGGCCACTTCAAGAACACTTACAGAGTGTTGTACTTATTTTGTCCTTAGGGCCATTGTCCCATTGGAGGTCTTGAAAGCTCACTTAAAATATGGCTCAGGTGCCTTCCATTCTATTGATAATTGTTGAGATGTTTCTACACCTTGGTTGGAGTTCATGTGTGCTTCAATTCAATTAAATGCACATGACTACAAAAGGCACACAACTGTCTATAGAAGGCCACACATTTGACAAAAATCAAGCCATGAGGTGAAAAGAATTGTCTGAAGAGCTTAGAGGTAGGATTGTACCAAGGCACAAATCTGGGGAAGGCTACAAAAAAATCCTGCAAACCTAAAAGTTCCCAACAGCACAGTGGCATCCGTTATTCTTAAATGAAAGAAGTTTGGAGTAACAGTGACTCTTCTTGATCTTCTTGGAGTTGGCCAGCCAGCCAAACTGAACAATCAGGGGAGAAGGGCCTTGGTAAGAGTGGTAACAAAGAACTTGATGGTCATGCTGGTTGAGGTCCAGAGAACTTGCATGGAAATGGGAGAAACTTCCAGAAAGACAGCCACCACTGCAACACTCCACTAATCTGGGCTTAATGGTAGAGTGGACAGATGACACTTGAAAGCCCACTTGGAGTTTGTAAAAAGGCACCTGAAGGACTCTCAGCCTAAGAGAAACTGGTTTGACTTGTTTAGCCTTAGTTCTAAGCACCACATCTGGAAGAAATCAACCACAACTCATCATTTACAGAATTTCAACAGTGAAGAGTGATGATGGTGATGGCAACAGCATTCTGTGGGATTGTTTGTCAGCAGCAGAAACTGGGAGACTGGACAGGGTTGGGGGAAAGCTGAACATAGGAAAGTACAGAGATATCTGAAATGAGCACTCTGGACCTCAGATGGGGCTGAAGGTTTACTTTCCAACAGGACAATGACCCTCAGCAAAAAGTTAAGACAACACACAAGTAGCTGAGGGTCAACTCTTCAGTGGTCAAGCCAGATCACGGACTTGATCCCAATCAAAAATTCTGGAGACAACTGAAAATAACTGTTGCATTCTATAATGAGGTTATTCCTCAATGGACCATCAGCTTTAGTATAATCATCCTTAAGCGTCAATTACAGATATGCTTCTAAACCAGGTCTGACTTCTGTATTGGTTCTCCTTAGGTGAGGCTACACCCCCTATGATGCACTCTGTATTTTGGATCATGATCCTCCATTTCCTACCAACAGATAAAGGGAGACAGCGTTGTTGGTTTTCCGTGTCTTCCAGCCCCTTTTATTGTTCTTCCCTTTGAAACTTGTTTGATGAAGCAAGGTCTGACTTTGACAAGGTCACATCTGTGTGCTACTTTTAAGCCAATTTCACATTTAGGCTCCTAGCAATAGTGCATGTCAGACTTACTGACTGCCTTTGTTGATCTCATTACCGGACCTTGTCAATTTACATGACTAAAAATCGCTGGGCACAGTCTTGCTTGCCCCTTTTTCTGACAGCCTGTGGCATACTGCCTGATGGAGTTGGTGGTGCATGATGGGTTAACAGGTACAGCAAGTTAATCTCATCCCCTTTTTTCATTATGTCTTCTTCTTCTTCCTCCTCCTCTTCATCCTGTCACAGTTCTATGTGGGGTTGATAGGTTTGATCAACCTTCTCCATACAGCTTGGTCTTGCACATCCTTCCAAGTCAGACTCTTTTCTTTCAAATCTTCTTCAAATCTTTGGGCTTCCCTCACTTTCTGTTACCCCATAATTCCATTCTGCCACTTTTTTGCCCACATATTCATTGTCTCTCCTCATCGCTTTTCCATACCACTTCAATCTCCTTTCCCGTACTTTCTTAGCTATCTCTCCCACTTTTGTTGCACTTCTGATTGTCTCATTTCTTATTCTGTCCTACTTTGTAAGTTGACACGCATGCGCAAGTAGGAGGCCGCGGACGGATCTAAAACCGCTTCGAAAGACGTTCGCCGGCAGGGAGTGGCGGGGTACTAACCTTTCTCCTTTGTCTTTCAGGAAAAGAGACGCTCCGCCACCATAGCCTTCCCGCAGTACGTCCACTTCCGCCCTTCCTCCGCCATCTTTCCTGACATCATCAGTCCCATCCTCCCTCATGGTTCCTTCCCAGCATTCCTCCACTTCCGGCTCCTCCTATATAAAATGGCCGCCGACGCCTAGAATGGCGTCGCGCATATGAACTATTTTGTTTATATTTTTGACCTGCATTTTTATTGTGGATTGTCTACAATATACAGGGCCAGAAAACCCCAAACCTTTATGCTGTTTGGTGCTTCGTCTTTTACAAAGTCCACACATCCATCTCAACATTCTCATATTTGCACATCCAAATTCTCCTACACACCCTTTACTGTCCATGTCTCAGCTCCATCCATCATTGCTGGTCTTACCACTGTCGTAACAACCTTAACCTTTAACCTTTGCCTTAATTCTCCAATCACACAATACTCCTGATCACTTCTTCTAATTGATCCATCCACACTGCACTCTGTGGGGTATCTCTGCATCTAATTTTCAATCTAGTGCTGCCACTGATTCTAGAAATGTAAATTTATTCACTCTTTTTAGTAGCTCTTTCTGTAGGCTAACTTCTGAATTCTGATCATCATTAAACCTCAGATATTCTGTCTTCTTCCTATTTATCTTCAGTCCTCTATCTTCCAAAGCCCTTCTTCATTCTTCTAACTTCCTTTCCACTTCTTCTTTTCTAATACTACACAACACAATGCCATCAGTAAAAAGCCTGTCCCAGGGGGATTGGTGTTTTATCCCACGAGTCAACATATCCATAACCAGATCAAAGAGGTAAAGACTTCAAGAAGATCCCTGGTGCAGACCACTCAAACTTTTGATATTGTCTGTTACCTCAACACATTCATAACCCAAAGAATTAAGGACTTCAAGAAGATCTCTGGTGCAGACCTTTTCTAACTGGGATCATCTCTGTTACCCCAACACTGCTTTTAAACCAAGTCCTCAACTCTCATTCATATCCTGGACAATCCTCACGTACTTCTCTGGTCCTCCTTTCTCTCTCATGCACCTCCAGACTCTGTCAGAAGTTTTCCCCAAATCAATAAACACCTTATGCAGACCTTTCTGTTGTTCACAAAGTTTCTGGATGAGCTGTCTCAATGCTAAGACGGCATCAGTTGTTCCTCTCTCTCTGGCATATAACTGAATTACTCCTCCCTTTTTGTAGTCTCTTCTCTAAACCTTTGCTCTGTAACACTTTCCCAAATGTTAATTGTGTGTAACATGACCTTTATCCCCCCTGCAGTTTCCACAATCCAGAATATCATCCATCTCCTTATAAATGGGTACAGTCATACTGTTCCCTCACTCCTCTGGTATTTTCTCCTGTTCAAAGATCTTCTGCATTAAATCCCACAACATGTCTACGCCCTCTTCCAGTATTGCATATAAAATGACTGTCATCAAACAGATGAGTTTCTCTTCTGTTTTTGAGGTTCAAAGCACCCGAGTTTCTTATTTCCAAAATTTGCTCTATATGCTCTGTACTTCCAGATCAGCATCCATTGGTTATCATCTCTCATGCACACAAGCCCACCTCTATGACTTTGATTTTAGTGGAATGAGTTGCAAACTAGTTGAAGTGAGTCGCTGGGTATGCCACATTATGTGATGGGCCTTCACAGGAATGTATGGCTGACTGCCTCTGACTTGCTAAAATAATATAAATGAAGGTTACGACTACAAATCACTGGTAAAGACGTCAAATGTGACATGTCCTTTAACTTGAACAAATGAGCCAAACCAAAAACTTTGTTTATCCCATGACCCAACACATCCATAACCAGGTCAAAGAGGTAAGACCCCTGGTGCAGACCTTCTCATATTGGGATCTTGTCTGTTACCCCAACACTGCTTTTCACTCCCTCATTTATATCCTGCAAAATCCGCACATACTTCCCTGGTCCTCCTTTCTCTCTCGTACACCTCCAGACCTCTTGACGTGGCACTCTATCATAAGTCTTCTCCAAATCAATAATCACCATATGTAGACCTTTCTGTTTTTCTCGATGCTTCCCTAGGAGCTGTCTCGATGCAAAGACTGCATCAGTTATTCTTCTCCCTGGCATAAAACCTTCCCTATGGTGGTCTCATCACTATGTCTTCTCTCTGTTGCCCTTCCCCAAATGTTAATTGTGTGTAACATCAGCTTTTTCACCTCTGTAGTTTCCAGACCACCACAGGAGAAATGGAACTAAGACTCCGCCTACTTCCGCCACTTCTACACGCCCTCCTGCAGCCCAGAAATCCCACCCCACCCTGAGCTGTCTCAATGCAAAGACTGCATTGGTTGTTCATCTCCTTGGCATAAAACCTTTGGCAAAAGAGCCAAATTAAAAACATCTTAATCAAAAAATGATGATTATTAGACTAATAAAAACACAGAAGATACACAATATTAAAGAGGTAAAGAAATTCTCTGTTATTTTGCATTTGCAGAAACAAAAAACAAAAAAGGAAAAGCTTATTCTACTGGAAATTCTAGAATACTAGAAAGGTTATAAACCCGAGGGCTGAGCAATACATAAAATGTCTGGAGAGAAAGACAGACTATGGAATTGAATAGAAGGTCCAAAAGGTTGGGTAAGCTGAAGAACGAAAACAGTTTGAAAAAGAAAAACATTTACACTTTGTGATAGTTCCTTAATTTTATTAAAAATATTTCCTTCCATGAATTGTTTTTTTTTTTTCTTTCAAAAACTGCTTTATCTTCTAAAACATCCAAACTCCCCAATGTGCTTTATGAGGAATTTATTTTGTGTTCTTCCATCCGTCCGTTTCTTTACCCAGTTATTTATATCAGGCTCTCCAGGTCACTTCACAATGATGACTCTAATGAAAAAAAAGAAAGAAAAAAAGAATATAAATATTTCTGTGACTGCTGCTGTGTACACAAACAATACACCAATTGATATTTTTGAATATAAAAAGAACAGTGACAAAAGAACACTTTTATGGGTCTTACTCATATTATAAAGAATATATTGTATAGGAAATGAGTTTGAAGCCAGAAGCCTTTGGCACAGTGCCCTGTAGATGCTGACAGACATGACCAGAGCATTCCACAAATATCTTAGTTGCAAGTTTTTTTTTTTTAAACCTAAAACAATAAAACATAAGAGTTACTATTGGGGCAAAGCAGCCTTGCATGTCTCTTATTTGTTTTTAACATAAGAGTGGAAAAATATGTCTTTCTTTATAACTTTGACTATTTAACTTTGTATTATATTGATGATATTGCAGAATTTACATTACTTTCAAAGGCAAGTAGATTGTTTCCTGCCTTGTGCCCTATACTTGCTAGGATAGGCTTCAGCTTCCCCACAATCCTCGTCACAATGCAGTGGGTTTAGAAAATGGACGGATGAATGGCAAATAGACGCCTCAGAGGACCAGCGGAGGGCTTATGCCTCCCTCAGACCATGTGGGGGCGACCACCCTGGTGCCTTTGGTGGCTTTGAAACCCAACCCTGTAGGGGCCCGTGGTCACCGCCAGGGGGCGCCCCAATGCCTTGGGGACCCTGGACCTCAGCACTTCCGCCACACCCGGAAGTGCTGGGGGGAAGAGGATCTGGGACACCCGGACTGCTTCCATGTACACAGGCGGTACTTCCGCCACACTGGAGAGTGCCGGCGGAAAATTACTGGAGGACACCTAGTGCACATCTGGGTGGAAATAAAAGGGGCCGCCTCCCTCCATTCGATGGCTGGTGTCGGGTGAGGAGGAGGACAGAGCTTGGTGGAGAGGAGTGGAGGCGGCTTGAAGACTAAAGGCATAGTGTGAGGCCTGGACTTTGGGGAGTCTTGGGGGTTTGTTTGTGCACTTTATTGAAAATAATAGTTGCAAATAAATGTGTGGTGGTGCTTTGCAACATGTCTACCTGTCTGTGTCTGGGGCTCGTTCCACAACTCATATTTAATTTCCAGCGGCGATGGGGCATCTGTTGGTGAAGAAAGATTCATGGATCTTGACTTTGCTGATGATACTGTGATCTTCGTGGAGTCAATGGAGGCTCTGATCAAGGCACTCAAGAGACTGAGCAAGGAGTTGGACTGTCCTGATAAAAACCAAGTCCAGACTTTTAATGACCTCTTGGGCACAGCCATCAGCTGTGTGTCTGTCTGCGGAGAGAGTGTCGACCTCATCGAGAGGTTTACTTACCTCGGCAGTGACATTCATGTCTCTGGTGACTCTTCCTATGAAGTCAGTAGACGGATTGGGAGAGCATGGGGGGTCATGAGGTCGCTGGAAAGTGGAGTGTGGCGCTCCAGATATCTGTGCAAAAGGTCGGAGGTCCAAGTCTTTAGAGTCCTGGTGCTTCCTGTCTTGCTCTATGATTGCGAGACGTGGACGCTATCCAGTGACCCGAGATGAAGACTGGACTCCTTTGGTACTGTGTCTCTCTGGAAAATCCTTGGATACCGTTGGTTTGACTTTGTGTTGCTCATGGAGTCCCGAATGAGGCACATTACCTGTATTGTGATTGTGGGTCAGTTATGGCACTACGACCATGTGGCGCATTTCCCCAAGGGTGATCCAGCTCGTAAGATCCTCATTGTTGGGGACCAAAGTGGCTGGACCAGGCCGAGGGGTCACCCATGTAACACCTGGCTGCGGCAGATAGAGGGTCATTTCCAGAGGGTGGGACTGAACCGCGTGTCTGCCTGGGGGTTGTCAACCGGGATCCCGAGTTGTTTCGTCGTGTAGTGGGTGCAGCAACACGCTGTACCAGTGCATGCTCCCCAACTTGAATTGACTTGATTTCAAAAATTAGTTAAAACGTTTGTATCAATTACTCTCATTTCATGCCAAATCTCTGGATTGTCTTGAAATCACACCACAATCCATCCTATGTTGCACATTTTGCATTGTGGTAACTGCTAGTGGTTCAACTGTGAACTTGCAAAGTGTGGATAACAAAGATCCTCAGAAGCACCTTTTCTACAGTGTAAGCTAAAAGGGAATTCCCCTGGGACTGACTGTAAGTAACGCAAAGTGGGGTGCTTCCCAGTAATGTCTTTCACTCAGCCCCCATCTTACTCCACACTACTGCCTCCATATTTCACCTGTATACAGTGCAAGTCCTGATGACTATGCCAAATGTATCATCAAGGAATCATACCACAATCCATCTCAGGTTGCACATTTTGCATTGTGGTAACTGCTAGTGGTTCAACTATGAACTTGCAAAGTCTGGATCACAAGGGTCCTCAGAAGTACCTTCTCTGAAGTGTAAGCTAAAAGAGAACTCCCCTGGGATTGACTGTAAGTAACAGAAAGTGAGGCATTTCCCAGTGATGTCAGTTGAGCTATGTCTTAAACTCAGACCCCACCTTACTGCACACCACTGCCTCCATATTTCACCTATCCATCGTGCAAATTCTGATGATTATGCCAAATGTATCGTCAAGGAATCATACCACAATCCATCTCAGGCTGCACATTTTACATTGTGGTGACTGCTAGTGGTTCAGCTGTGAACTTGCGAAGTCTGGATCACAAGGATCCTCAGAAGTACTTTCTCTGAAGTGTAAGCTAAAATAGAATTTTCCTGGGATTGACTGTAAGTAACACAAAGTGGGGCACTTCCCAGTTATGTCAGTTGAGCTCTGTCTTTCACTCAGCCCCCACCTTACTGCTCAGCACAGCCTCCATACTTCACTTGTCCAAAGTGTAATTCCTGACGACTATGCCAAGTGTATTGTCATGGAATCACACCACAATCCATCTCAGGTTGCACGTTTTGCATTATGGTATCTGCCAGATGTTCAGCTGTGAACCTATGAAGCCTGGATCACAAGGGTATTCAGAAGTACCGTTTCTAAAGAGTAAGCTAAAAGTGAATTCCCCCGGGATTGACTCTACACAATGCAATGCTGAGCACTTCCTGCTGATGTCGGCTGACCTGTCTTTTACTTAACCCCCACCTTAATGGGCAGCACTGCCTGCAAACTTCACCTGTCCAAAGTGCAAATCCTGCTGACTACGCCTAGTGTATTCTTATGGAATCATACCACAATCACCATCCATTGTGCACTGTGGTAACTGTCAGTGGTCAGCCGTGAACTTGCAACATCTGGATTACAAGTATCTTCAGGAGCACCTTTTCTAAAATGTAAGCTAAAAGGGAATTCCCCTAAGACTGACTGTAAGCAAAGCAAAGCGGAGCACTCCCCAGTGATGTCTCACTCAGCTCCGCTCTTACAGCCGTACTACACCTGTCCACAGTGCAAATCCTGCCGACTATGCCAAATATATTATCTTGGAATAACACCACAACCCATCCCAGGTCACACATTTTTCACAATGATAACTGCCAGTGGAAAGCCATGAACCCACGTTGTCTAGATTATAAGGGACCTAAAAGTACTGTTCTTTGAATATCTGTCATATTGTTAATAAATGTTTTTTGTTCTGTGGATATCTGATATATTGTTAATTGATAATTATTTTTTTGTTTGTTAAGCTAGCTAGCTCTATAGCATTCATGTGTGGTGATCAGCTTTAGTAACCTGTCCTGCTACACTTGTTCAAAACAGTCCCTAGACTGATTCAACTTGATTATGCTGACCTACTTTGTAAGTTGTTTTGGATAGAAATATCTGCTGTGCAAATACATGTAAATGTAAGCTGAAGAAGAACTTTACTGTTTGCACAGGGACTGGCCATATGCAGTTTCTAAGGCACGGAGAATTACCTAAAACACCTTTGAGGCCATATAGGTTATTCTTGTGTGGTCTGTGAAAGGACTTTTAAGACTGTTATATACTGAGAGTTACAGTAGACTCTCGCTTATCCAACCTTCGCTTATCCAACATTCTGTATTATCCAATGCCCCACTGAAAAAAAAAAAAAAAAAACGCATCAATCGGCAACAAGAACTGCAACTTGCGAGCGTGAGCGTAGTCTATTTTTAGTTGCTAAGTTAATTTTTTCAGTTAAATTTTTCTGTTATTTAGTTGTAAAACATGATTACAGTGGATTATGTGGCCAGCCCTCTCTGGCATGTGTGCGTGTGTGTGTGTGCGCATGTGTCTCTCTTGTTTGTGTGTGCGCACCTGTGTCTCTCTCGCGCATGTGTGTGTGCGCCTGTGTCTTTCTTGCACTCGCGCGTGTGTGTGCGTGCGCCTGTGTGTGTCTCTCTCGCGCGCATGTGTCTCTCTTTCTCTTGCGCGTGTGTGTGTGCGTGTGTCTCTCTCGCGCGTGTGCGTGCATGTGTTTCTCTCTCGCGCGTGTGTGTGCATGAGTCTCTCTCGTGTGTGTGTGTGTGTGCGTGCGTGCGTGCGTGCGTGCGTGTGTCTCTTTTTCGCGCGCGTGTGTGTCTGTCTGTGTCTCTCTCTCGCGCTCTCTCTCTCTTGCTGCACAGGGAGAGACTGAACACGTGCGGAAATCATCGGCGCGCACAAACCGAAAGGGAAACTGGCTCGTTCGTATACCTAGTGTGTGGTCGTGAACAGATGCAAAAGTTTGGCGAACTTTTTGGTCATAACCAGATTTGTACGTATCCAGAGACGTTCTTGAACCGAGGTTCGTAATGTGTAAAATTATAACATAGTTTGACATTTAATAGGCTTTTTCTTAACACCTCCCATTATCCAACATTTTTGCTTATGTCAGATAAGCGAGACTCTACTGTATGTATTTTCATGCAATGGAATCTCAAACATGGCAAAATGGATGCAAGAAGATACTAAACCAGGCTAGGAGTTTTACTAGCCAGTCCAGAAGCGATTTGCCCAGTCCAGCATACTACAACTGCTAACTACAGGCTTCAGCCAAGCAAGGTCTAAAAATGAAGAAAACTGTTATAAAATAATAAAAAAAAAAATCTAAAATGCCCCACGAAAGGGAGAACAGTGGAAAACTCCGACTTGTGACCCAAAAGGCAACACAAATCCTTTATAAATTAAAATATTAATTAAAGCAAAAAGACAATAACAAAAGGCACTTAAAGGAGAACAGAGGTTTCTATAAAGACCAGGTTAAAGTAAACATACCCAATAACAAATCTAGAAACAGAATCCAAAGACAGAGCAAAATAGTCAGAGAAAACAGAAATATCCAAAAAGAATACAACATTCCTCCAAATAGACTTCCAAATAAAGATACTGCATGAGCTCCCCCTTCTCCAGGCTAAATAGCTAGATGATGACGTCAAGGTGGCCCTGCCTCCTGGGGTTTCACCCACAAAGAACATGGGTAAACTTAAAGGGACAGTACCCAAATAACCAATAATAAAGAAAATTAACAGAAATAAAATTAGGATATGAGAAATAATAATTCAAAACTAACTAAAACAACATTGAAACATAAAACGCACATGAATACAGATTGTTATATAATATGTATCAGCAAAGAACAGGTGAATAAACATACCTATTGTAATAAAATGTGGAATGGCTATACCCTGAGTTCTCTTTCTGGTTGTCAGAATGAGATGTAGAGGCCAAAATATTGAAATTAAAAAATATACAGAGTAAGAAAAACTCACAAATAATTAGTCACCTGTGACTAATTGTCATCTAATAGTGTGTAAATCTTCCATGAAACTGAAGAACAGCATCAATTCTGTCTGTCATGGACGTCACCCATTCGTGGATAACGTCATCCACTCTTCTAGCACCAAATTCAGCAACTCAGTTAGATTGGTTGCTGGTATTTCACTCCAAATCATCTCACTGATTTTTGATGGGCTTAAAATCTGGGGATTTTGCAGGGTAGTCAAGAATGCTTCAAAATGTTTGTCATGCCAATCACTCACAGTTCTAAACATCTCCATGCAACAAATGTCATTTTGGAAGAATGGGGTTGCTGTTCTGTGTTCTGGAGATGAAGCACAACTGGCAACACAAATTGTTCCAACACTCCTCTCACACAAGCAGAGGGTTTGGAAGTAATCCACAAAAGTCGGGACACCTGTAGGAATTGTTTGCTGTCACACATTGTCACATGATCACCATCTTTCAGCAACAGATCTGGTGTCCTCTAGTATTTGGCTACACTGTACGCTACTGCGGGAAGATCCATTGGACGATACGCTTTGATACACCCACAATGTCTGCAACCTGCCATTTGAAATGTGTTCCCCAAGATCAGGAGGAGAGGTTCGAGCAGGACATTATTATAGTGGAAAGTGGAGTGAGTCTATGTTAGCAGACATCTGTTGGTCTTACTAACAAGAAACACCTTCAGAAAGTGATGAGGAAGAAAAACTACCAAGTTAATACTTTCTGCAAATAATAATTATATTTAAAACAACTTATATTTGTCATGTATAATTTTTGCAAGCCTAAATATCATACCATATCATTTTCAATGACTGCTTAATCTTGAGAAGGGTCATGGTGGGATGAAGCCCTTCCCAGGGAGCATAGGGCACAAGTCAGGAACGATCCCTGGACAGAACACCAGTCCACTGCAGTGTGAAGTGTAAATAATTAATTTAAAAAAAATTAGATTTATTTTCCTCTAAAATAGTGTTTTTTTTTCATGTATACCTTCATCTCTGGGTGGCACAGTGGTAGTGCTGCTGCATCCCAATAATAAGACCTGGGTTTGCATTCTGGGTCCTCACTGTGTGGTCGCCATGTTCTCCCCATATCTGGATAGGTTTCCTCTTGGTGTTCCGGTTTCCACCCGTAGTCCAAAGAATGCACATTAGGTGAATTGGCAATACTCAATTAAGTTTTAAAGGTTTAGGTTTTATTGATTTACTAGCTGTGTAAGCCTGTGATATAAAAAGCCCGGGGTCCTAGAAAGTGTTGAAATATAGAGATGTCAGGTAATTGAAAGGAACTACTCCTGGCATCTCTCTCCTAGGTTTCCTTTTGCCGACGTGCTCACCTCGCTTGTGTATTAGCGGCGGGAAGAAAAGTTAAAGGGATACCATTTTGCCGATGTGTTCACCTCGCTTCTGTATTAGCGGCTAAGTGAGTGACTCTTTCTTCGGAGGTTTCATTTTGCTGACATGCTGGCCTCACTTGCATATCCTCGGAGGTGGAACCCTTACCCCAACTCCACCTCTCACTTCCGGGCCGGACAGACAGACAGACACACACACATCCACGCATAGACATTTATTATTTATTTATATAGCACATTTAAAACAACTAGAAGTTAACCAGAGTGCTTTACATATAAAAGGTAATAGTTTGAAATAAAATCCAGATAAAGAATTACTATAAAGAAAAAAAAAAGAAAACATTATTCATACATGAACACACATATACCAATACACAAACATAAATAGCTTATATAAAATTATGTACAATAAAAATGCATACATAAGATGAACACAGTATAAACAAAATAAATAGAAAAAATGTAACCACTTAACCTGCAAGTAAATAACAATGGTTTTTTAGCAAAAACTTAAAACAATGAAGTGTGGGAGCCGACCGTATTAAGAGGGGCAGACTGTTCTACAATTTGGGCCTAGCTACCGCAAAAGCGTGATCGCCCCTCAGCTTCAACTGTGTGCGTGGGGCAGTAAGCAGTAGTTGATCTGAAGACCTCAGTTGCCTGGCTGATGAATATGGAACAATAAGATCAGCTAAGTACAGTGGAGTTGACCCATGAAGTGCTTTAAAAACAAACACTAAAATCTTACAATTCACCCTGTAACTAACAACGAAGAGAGGCCAACACCGGAGCGATGTGATCCATTTTTTTGCTGCTGGTCAAAACTCTAGCAACTGCATTCTGCACCATTTGCAGGCGAGACAGTGTTGTATGGGATATCCCAGCAATACGGAGCATTACAGTAATCCAAACAAGGCATAACAAAGGCATGAATGAGCTTTGATAGGTCACTGAATGACAAAAACGGTTTGGCTTTAATGATCACCCTTTAAGTATTGGCTTTAAGTACCGGACAAGTAGACCCAAAGTGCTAACAATGTTTCGGTTAACAGTAGGTTGACCAAATAGAGTGACTTCAGTTTTTGACTCATTTAACTGCAGGACGTTAAGTGCTGTCCATTGTTTTATATCTTCTAAACAGTTTAAAGGCTTTGTCACAGACTCCATTTCATAAATTCGGGCATCACCAGTATAGCAGTGATACGGGATGTTATACTTGTTTAGTATAGAGCAGAAAGGTAACATATATAAAGAAAAGAGGACTGGACCTAAAAGAGGCTCCTGTGGTACCCCGCAGGTTAATGAAACAGTCGGAGATGTTGAACTACCCACATGTACAGAAAATGTCCGGACTTTGAGGTAACCCACAAACCACTTAAGAGCAGTACCCCGAATACCAACCTACCGCTCAAGCCTTTTAATCAGAATGTCATGATCAACTGTGTCAAATGCAGCGCTCAAATCCAATAAAATTAGCACTGAGAACTTCCCCGAATCATCTGCCAGCAGCAGGTCGTTTGTCTCTCTTAGCAGTGGCAATTCTGTGCTGTGAAATGTTTTGAATCTTGACTGAAACTTATCAAGAATATGAGGTGAAACACAAAAATAACTGGATTAGTAAAAAAAAATTGAAAAAAAAAATTGGTAAAAAAAATATATTTATTGATAAATTAGAGAAGGGGTGCCCAAGACGTCGATCGCGATCGACCGGTAGATCGGAAAGGGAGTGCAGGTAGATCACGTTGCATTCAAAAAAATTTTTTTAAACATTAGTCTATCATATATCCTCCCCATGGCATTTGCCACTTGATTGGCATACAGGGTGGCCAGTCTGAGATATCATTTCTTCTAACACACTGGTCATCCCGCACGCACGATCAAACACACAAGCTACTTCAAAATTCCGGCTATGATCTAGTTAGCCTTCCAATTTATATCAACTAAAGAAGGAATTTAAAAAAAAATTGTTTGGGGAGGGTATGGACTGGATGTGGAGTGTGGAATGTCACAATCGAAATGCGTTTGTCTGATCTGTCAATCTATCATTGCTATTCCAAAGAAGGAAAATGTGGAAGGCACTTTCGAACTGTTCATAAAAACTACGAAACTGACTTCCTTCCGAAAAGCGATCTGAGAAAGAGAAAGGAGAGGGAACTAAAATCGCAGTTAATCGGACAGCCGTCATTTTTCACTCGGCTGAATTCAAATGAAAAGGCAGACACACCGAAGCATCGTTCCGGGTGAATCACTCGATCATTAAGCATAAGAAGTCCTTCCAAGAGCTACCTCCTTGACTGCATTATTCAGCTCTACTTATTTATGCGAGTCAGTCTTTTCCCACATAAAGAGTATTAAATTTATAATAATCTATATATATATCTCATTTTTAATGTAGGTAGATCATTTCGACCTGGTCATTTTAAAAGTAGGTTGCAAGCCGAAAAAGTGTGGGCAACCCTGAATTAGAGGATCTTAAACATTGTCACCTTTTATATACTCCACCTCCCGATCTCTACACCACTCCATACGTATCTTCCATTGATTCATACAGTTTTTGCTCGAGGCTCTTCAACAGGCTTGCCGTTTCTGTCTTCACTTCATCCATTGAAGAAAAATGTGTTCCTTTCAGGTCACTTTTGATTTTTGGGAACAGGTAAAAATCACAGGTAACTAAATCAGGCGAATATGGGGGGATAATCGAGGACAGGAATGGTTTTGTCAGACAAAAACTGCTTTACGGAAAAAGCATTATGTGCGGGAGCATTGTCTTGTCTTGTCTCGTTGATCGATTTTTTCACCCGACATTGTTGCGGCATCTGGTGTAGCGATTGTTGTGCAAATGCTGACTGGGCCATTTACAGGATATACCTAGCTGGTCAGCAGTTTGAGAGGGCATGTAGGAGAGGATATAGTTCTATGATTCATGTCCGGCCGGCCTCCAGAATGTTTTTCAGGAAATCCCCAAGCCCAGTCCGGTTATTTTTGTGTCTCACCTCGTATTATTGTGCTCCAAAAAAGCCTGTAGCTGGTTTTGGTGTGTGGTTGGTGTGTGTGTGTGCGTGTTCGCCTTGAGATGGACTGGAACTCTGTCCAGAATTTGTTCCTGCCTTGCACCCTATGCTAGCTGGAATAGGCTCCAGAGCCCCCTACAACCCGAGTTGGGATTAAGTGGGTTAGAAAATGACATGACCATCTCTTATCAACTGGATGTTATTAAGCAATTCTGTGGACACATTTAGATTCAACATTTTTTTAACAAGGATGACATATTTTGTGTTTTAATTAAATAAATCTGATTATATTTGATCACAAAAGAAATTATTCAATTCTAAACCAGCTCTTTATGACAGAATATGGATATGGAGGTAAACATAAGTGTGCCCTGTGATGGATAGGAACCAGGGAAGGCTTGGCTCTTGTCTTGTTCCTGTTTCTTCCAATAACTGTTGTGAAAAGCAGATTCAGAACATGAAAGGATTGGTGGATTTACAGTTTGGTTTATTTACCACCTTGTATTTATGCACAAATGAATACAGGAAATTCAGAAATGTTGATATTCGGACGCCTCATGGATCCAGCTTATGGAGTTGCTGCCTGTTCTTCCCACTTCTGTGTTCTTTGTTTTTTCCCAGGCACTCAAGTCTCCCTCCATATCACTAAATAATATATGTTAGGGTTGAATGGATATTAAAAATTAGCCTTGTATGAGTGAGCTCTGTGACAAACCAGCACCTTGTCAAGATAATTGTTTCTGCACCTTCCTCCTCTGTAGCCAGGACTGGCCTACCAGCCTTCCATAATCCTGAATTGGGTGAAATGGCTTTTATAATGCTACATTAATTTACTATGAAAGGCAAGATAGAGAAGCAGAAAATCCCGGCACAGGTGTGTTAGCCGACTGCCAACAAGGATTTAGATCCACTAATACGTCGATGAAGCAACAAAGAATTTGATTCTAGTGAAGCGTATGACATAATTTACCTTTCAACACACTTTTGAATTGCAACCTCATGACAGGCCAGGGTTGAGACTGCAGGAGGGAGGGATGTAAGGTGTAAGGCGCAGATGAAGGATGAAATAGGTGTGGTGGATGTTCAAGGTAAGATCTTACAGGGCTCAGTGCTGGGGGCTGCCGCCCTTTTAAATGACATCAGTTTGGACACAAATGGAGCTAACAAAGTAGTTATATTTGAATGTGATTCAAAATTAATTGGATTAGTGAATACTATAACGAAAGCACAATGACACAGACATCATTTTGGGTAGTCCACCCCAGTATAGTGTAGAAATAACTAAAAAACACTTGAACAGAGTAATCACAAAGGACTGAGTCAAGTTTTGACTGCTAACAGAGTGATGTTTTAGGTTCTTATAGCTGAAGGACAGGAAAGGGTGGGATTTCAGCTGGAAATGAGGCCTGCAGGAGGGTGTGTAGAAGTGGCGGAAGTGGGCGGAGTCTCCCTGTGGGAGAAAAGGCATTACATTAAGCCCTGTCTCTGTAGCTTACTCTCAGTTAAGCCCTTAGATTGCTTCCCATGTGCACGTGTGTGACAATACACTAGTCACCAAAATTAATATGGAATAAAATAGCTTGTAGAAACTACAGAGGTGAAAAAGTTGATGTTACACACAATTGACATTTGGGAAAGGGCTACAGAGAGAAGGCTTAGGGATGAGACCACCATAGGGAAAGTTTTATGCCAGGGAGAAGAATAACTGATGCAGTCTTTGCATTGAGGCAGCTCATATGGAAGCATTGAGAAAAATAGAAAGGTCTACATATGGCGTTTATTGATTTGGAGAAGACTTATGATAGAGTGCCACATCAAGAGGTCTGGAGGTGTGCAAGAGAGAAAGGAGGACCAGAGAAAGATGTGAGGATTGTGCAGGGTATAAATGAAGGAGTGAAAAGCAGTGTTGGGGTAACCGACAAGATCCCAGTTCGAGTAGGTCTGCACCAGGGGTCTTACCTCTTTGACCTGCTTATGGATGTGTTGGGTCATGGGATAAAAGATGCTTTTGGTTTGGCTCGTTTGCTCAAGTTAAAAGGCATGTCACATTTGATGACTTTACTAGCAATTTTCAGTCATAGCCTTCATTTACATGATTTTAACAAGTCAGCCAGGCACTACTGTGAAGGTCCGTCACATAATGTGACATATCCAGCGACGCACTTCATCTAGTTTGCGACTAATTCCACTAAAATCAAAGTCATAGAGGTGGGCTTGTGTGTATGAGAGCTGACAACTAATGAATGCTGATCTGGGAGTACAGGGCATATAATGCAAATATTGGAAATAAGAAATGCAGGTGCTTTGGACCTCAAAAACAGAAGACAAACTCATCCGTCTGATATCTCTTATTTTGCATACAAAACAGGAAGAAGGAGTAGACATGTTGTGGGATTTAATGCAGAAGATCTTTGAACAGGAGTAACCACCAGAGGAGTGAGGGAATAGTGTGACTGTACCCATTTATAAGGAGATGAATGATATTCTGGGGTTGTGGAAATTGAAGAGGGGATAAAGGTCATGTCACACACAATGAAAATTTGGGAAAGTGTTACAGAGAGAAGGCTTAGGGAAGAGACCACCATAGAGGAGGAGCAGTTTGGTTTTATGTCAGAGAATGGAACACCTGATGCAGTCTTAGCATTGAGACAGCACATAGACAAGCTTTGAGAATAACATAAATGTCTGCATAAGGTGTTTATTGATTTGGGGAAGACTTATGAGAGAGTGTGGAGATGCATGAGAGAGAAAGGAGGACCAGAGAAGTATGTGAGGATTGTCCAAGATATGGATGAGGGTTGAGGATTCTGGTTAAAAGCAGTGTTGGGGTAACAGAGATGATCCCAGTTAGAAAAGGTCTGCACCAGAGATCTTCTTGAAGTCCTTAACTCTTTGAGTTATGAATGTGTTGAGTCATTGAATAAAAAAAATAACACTCCCCCTGTTGCAGGCTTTTGCTGATGACAATTGTGTTGTGTAGCACCAGAAAAGAGGAAATGGAGAGGAAGTTAAAAGAATGAAGAAGGGCTTTGGAAGGTAGAGGACTGAAGATAAATAGGAAGAAGGCAGAATACATGAGATTTAATAATGATCAGAATTCAGAAGTTAGCCTGTAGGGAGAGCTACTGACAAGAGTGGATACATTTAAATATCTAGGATCAGTGGTAATCCTAGACTGAGAATTAGAGGCAGAGATAACTGAGAGAGTGCAGTGTGGATGGAAGGTATCAGGAGTGTTGTGTGATCAAAGAATTGAGGTGAAGGTTAAAGATAAGGTTTTTAAGAGGTCCTCTGTGGACCTCCATGAAGGTTTGAGTGTCAAAAATGCTACAACACACGATCGTGGACTGGGAATGGTGTTCCCCGTGAAACAACGAGCTTCACAAAGAACCATCACTCGATCAACTATTTGGTCCCTCATGGAGCACTGGGGCAAGGAATACATGCTGTGTGGGGATGGAGTTGGCATGGGCTTGGGGGATAAATGATAACATGTATATGGTGGTTTAAAAGTGCTGTGTGCCATCTGCGTTCAGATATAGGATTGACTACTGCAATGCGGTGTTCACTGGATGTTCAAACTGTTCTTTATACAGCCTCCAGTTAATCCAAAATGCTGCAGCAAGAATTATTACAAGAACTAGAAAATACAAACACATAACTCCAGTTCTTAAATCCTTACACTGACTCCCGGTTAAGTTTAGGGCAGATTTCAAAATACTCCTTTTAACATATAAAGCATTAAATGGCCAAGGTCCGGCTTACTTGTCTGAACTTATCATGACTTACAAACCAGAGCGCACATTAAGATCTCAAGATACTGGTCTGCTTATGATTTCAAGGATTAATAAAATAACAGTGGGAGGTCGAGCTTTTAGTTGCAGGGCGCCTAAACTATGTAATGGTCTGCCTGCTACAATAAGAGATGCCCCTTCGGTCTCAGCTTTTAAATCCCGGCTGAAGACTCACTACTTCAGTTTAGCACACCCTGACTAGAGCTGCTGATTAACTGTACAGACTGCATCTCTGTTGTTAGTCATTAGCACTAAAACATAAGTAACATGATAGTTATAATTTGTTACTAACCCTCACCTATTCTGTTTCTCTTATTGGTACTCAAATGTGGCACTTGGTGTCATGGCCCACCTGGCAAGTTGTTTTACCTGCCTAAGGTAAAGTCATCCCTGAAGAAGGATCGCAGGAATCGTGGGGTAGAGGGGTCCTTTCATTGGATTGGCTGGCCCAGCGCTGTTTCAGCTGTGGAATGGCCAATTGGGGGAGGCAGCTTGATGGCCGAGGTCTCCAGGGGCCTCATGTATAAACGGTGCGTATGCACAGAAATGTTGGGTAAGAATGTTTCCACGTTCAAATCACGATGTATAAAACCTACACTTGGCGTAAAGCCACGCACTTTTCCATGGTACCTCATACCTTGTCGTACGCAAGTTCTCTGCTCGGTTTTGCAGACTGGTGGCACCCTGCGTCAATGCAGTGCTACTGTTCCATTGTGGTTACTCTTTTATTTTCCTAATGCGGCTTTATAAATACACAGAAACTAACCGCATATTGTTCATTAGTGTAATGCATCTGATTGTAAGTAACTTGTAACAATATAATGGTCCAGGGAATAGCCATAGTATTCCAAATATCATAATTGCTTTAGCGTTGTTACTCTCACTGCACCTTCTTCTTCTTCTTCTTTCAGCTGCTCCCATTAGGAGTTGCCACAGCGGATCATCTTTTTCCATATTACTCTCACTGCACCACTCGGAGTATTTATATCACTGTATCTGAGTGTGAATCACAGCAGCAGCTGATCGGAAAGAGATATATCGGTATACAGTATCAAGCACACGCTGTCTCAGCCATGGCAAAACGTTTCAAAGCCTTTCCTGTACGGACCTCGCGGTTCAGAAACAGTTTCATCCCAAGAACTTTAAACGCACTTAATCAATTGCTCCTTGTAGAACTGTTTGTACTTATAAGTACAATCATCCCACTGTAAACTTTCACTACAGTTATAATATTACACAACCTGAGCCACTTTATAAAGCGCGTATTTACATATGATGACGATATCATTTTTTAAGATGAAATGCAGCAAAATATGTTTATTATATTATGCAGATAAAACTTTAACTTCAATTATATAATCTATATTCTTCACTGGGACTGGCATGAAGGATAGAATAATTAAACATGTACTACAAAGATATTTCAATGTTCCTTAAATGTTTTGAAGAATCGGCGCTCTAAGCCTACTGATGGCTTAACGTCTATTGCAGAGCTGATTGTGTGGTGATCGGTTACTTGGAGAAAGAAAAGCAAGGACTGTAGGGGCGGCCACGCCAATATATATTGAATATAAAACAGAAAGAGAAAATGACGACACAGCTAAAAACGCAGCGGCAAATTTCGACAAAAGTTAAATGCTTGTGTCATGAGCACGAGGCGGCTATGCAGTGTCCGCAACGGACGTGGCCACACACTGTGCATAAGATACCATATTGACATTGGCGGGCGAAGGAGCCATCGATTCTTTCTCTGCCCAGGGCCGCCACAAGCCTAGAGCCGCCCCTGAATACTGCTGCAATAAATAATTTCATCGAAGGTCGCACACAATCACTGCGCCGTGAAACCCATGTTTAATAACGTGCTTTAACTCTAATCATCATGAAAATGATATCATGTATACATCTCAGTATTTTAGTTATTCAGAGAGCTGTAATATCACAAATGTAATAGATTCTGTGTTCGGTCGGAGGAGGAGAGTCGGTTTAAGAAGCAAATAGTGATTCACACACATAGAGCACATAGAAGATCACATACAAAGCAAAGCATTTAACGTGCTACTTTAATTACGATGTGATTTGAGAAACTGGTTAATTAAACGATTTTAAGATGAAGTTTATGATTTTCTACTTTAATGACAAAATAAACTACATGATTAAAGTGGAAATTTCGAGATTGAAGTTAACATTTCGTGCTTTTTCCCCACTGTGTGCCTTTTTTTTTCTCTGTACCCTAATTAGCTTTCATATGACACTCAGACAGTGGGCTACAACTCGCCTTTACACAGCGACTTTGATATCTGACAAGTTGTTTTTTATTTCCGGCACTGTGCGACTTTGTGAACATGAGCTTTCAAGTTTCTCCAACACGCTATGTCACTCGATCAACTTCCTTTTGTTGATTATACCTAGTTTAAATCAACAAATAATACGTTTTTCCTTTGCCTCCACTTGGTATTCGCTGAAATTCTTATATTTTCCCCCATGATTTTCCGTTGTCTTTTCAAAGAAGGCTGAGCTTAAGGGCAATTTATATTGATTTGCATATTCAAAGAGGCGTAATTCTGGGAGGAGTTTGGGCGGGACAGAAGGCGCGTGCACGTGTGCTAGTTTTCACGCTGATCGGGATTTATGGAGCGGAAGAACGTGGAAGTTGGAGTACACACCGATTCCTGCATCTGGATTTTTCTGTGCGTAAGCACATTTCGGCTTTTGTGCTTACGTCATGTTATAGTGTGAATTCTACACACGTCGTTATACATGAGGCCCCAGGACTCTAAAAAAATCCAACTCATATTATGTGATATCATCTACTGTTAAATTCTGCTACATACTTGTAAAATTTTTATTTTATACTGTATTGAGGATTTGTTCTGTTTTGTGTATTGTATTGTATTGACTCCCTTCTTTTTGACACCCACTGCACGCCCAGCCTACCTGGAAAGGGGTCTCTCTCTGAACTGCCTTTCCCAAGGTTTCTTCCATTTTTTCCCTACAAGGGTTTTTTTTGCTAGTTTTTCCTTGTCTTCTTAGAGAGTCAAGGCTGGGGGGCTATCAAGAGGCAGGGTCTGTTAAAGCCCATTGCGGCACTTCTTGTGTGATTTTGGGCTATACAAAAATAAATTGTATTGTATTGTATATATAAAATTTAAAGTTTCATGTTGTGTAAGCACATTTCAGTCCTTCAGGGCAATTACACAATATTGGCCTTCTTAAAACAGAACTAAAATATTTTATACATCACTTTCATCACTTGTGAAGTTTTTAATATGTTTGTCACATGTTTGTCTCTTTCTTACTGGGGATTCTAAACAGTCCCCATGTGAGTATATGTGTGTGTGTGTCTGTGTAGGTGAGTGTATGTATGTGAGTAGCCCCTAAAACAGGCCGGCTTGTCCAGCTCACTTTTCCATCTTTCAAAATGATGTTACAATGTTAAGCTAATGTCCCCTGCAGCACTGAATCACCTTAGGTGGGTTTGTAAATCTTCTGTTTACATTGCTTTGCCAAAATATACAGAACAAAAGAAATAATGTTAGATGAGGAATAATCCTATTGTGCTGGTACCACACAATGCTGAATCAAAAAAAAAAAACTCATTATTTCCACAGTGTCTTTACATTGTTCTAAATTTTTCTAAAGAAAAGCCTTTGTTTTTTATAGTCAAGGGTACCTATTGTGGATATTAAGCGTGCAGTAGATGGATGGGGTTTGCATTCCTTTTGTAGCAAATTAAATTTGTCATTTGGAAGCTGGGTTTCTGGCCAGAATTACATTTTTTTTCATTATAGTGTACACTCAAAGCTGCATACAGTTTGCTGAATAATTGCCCATTTGGGACTAAAAATCCTGTCTGCTGTATTTCATGTTTTCTGTCTTTAGAGGTAGGAACATTCGAAGAAGTACTGGCCTAATTGTTTCACAATTTCTACTTTAAAAGCAATCCTGCATGTTTTATTATTTGGAATGAAGTCTACTGTATAAATTTTCTTCTTACTAGGAACATTTACAGTACATCAGGAAATCAAACAATCCCATCACACCTTCAAAAACGGTCTTCATTTCAGAGAGCTTTATTATATGTGAGTAGCAGATCTGTCTAACTTTTGGACCCATACCAGGTCACCACAGGGCACACTCACTTCTTTACTTACTGTATATTCACTCATTAGCTGTTAGCTGTGTTACTTGGCTTGGCCCAGGATATTTCATAAGACAATGGGCATCAGTTATAGTGCCATCAGTTAATTCAGTGTATCCTGTTCAACTAAGTGCTTTTCTGTGCACAATATTTGTATTTGTTTTTTTTTTTACCAAGGACTAATATTACTAGCAGATAGTTGTTAAGGCTTTGGACTGAGAACTTCAAACCTTGAGGGCAAATCCCACTACTGACACCATACAGACATCAACAAGTTACTTCACCTGCCTCCACTAAGATTGGAATAACAAGAGAAATGTCGCCAGTTGTGTCTCAAATATTCTAAGTCACCTTGGATAAAAGCATCAGTGAAACAATTTTTAATAATATACGTAATTCTTTCACTGCTATACACAATTGTCCATTGTGTGAGTCTCCTTAGGAAGCAGTGTCTGCTTTTGCCCTCCCTATCCAGTGCCACTGTGTTGTCAGGACCAGTCCAGTTTGTTGTCCATGTGAACCTCCAGGTACTTGTAGCTCTGCACCACTTCCAGTTCCTTCCCCTTGAATGGTGACTGGTTCCAGCAGCTCCTAGGCACGCCGGACGTCTACCACCAGCTCTTTTGTCTTTCTGATGTTGCCTTGCAGATTATTGTCCCTGCACCACAAGATGAAGTCCTCCACAACCTTCCACTACTCTGACTTGTCTCCGTTATTAATGCAGCCTATGATGGACGAGTCATCTGAAAATTTCTGTAGATGTGCTGGTATTGTGCCAGAAGTCTGTTGTGTAGACGGTGAACACAATAGGAGACAGGACAGTTACCTGAGGTGCTCCAGTATTACACACCACCATTTCTGACACTCAGTCCCTGAGCCTCTCACACTGATATCTGTCTGTTGGTCAGGTAGTCTTTTCCATATGTTCATATAGTGGTGCACCATTGATCAGCAGCTATATTGTACAAGATGGGCAAAAGGATCAGGATTTTACCACTAATGTCATGTACAGCCGTGGCCAAAAGTTTTGAGAATGACACAAGTATTGGTTTTCACAAAGTTTGCTGCTTCAGTGTTTACAGATCTTTCTGTCAGATGTTTCTATGGTATACTGAAGTAGAATTACAAGCATTTCATATGTTTCAGAGGCTTTAATTGACAATTATTGTACATTTAAGTTTATGCAGTGTTGACCATTCTTTTTCAAGACCTCTGTAATTCGCCTTGGACTGCTGTCAATTAACCTCTAGGCCAAATCCTGACTGATGGCAGCCCATTCTTGCAGAATCAATGCTTGGAGTTTGTCAGAATTGGTGGGTTTTCGTTTGTCCACCCGACTCTTGAGGATTGACCACAAGTTCTCAATGAATTTAAGGTCTGAGGAGTTTCCTGGGCATGAACCCAAAATTTTGATGTTTTGTTCCCTAAGCCACTTAGATTTCACTTTTGCATTATGGCCCGGCGCTCCATCATGCCGAAAAAGGCATTGTTGGTCTCCAAACTGTTCTTGAATGGTTGGGAGAAGTTGCTGTCAGAGGATGTTTTGATACCCCGGAAGTGATGTCAGAGGTGGAAAAACGTTAGTCTTCCTGTCTGCAGAGAAAGAAAAAGAGAGTCTGTTAATACACAGTGCCACCTCCTGTTTCAGTGGAGAATTACTGTCACTCAAGTCTTTAAACTATCTCTCATGCTCATGCACATGACAGTATATAAACAAATCAAAATGGTATCATAATGAAGGAAAAATATAACAATAACAAAATACAGTAAATTCCAGAGATTCCAAATGAATAAAACACACATCCAGAAATGATCTCTGATACTCAAAATATCCAAAACAACTAAAGAGAGTCTCACATTTTTTAATAATGCCTTTGGTTTGTTTCTCTGGTTTTGTTATAAGATGGATAAGTATGTGACGGGATGGATTTTATTATAAGTGAACTTCCTATAAGAGAGACCCCAGACAGTCCACATCAGAAACCCCATCTCTAGTACAATCACACCGGGCATAGGTGCCCCCCAGGGCTGTGCACTCGGCCCACTTCAGTTCGCTCTGCTGACTCACGACAGTACAGCTGATAGTACAACTCTACAACATCGGTATCTATGTGGATGACACAATGGAGGCAGGGCTCATCAGCAATGGGGATGAGTCAACTTACGGAATGGAGATACTACAATTGGCGGCAGGGCCGGATTTAGATGAAAAGAGGCCCTAGGCTATTCCACTTATGAGGCCCTTTCACCTCCCATTTTGAAGTTTGTTCAAATTGCTAACAATTTGAATGTAGGCCCCTCTTGATCTTGAGGCCCTAGGCTGAAGCCTAGTTAGCCTATAGGAAAATCCGGCCCTGATTGGCGGAGAGGGGCAAATGCAACAATTTGTCTCTTAATGTGAAAAAAAAACGAAAAAGATGATTGTTGAGTTCAGGAAGGCCCCCCTGCACATCAAAGGGCTCTGCTGTGGAGCAGGTCAAGAGCACCAAATTTCTTGATGTGCACCTGCCAGCTGACCTTACTTGGTAAATTAACACCACCTCCAAAGCCAAATAGGCATTGGGAAATAAAAAACGCTGGCATTAAAGGAACCATTCGGAAATTTGCCATTCATAAGAGCCATGATGTTAAATTGAAATTGAAATTGAAAAATAAGGCCATTATGAATTAAACCTGTAATAATAAAATAATGACTTTGTATTTCTTAATAATTTGATTACTATTCATAACATTCATGGGTGGCATGGTGGCGCAGTGGCAGCGCTGCTGCCTTGCAGTAAGGAGGCCTGGGTTCTCTTCCTGGGTCCTCCCTGCGTGGAGTTTGCATGTTCTCCCAGTGTCTGTGTGGGTTTCCTCCCACAGTCCAAAGACATGCAGGTTAGTTGCACTAGCGATCCTAAATTGTCCCTAGTGTGGGTGTGTGTGTATTGTTGTAACTTGTATTGTATTGTATTGTATAATAAATAAATGACTTTTATTTAATTACATGTTTTTTTCACAATTTATTGACTCATTTATACATATCGCTGTACTTTTGCATGCAGTTTTTATTTCTATTTAATAATTGCCAACTTATTTACTTTATTTTGGCACAAAAGGTATTCCATATAGTCTTTCCCTTCTCCTGTGTTTATGTACACGCTGCACTGCAGACCTGGGGTCGTTATTTCGTGCCACTGCCTGCTATAATACAGTGTATGGATGGTATGACAGTAAAGCCACTTGACTTGAAACATGACATTTGATGAAAACTGTTCCAGCCTGTCATTGGCTTTTGTCCCACTTACAACTTTGGATTTTCGTTTTGAGTTTAGTCATTTTAATGTTTTCTTTGTTTTTATAAGCTCTATTTGGACGAGACTAGTTTTAGAAGATGGGGTAATCATTGACCTCTGCAATTATAATCCCATCTGGCCAGTTCCCCCTGCAACCCTGTTCTGGATTAAACGGGTTAAAAATAACTGACTGACATTAATAAAAGGTCTGTGTATCTGCGTGTCCATCCTGTTGCTACATCTCTGTCATCCCAATGGGTGGTGCATCACAAACATTTGTAGTAATAAAAATGCATTGCATTTGTCACTCCAACAGATGGTGCATCACAAACATTTGTAACAGTGCATTTTACAATACGGCATCAGTTGGAATGACAAATGCAGTGCATTTTATTACTACAAGCGTTACAAAATACATTCCAATACATGGTGCACTGCACCATTAACACTGAGGTCTACATTGATTACTTATATTTCAACCCGCCTTAGATGGATAGAACAGCTAGTATAATATTTAAAAAAGCCGCACTTACTATGAGAAAATATAATAGTCATGTGAGTAAGCCCACCAAACCAATTACTGTTTTCAAATGATCAAGAAAAGCTGACCCAAATGATTCCAGGCTCAACTTTTTACAAAAGGTTCAGGAAATAATGCATCCATGGTGTGAATCTCTTATCGTGTTTAAACTACAATCATTATTCTTTATTTAAAGATGCTGTAGTCATTTGGCTTTCTGTTTTAAGCTCCCATTCAATATTTCATGCAGTTGCAGATAAATATTTAAGCAGATCAAAATGATGCAACGAGTAGTTAATCAAACTGAAAAGCTCTTCTAAATGTTTAATGCAGGAGATGAGGAGCACAGATTAAGGTGCTTTAAATGTTCAAACAGCAGCTCACCAAGACATGTTGTGCACTAAGGAAGCGTATTTAGAAAATGTCTTTAAGAATGATAATTTATTATTAAACACACGTCGTGTACTACAGTGTTTGTCATTGCTGCTTTGCATTGAGCCTGAGCTCAGTCTCCAACCATGTGGGGACTGCACAGTCTTCTCTTTTTGACAGGGGTTTTTACCCGGGTATTCCTGTTTTCACCCACATGCACTATATGAATAAATACAAGTGAACTCCACCCAAGTTATTGAGTTCAGGTGTTTCAATGTCAATGTGCATACAATCAAGAACATAGTCATGCAATCTCTAAAGGCAGTAGGAGGTGCTGCACTAAAGGATGCCACCTTTGCCACAAGTCAGTATGTGAAGATTCTTCTCTGCTAGATCTGCTCTGGTCAACTGTAAGTGCGATTATTGTCAAGTGAAAGTGCCGAGGAGCAACAACAGATCAGCCATGAAGCATCAGACCACACAGACTCACAGAGCAGGTCAACGTTGTCTCTCCTAAGTGGCATCCCTCACAACAAACATCCAAACTGACTCTGAAAGCAACGTCAGCACATGAACTGAGCATCAACATCTTCATGAAATGAGTTTCCATGGCCAAGCGGCTTCACATAAGCTTAAGATTACTATGCACAGTAAAAACATTGGCTGGAGTGGCGTAAAGCTTGCTGCCATTGGACTTTGGAGCAGTGGAGATGTGTTCTCTGGAGTGAATAATCACGCTTCACTGTCTGGCAATATGATGGACAAATCTGGGCTTGGTGTATGCCAAGAGAATAAAAATGGATTGCCAAATTTCCCGCTGGGGACAAATAAAGTTCTATCTATCTGTCTGTCTGTCTGTCTGTCTGTCTATCTATCTATTATTAGGATCTGCCAGGAACAATGAGATAATAATCTAATAAACTGAGAACAAGGTAGAGACTAATTAAATATAAATGGAAACCAACAGTACCTGTCCATTAATTCATTTATGGACTTTGGCAAGTTGACAATGAAGGACGTTAAAAAAGAGAAAGAGTAAAAAACAAAGTTGGATACAGTGACAGTACACGATGGACAGTCTCAGACTTTTTGGCACTGCTTATGAGGAGGACCCATAAGGATCCAAAGTGGACTCATCACTCTGAAAATCAGAGCAATGTGAAGACCTCAGCCAACATTTATCTATCTATTGTAAGCCTCTAGGGAGCGTAATGCCACCCTAACAACCGGACGCAGACAGGCAGGACACAGGTTCACTCAACACCTGTGTTTATTTACAGTTTATGCACACATTACCAACACCGCATTATACAGTCCATTCCCTTCTTTGCCGCCAGTCCATCCGCCTCCACTCCTCCTCAGGCTTTGTCTCCTTCCTTCCGACTCTGTGCCCCAGTGGAGTGAGGTGGCTCCTGTTATTCAGGTGGCTCATCACTATTACCTGGAATCACTCCAAGGTACGCTGGAGATCCTCTAAAGGGCTCTGCAGCTCCCCCGGCTGCCCCCACAGAACCCAACAGGGCTTCACCAAACTCCAATTCCTGACATGCCCTGCAGGAATCCATAGTGCCACAACCCCCCAGGAAGGCTGCCCTCTAGTGTCCCAGCAGAGGTATTGCCTCATCAATGCCTTTTCCCTTGGTCCTTCCACCATGTTGGCGTCCCAGCCAGGTAGTGGCTGTGGCCGTCTATCTATCTATCTATCTATCTATCTATCTATCTATCTATCTATCTATCTATCTATCTATCTATCTATCTATCTATTAATATGAGAACTCTTCCTTTCTGAACTGCAAAGTGCCTACCGTAAAGTTCAATGGAGGTGGTGTAGCAGTCTTGGACTGCTTTGTGGGTTTGGGATTGGAGCCTTGGTTCCAGTGAAGGGTACAGCAAACGCAGACATTTTAGGCAGCTGAACACTTCCAAATTTGTGGCAACCATTTGAAGAAGGCCCCTTTTCTATTCCTGCATGAGTGTGCACCTTTACACAAAGGGTGGAGTGTATGGGTCTCAGTTAACAGTTTGGTCATGCAGTGTAATGACTACCAAAACAACCCCTTCTACACACACAAAAAATAAAATTTGTTTTGATGCGCCATTCCATACAGAATTTCAATGGTGCTACTTGATTTATGTCCTTTAACTCTCTGACTGAAAGAACAGTGAACTCAGAAAGTATTATGACCCCTTCACCTTCTGTAAAATGTATTATGTTATAGAATTCATTTTAAATGAATACATTTGCCACTTTTGCCTATCAATCTAAACATAATAACACAGAATGACAAAGTGACAACATGCTTTAAGAAAAGCTAATCTTCTTGTTCTTTCGGCTGCTCCCGTTAGGAGTTGCCACAGCGGATCATCTTTTTCCATATTGTGACCGCTGCTAAAGGGGGACGCAGCGGTCCTTCAGAAACCCCCTATTCAATAGTTTTTCAATGGAAAAGAAACACACTCTTTCAGTACCTCTTTGCTGATGGCTTGCTGGCTTGCCGCGTGACGGGGCTACAAACATTTAAAAGATCGAGCCGCGCCCATCCTGAGGTCTCTCACTCTCCCGTCTCTCTTCCCCCCAGACTCCCACCACTCCAGCTGCTGCTACCGGCCCGCCAGATCCCCTTGATGAAGAAGACTTTGTGTTCTTTTGAGTAGGAGTTGGGGCCGATGTGTCAAGTTTGACAGCTGTTCCTTGTCGCCTCTGTAAGAGACTTGTGTTTGTAACTGACAGAACAGCAGTAAAGTTTCTACTCTTTGGAAAACCTGCTGAACTCTCCTGTGCAACTTTGTGACCCAAGTTTGACAATCTCTTCCTGTCCTCTACATCTTGTTCTGTCATACCCATCACCTGCACGTCCTCTATCACCACATCCATAAATCTTCTCTTAGGCCTTCCTCTTTTCCTCTTGCCTGGCAGCTCTATCCTTATCACCCATTTCCCAATATACCCAGCATCTCTCCTCTGCACTTGTCCAAACCAACACAATCTGACTTTGTCTCCCAAATGTCCAACTGATCTGACCCTCTAATGTCCTCATTTCTAATCCTGTCCATCCTCGTCACACCCAATGCAAATCTTAGCATCTTTAACTCTGCCACCTTCAGCTCTGTCTCCTGCTTTCTGGTCAGTGCCACCGTCTCCAACCCATATAACACAGCTGGTCTCACTACCGTCCTGTAGACCTTCCCTTTCACTCTTTCTGATACTCATCTGTCACAGATTACTCCTGACACTCTTCTCCACCCATTCCGCCCTGCCTGCACTCTCTTTTTCACCTCTCTTCCACAGTCTCCATTATTCTGTATTGTTGATCCCAAGTATTTAAACTCATCCACCTTCACCAACTCTACTCCCCTCATCCTCCCCATTCCTCTGACCTCCCTCTCATTCACACACATGTATCCTGTCTTGTTCCTACTGACCTTCATTCCTCTCCTCTCCAGAGCATATCGCCACCTGTCCAGGATTTGGCCCAGAAGTTGATGGACAGCATGCCAGGGCAAATTGCAGAGGTCTTGAAAAAGAAAGAAGGGCCAACACTGCAAATATTGACTCTGCACATGAACTTTATGTAATTGTCAATTAAAGCCTTTGGAACTTATGAAATGCTTGTAATTCTACTTCAGTATACTATAGAAACATCTGACAAAAAGATTTAAAAACACTGAAGCAGCTAACGTTATGAAAAACAACCCTTGTGTCATTCTCAAAACTTTTGGCCACGACAGTATAAAAAGACTTTAGCTAATACCCTCAAGCTGACAGAAACAGGCTTTAACAATGGAGTTAATTTGTTTATCAAATTTGAGGGCATTATGAATTTAGGTTGTCAAAGGGCCAAGATTACTTGGAGGACTACAATTATAACCAGAAGGCTCAAAACCCACAGTCTCTGGTTTTTTTTTTTTGTTATTTCAACTTTTTTGAAAATTTTGTGACATCCCTATTTTAAAGTCTTCCTGATATTCCAATAACGTTCCAAGAAAATTTCATTTGATCTATTTCAGTGGAAGATGTAACTATGTCATAATGCTTAGCAATGAAAAGAAATATTTACTTTTTTTAAAAATGGACCCTAAGGACAATATCTAGAGAGAATAAAAACAGAATAAGCCCCAGAAGAGAGCCTTGAGGGACCCCACATGTGAGATGTTAAACAGGTTGAGGACATGCTGAAGAGGTAGAGGAGAACATCCATCCATCCATCCAATATCCAACCCGCTATATCCTAACTACAGGGTCACGGGGGTCTGCTGGAGCCAATCCCAGCCAACGCAGGGCGCAAGGCAGGAAACAAACCCTGGGCAGGGTGCCAGCCCACCTCAGAGAGGAGAACATCATCAGCTTAAAAAGAAATAACTTTGGAATAACAATGGAAAAATAACAGGCTATTGAATAAAGCTGGAGTAGTTTATTAGTAATTCATCTCATACCCTGTGGTCTCTGTAGCCCTCCAGGAAGAAGCTGGCCCTTCTCGTTTTTATTAGTTGTTCTTAATTAACCTCCCACCGTAACGTCCCACGAGATTCCATAAACTCCAACTACTCTGTCTATTTACACACTAAAGTAGCGTACAATGCCCCCTCCATTTCAAGTGCAGCCCATCACGCCTTTATGTGAGCCTCTTGTCAATGAGAGATTTACAATGCCTCCTAAATCAGCCTGTTCTCCTACACCAGTGATTAATTATGTTAATCCGCTTTTATTTTTGTCGTATTTGTCCGTGGAAACAAATTGAGGCAGCGTTACCTAAGGCTTTTATGAAAAGAGAAATATGGACGTCTCGAATTCTTTATCTTTGGCATTCACCTCATGCGTTGGCCTTGTTCAGAGCACTGAGATGCTGTTGTCGGAGCTTCCTAAGTGGACTGACCTCATTTCTCGTTTGTTCTTCTGCTCAGACCCCAAAACGCAGTTTGCCATGGAAACGAGCTCCAAGCTCAAATCTTACAATGCAAGAGTACCACTTTTTTAGTCACTTTACAGATGATGAGTCAAAGCCTTTTGTTAAAATAATTGGATGTTTACGGCATTTTCAGTTTTTTGAGAAAGACATTCTGATAAAAAAGCTTCACATTTAAGGTATCTTGTACATTTCAGAACTGAAATTCTAATCTCCTTTCAGGTGCTGTTAGTGCATTAAACAGTGTGAGCCAATATTTATATGAGTTGAAAAAATTCCCCTTTGGGAACATTTAACACAATTTTAACTTATTTTGCCTTAACATGTTTTGGGAACTAATATGCCATTGTATATTTAAAAGGATTAAGGCGAATTAGCTAATTGTAACTATTCAATAGATTTTACACTTGCTGTGCTTTTCAAGTTCACTATTCTTCCATATTGCAATCATATTCAAATGTCACAAATTTGTCAGGTTTAAAGTGTACCATATTGTACAGTATGGTTTGTCAAAGTGACATTTTTCTACAAATCTTTTTTATGAACTAGATGTGACGATGCGGGCTCTGCTCCACGCTCCCACTTCCTTTTTGGGAGCTCTTGAACCCAACACCGTCGGTAATGTAACCAGATGAGCTGGACAATGAGGAGAGCAAACGAAGCAAAGGGGAAGGTGCAAATTGCAAACAGTGCTTTTATTAAAAACCAACAAAACAAATCCAAACTGTTCAAATAAATAGTGCAGTGCAACCAAAATTCAATCTATATATATAAAGGCCAAATACCACTGACTCACTAATCACCCGAACCATGAGGACTTTGGACTTGAAATTTGGAATGTAGGTTACCCTTAGAATAACATTAGAACCCTCTAGACGAGAACAGGCCATTCAGCCCAACAAAGCTCGGCAGTCCTATCTGCTTATTTCTTCCAAAAAACATAAAGTCGAGTTTTGAAAGTCCCTAACGTCTTACTGTCTACCACACTACTTGGTCGCTTATTCCAAGTGTCTATTGTTCTTTGTGTAAAGAAAAACTTCCTAATGTTTGTGTGAAATTTATCCTTAACAAGTTTCCAACTGTGTCCCCGTGTTCTTGATGAACTCATTTTAAAATAACAGTCACGATCCACTGGACTAATTCCCTTCATAATTTTAAACACTTCAGTCAGGTCTCCTCTTCATCTTCTTTTTCTTAAACTGTAAAGGCTCAGCTCTTTTAATCTTGCCTCATAGCTCATCCCCTGTAGCCCTTAATCAGCCGAGTTGCTCTTCTCTGGACCTTTTCTAGTGCTGCTATGTCCTTTTTGTAGCCTGGAGACCAAAACTGCACACAGTACTCCAGATGAGGCCTCACCAGTGCATTATAAAGCTTGAGCAGAACCTCCTGTGACTTGTACGCCATACATCACCCACCAACTGTTTACTCCTCTTCCATCTGGAAGACGACTCTGCAGCATCAGGAGCAGGTCTGCTAGATTGTGCAATAGTTTCTTTCCTCAGGCAGTCCGGCTCCTGAACACCATGCTGCCCTCCTCCACACTGGACTCTTTACTCCTTACCCTCTCTGGATTACATAGCACTACATA
>JANRMT010062823.1:8841504-8869338 GCA_026402145.1 Polypterus bichir lapradei
TATATATATATATATATATATATATATATATATATCTTGTGTATTGCACCTTTTGACTCTGGTGTACTGTAAGTATATTGTTAGGATGACAATAAAGCTCTACTTGACTTGACTTGACTTGACTTGACTTGACTATATAACCTGACATTGTATGACTCCTAAATCCTTCTCATAAGGTGGACTCTCGATTTTCTGACCGCGCATTGTGTATTCAAACCTAACATTTTTACTTCCTATGTATAATTCTTTACATTTACTGACATTAAATGTCATCTGCCACAAATCTGCCCAAGCCTGTCTGCTGTTCAAGTCCTTCTGTAATGATATAATGGATTCCAAATTATCTGCTAATCCACCTATCTTGGTATCATCTGCAAATTTAACCAGCTTGTTACTTATATTCCTATCTAAATCATTTATATATATTAAAAATAGCAGCGTTCCTAGCACTGACCCCTGTTGGCCTTCACTCTTAACATTGGCCATTTCTGATGAGGTTCCTCGCACCATCACCCTCTGCTTCCTGTGTCTGAGCCAATTCTGTACCCATCTACACACATCACCCTGAACTCCCACTTCTTTTAATTTGATGCTCAACCTCTCATGTAGCACCTTATCAAATGCTTTCTGAAAGTCCAGATAAATAATATCATATGGTCCACTTTGATCGTATCCTTTTGTTGCCTCCTCATAGAATTCCAGTATGTTAGTAAAACACGACTTCCCTCTTCTAAACCTATGCTGACTGTTCGAATAACTCCTTTCCTTGCCATGTGTTGCTCAATCTTATCCTTAATAATTCCTTCCATTAATTTTCCTGTGATGCATGTTAAGCTTACTGGCCTATAGTTGCTTTGATCTGCCCTGTCACCCTCTTTATATAATGGGATAATATTTGCCATTTTCCAGTCCTTCAGAATCTCTCCAGTGCGCAGTGACTTCCTAAAAATATGTGTCAAGGGTTTATATATGTACTCACTAGCCTCCTTAAGAACACGAGGGTAAATATTATCTGGTCCTGGTGATTTGTTTGATTTCAGCTTATTTAATCTGAGCAGCACTTCTCCCTCTACAATTTCCAAATCCCTCAGTACCTCCTTAGTAGTCTCGTTTACCGCTGGCAGGTTATCCACTTGCTCACTTGTAAACACCTCAGAGAAATGTAAGTTTAGGGCATCCGCTATTTCATGGTCTGTATCTTTTAATTCCCCTTTACTATTCCTGATGCACTTTACCTCCTTCTTGACTGTCTTTTTACTACTAAAATACTGAAAGAATCTCTTAGGGTCTTCTTTCGCCTTATCTGCTGTATTCCTCTCCAGCTGTCTTTTAGCCTCTATGATATCCTTCTTAATGGTTGCCCTCATGTTCTCATACGCTCTACGATTCACTTTTCAGTCATTAGTCTTATTAGTCTTATATACCTTGGTCCATAGGTGCTCACTAAGAAATAGTTTTTAAAAATTAATGTGAAATTTCTTATAGTTTTGTAGACCCGTTTGTATGTCTGTCTGCTTTTCACAAGAGAACTACTTAACGGATTTAGATAGGGTTTCTTTCTATAATTTGCTTGAACATTCCGTTGATTTTGCGACTTTCTCATCGCGCTAAGTATCATAGTTTGCTTGTGGTACTGATGTATTAGCGCCAATCTGAGAGAGACTCATCGGGCTGCGGGGCCCTCCTCACTCACACGTCTGCCTCGGGGCGTAACCTTAACTCGACTTAGTAAGCGAACGAGAGATATGTAATTTGCTTGAACATTCCAGTTGATTTTATGACTTCTGTCATTGTGCTAAGAATCATAGTTCGCTTGCAGGAGCGATATATTCACGCTAATCTGAGACAGCGAATGTGGGCCAAGGGGAGGGGGAAGAGTGACGTCAGGAGTAGGGAGCTGGGCAGGGCCCTCCTCACTGTCCTGTTTCACTAATACGTGGACAAAGCCGCGGGGGATGGCTAGTCTTCTTATATAATATACTACTGTGGCTGTTCATTTGTCTGTCCGGGATTTTAAATCACCTGTAGCTTGCAAACCGTTTGACCTATTGACCTGAAATATGGTACACATATACTATGTGACATCTGCTATCCGTCTTTGGGGTGATGATTGACCTCCAAGATTATTCCTCTTTTTATTTTTATTTATATTGTAGAATCAGCTCTCAGCAGCGACCAGCAGGGCAGTCGTGCGGTGCATGTGTACGGGCACCGTTCTTATACCTACCACCTGCGCTGTCAGTTCCCCTACCTCTTCATATCTTAAATCATTCTTGATGCAGATTGAAGACTTAAGTGCCAGGATAAGTGAAAAATGAAATAAAACGTACTAAGTAATTGCAACATAAACACTGACTTAATCAGTTTTAATGCAAAAAGTCGCCGACGAAAGAAGAGAAGAAACGGGTTGCTTGGGTGAAGAACAGAAGAACTGCTCAGGAAGCAGCAAGTGCATCAGCTTCTGAGCAAACGAATGCTAATTGTACAGAGAAAGAGGATGAAAACTAGGAATGCTCAAGTCAAGTGTATTCACTCCACATTATCGTGCAGTGCGCCGTTACTGGTAAATAAATAATCCATTAAAAACAAGTGGTCCAAAGTGGAGGTTAAAATAATTCCAATAAATAATTCCATTTAAAAATGAGGTTTTAAACAAGGGCAGGAAGCAATCCTTTAAAAACAAAACCCGGTGCTTTCTTCTTTCTACTTGGTGGCTCCCCTGCTTCTCCCATATGGGTGCTGCAATAGGGGAGTTGCCCCATCTGCAGATGCAGCTTCCTTCTACTCTGGTCTGGTAGCCTTCTGTTCTCCGGCTACGTAGGGCTTCAGCTGGACCTGTTTCCTCATTTTTCTGCCATCTTTTCCCACTCTTTTCCAACCTTTTTTTCCTCCTTTTTGTGCTTGCGCTCCTACTATATATAATGGAGACGTGGTATAGGTGTGACGATTAGCAGCTCCCAGCATCAATTATGGATACGGATGATTCCTCACCTGTGCACTTAAGCGAGGAAACGCCTGCGCCACATTGTCTTCGAGATCCACTCAGGCCACACTACCAAGTCCCCTATTAAAGACACGAGTCTGCAAATTTTTATTTTAAAACTGGCCATTTTTTCTGAGCCTCAGACCCACTATACCACACTAGAACTTAATATGATAAGCAGTGGCTATAAAAGGTTTTCACATTTTATTATTATACAATATTGAATCACAATGGATTTAACATATTCTGACACCAACTGCATTTCCATTAACCTCCTAAATGTGCATTTTCAATTTGCAAAACAAAAAAACGGTAATGGAGACACATGAATTTTGAAAAAACTTCCCAAATTCGCAAAACAGTTATCTATTCGCTTGAGGTGGTTTTTCAGGCGATTCGACAAAGTAGCAATTTGGAAAACTGCAATAGAAACACTTTTTTATTTTTTGCATTTAGGTCACATGACATGGTGCAAATTTGATGTGGTGAATACAGTAGCATCATGAGTACTGCCGGGTGACCCAACACAATGATCATTAATCTGTCATCAATGACCTCCTGCAGAACAATAGATGTCCAGCCTTTCCTATTAACATAATCCTGTGTCACACACATGCATATGGGAGGCAACTAAAGGGCCCAAATGGGCACAATTCAATGCCAAACCAGGGGGTCGTGAAGTGTGCAGATCATTCTCTCTTTCTATTGCAGACTAGTTATGGAAAATCCTGCCTGGCCCTGATGATGTCACTTCCGGCCCAAAAGATGTCACTTCCGGTTCCAGAATGCACTTGATCTCAAGCTCCACTTCATCTCTTTTTGCCTCGGGAATGCGGTATGGGCGTTCTCGAACTATATCCCCGGGTTATTTGTACTGGGGACGGAGCCTGCTCCTGGTCTCTTCAAATTACAGGACGTACTCTTCATTCAGAAACTCGGCCACAGTACTTTCCCACCTGGATATATGTCAGGTCCTGCTCCTGGTTCTTCTGGAAGTCCATCATCCTGCTGACTACGCCAATTGTCAAAACACAGACAAATGAGCCATAAAAAAAGGTTTGTGACAGCCACCCTTATATTGCTTCTGAGTGTAAAAATGAAAAAAAAAAATAATGTACAGATCTGTACAGGTTGGAGTCCAAAACAGAACTGATTTGATGAGGAAAAGATGATGGTTTTAACAGGGAGTAGAGGAAGTGACGTCAGCAGGGCCAGAACCGGAAGTGATGTTATCAGGGCCAGGCAGGATTTCCCGTAACTGATCTGCAGTGGAAAGAGAGAAAAGATCAGCACACTTTGCCACCCCCTGGTTTCCCATGGAATTACCCCCATTCATGCCATTTAGCTGCCTCCTATGCGCACATGTGTGACACCCAATACCCGTCACTTGGTGCTCGAATAGTTGATATGGGAGCCATTGATTTTGCCATACACCCGAGGTATTTTGTGTGCCTCATAATTGCCCTGCCGTGCATCAAGTAAAGTGATTTACTGCCTCATTAGTTTGGAGCATATGGCCTAACGCACCCCATATACACACTTGTGAACGGTAGTTTTGCTTACACCAAAAGTTTTGGCAACAACCCTGTACTCCACACAGGTAGCCAGTTTATAAAGCGTGATGACTGTGTGCTTCTTGGTCGGGACTGGCTCCCTTGTGTGTGCTACAGCAGGGGATACAAGAGGGCCTACTGCGCTGCATAATTCCATGAATGTTGAGCTGCTTCTCCTAAAATTTTGTACCCATAGCTACTCAGTGAAATCACTATGGATGATTTCAAACAAATCCCTAACACGTTGCTTCTGCCAAAATATAGGGAGTTTGCCTTCCCTTTATTACATTTACTCGCTCTTTTCGCCTCCAATTAAAAAATGAACACGGTGATTGTAGATGCAATTGAAATAACAGAACCAACACCCATCATATTGGCTGCCATTTTTTATTTCATGTGATAAAACAAACTTAATTCGCACAAAATCACTCAAAGGAAACACAGAAAATTCGCATTTGTGCTTAGTCTACTTTTCAAAAGTATCGTTTGCATTTTGCGTATAAATCCAAAAGAAATGCGGCTACTGAGCAACAGATCTCTACAAAGGATTACAAATATAAAACACAAACTAGCTGACCATATCAGTATTCATCTCCTTTAATACAACTCCCCTAACTCCTCACTGGTGCAGACAATCGGTTAAAGAAGTCACATGATTAGTTCAATGGAGGTCACCTGTAATCGATTAGTAGTATAAACGCACCTGACTGTAGGTGAGAGAACCACCTTGTGGTGAGTCAGTATGGTGGCCTAACCTTCACCTTTACAATCCAATCCCTTTATTATGGAGGTGCTCATGGTGTTCTTTTGTCTTCATGGTGTAATTTAGTCCATCATGCTGGCTCACCACAAGCTGACCCTTCCAAATGCAGGAGCATTTATATTACAATCAGCTGGAACGCCTTGACTACAGACAGGTGATCTCCATTGAGCTAAATCTGTTACTTTGAAAACCTTTGACTGCAGCAGTGATGAGTTACGAGTTATGCAAGTGTCGTGTTACAGCCATCATTTCTCCCCTGGCTGGGGTTCGGTGTGTCGTGTTTCTTCTCTGTTGTGTCTATTTTTGTGTCATTTATTGATATTAATGTTTCTTTTCTTGATTATGTACATTGCATTTTGTGTTTGTTTGTAACTAGAAAATTACCTTGGTTATGTCCCATGTGTTTTCCCCAAGAGGAGGGGCCACCTGCCAATCACCGCCAGAAACTGCCCCCCACCCTATAAATTGGAGGTCTTTTCATAGTTCCTGGTGGTTCATTTCACATGTGCTAGGGAGTGGGCTGTTAACTTATATTTTGTTGTGCCTTTTTGTTTTCTGTGATTTGCTGGATTTTTTTGAACCTGTGCTCTGTTTTTGTGTTCACCTTGGGAGTCTGTGCTGAGATTGTCTTTGCTGTGGATTGCCTTGCCTTCTCAGGTAATTCCTTTTGTACTCTTAGAAGCTTCTGGGGCTACAGAGCCTTTTGTTAAAATAATTTTTTTATTTCATAAAGATTCTTCTAGGCATATTTTATATTTAGTCGGGGCTTGGATGCTAATCTGCCCATTACAGGGCAATTTTTGAAAGTATTTTTGAAACGTCTGGGCCTTTGAGACTCCCGAATCACAAAATTAGGGGAGTCATATTAAAGGGGGTGAATACTTATGCTACTGGTTATTCTGCATTTTATGTTTGTAATTAATTTAGATCAGAGGAGTCATGTTAAAAGGGGTGAGAATACTTAAGATAACAATTTTGTGTTTTATACTTGTCATTAATTTAGACCACTTTGCAGAGATCTTTTTTCACTCTGACATTTCTGCTGATCAGTGTCAAAAATACCAAATGAAATCTACTGTGATTCAATGTTGCATAACAATAAAATATGAAAACTTCCAACAGGTGAACAGTTTTTGTAGGCACTGTATAATAATGATTCTTTATGTTTATATAGAGTTCTTCTCAATACTCAAAGTGCTGTTCATAGTGAGTGGGAAGCAACTTCAGCCACCACCAATATGCAGCATCCACCTGGATGATGCCACAGCAGCCATTTTTGTACTCATACACTAACCACAAATTAGCTGTTAGGTGGTTAAGGAGCGAAAGAGATTAGAGACATTTAGAGAGAGGGGATGATTAGAGGACCAGAACAACTAGGCCAGGTTGGGTAATTTAGTCTGTACATTGGGATACACCCGATTCTTTATAAGGATGCCCAGGAGTCTTTTATTACCACAGAGAGTCAACACCTCGTTTTTATGTCTCATCTGAAGGACAGCACCATTTTTACAGTACAGTGTCCCTGTCACTGCACTGGAGCAGTGTGATGCACACATAGACCACGGGATAAGTGCCCCCTGTTGGCCTCACCAACACCTCTTCCAGTAGGAACCCAAGCTTTTCCTGGTTGGTCTCCCATACAAGTACTGCCTGGCCCTGAACATGTTCAGATGGATAACCTGTTCTGAAATGTATGTGGTATACATATTATACAAAAATATTTTGGGTCGAGACGTGATCATCTCGGAGAGACACTTTGAAATCCCGCGAGACTTCTAGCACGTCACGCCTTACTTACAAACAATTTCTCTGAGTCACTTTAACGTCCAAACGAGACAAGAAGTGAGACAAAAAGGCAGCTGCAGTACAGGCTTTTAAATGATTGACGTGCAGCACGAAATGCAGAACACACAGCTTGGTAACAGCTAGTAGCAAGCCAGCAGCTGATTTGTCTTTAGCATGCGTTCATCCCAAACACAATGTGAGCGGCAGAGATGCTAAGTGGCTAGCGTGAAGTGCGCCCCCAGGGGTGGGGTTTGTGGGGTAAGCGAGCGAAGTGAGTAGGGGGCACAACCCCCTAGTATATATATATATATATATGTGTGTGTTCACAATCTAAAATATTTACAGTATATACAGTATGTATATTTATATTATCAAATATATATGTATATATATATTTTTATTATTTCTCTATTATAATAAAAAAATCCTGGGACAAGACGGGACTTTTTAGCCTGGAACGAGACGTGACTTTTTCAGAGAGATACTTTTCACTTTCACAAGACGAGACTTTGTCCAAGAGATTTAACCAAGCCCAAGGCCGGAAATAAAAGACAAAGAGTAGATGACAAAGTAGAACGTCGTAAAGAATTCAAAAATGTTGGTGTGATACACATACAGAGCAGGTTAGAGATAATGAAAGTATTAAAATTCGAAAGTCTCAAAAAAATGATAGTAAAGATCACATTAGCACAAACAAATGGAAATTATTACTCAGTGAAGTAATGGAACAGTGAAAAGAGATCGAATATATTGTTCAGATTTAAACTTTAAGTCGGAGACTTGTAGATCGTCTAATTCGTGTTGTCATCAGGAAAAAGTAGTGTTTCTTCTCAATGAAGAGGCGTATACGCGAGAATTAAAAGATTTGTTGTTTGGTGAAAGTGAAATCCACATACGCAAGTGGCATAGATGTGAAGTGGCATGTTGGGCAGGCAAGAGGGGTTGACGAGCAAAGTGAGCAGGGGGCCAAGCTCCCTAGTTATTAATATTTTTAATGTTATTAATCATTAATACTAACATTTGGCCTCTGGCTTATTAATATAAATTTCTGAATGAATTTTTAAATTAAATTAAAGAGATGCTGCTGTTAACGCAGACCAGAGTGACTCATTCAACTGCCATTTGGAGAATCAGTGAACTTCAGAGATGTTGCAGGATGAGTCTTTTGTGCAGTCCTTTGGTTCCAAAATTCGTTCATTTCATTTCACAATTATATCACACTTGATAATTGTGAAATAAAGCAAGTTTGGAACCACCAGGACTCCTCTTTGAGTTGGCCATCCAGCCAAAAAACTGAGTAGCCAGGAAAGAAGAGCCTTGACAAAGAACCCAATGGGCAATCTAAAAGAATTTCAGAGCAACAGGGTCATCTGCTGAGATGGGAGACTGCTCAGACTCGGGTGATGGTTCACCTTTCAGCATGACAATGGCTTGCAGCTCACAACCAAGACAACTGGGAGTAGCCTTGGGATATGTCTCTAAATTTACTTCAGTGGCCTAGCCAAAGGTACAGACTTAAATCCCTTAGAAAATCGGTGGAGGGACCCAAAGATGGCAGTTTACAGACACTTCCTATTCAGCCTAATGGAGGTTGAGAGGATCTGCCAGGAACAATGAGATAATAATCTAATAAACTGAGAACAAGGTAGAGACTAATTAAACATAAATGGAAACCAAAAACACCTGTCCATTAATTCATTTATGGACTTTGGCAAGTTGACAATGGAGGACATTAAAAAAACAGAAAGAGTCAAAGACAAAGTTGGATACAGTGACAGCACACGATGGACAGTCTCAGACTTGTTGGCACTGCTTATGAGGAGGACCCATAAGGAGTCAAAGTGGACTCATCACTCTGAAGATCAGAGCAGTGTGGAGAACTCAGCCAACCTCTATCTATCTATCTATCTATCTATCTATCTATTATATAGCGCCTTTCAATTCTATCTATCTAATATAGTGCCTTTCAATTTATTCTATCTATCAATCATATAGTGCCTTTCAATTCTATCTATCTATCTATCAATCTATCTATCATATAGTGCCTTTCAATTCTATCATATAGTGTCTTTCAATTCTATCTATCTATCTATCTATCAATCATATAGCGCCTTTCAATTCTATCTATCTATCTATCATATAGTGCCTTTCAATTCTATCTATCTATCTATCCATCTATCATATAGCGCCTTTCAATTCTATCTATCTATCATATAGTGCCTTTCAATTTTATCTATCTATCTATCTATCTATCATATAGCGCCTTTCAATTCTATCTATCTATCATATAGTGCCTTTCAATTCTATCTATCTATCTATCTATCTAATATAGTGCCTTTCAATTTATTCTATCTATCTATCAATCATATAGTGCCTTTCAATTCTATCTATCTATCTATCTATCTATCTATTGTATGCTAATGCAGACTTTTTCAAATTTAAAAGTGTGGCAGCCCCGGCCTGAACCCTGAGTGTACTCTCTTTTAATGCCACCTAATCTGGGAATAGCCCTTCCTTTAATAACCCTTTGCTTTCTGTGTTTAAGCCAATTTTTCCCGCATTTGAAACTGTGCTTAGAATTCCTGACTCTTTTAGTATTACTGGAAATATGGCTTTAGTTTCATATTCAATCTCAGTACAGACCATGCAAGTATTCACTGACCTCCGCGGTTCATCAGACACTGTTCCTGCCGCTCCCTATGGTGACTAAAAATTACCAGGCAATGCGGTAAGTGTGAGTTATACTGAGTATTTATAGTTCACAACATGTGCTTGTTGAAGGCTCTCGTACATTAATTGTAAGGAAATCTTAGGAAACGTCCCAGACGCACACAACAAAACGGGTGCCTCTGACATCCTGCCTGTTCTGTGCCACCCTCACCTGTGGCTCCTCATTGCAGATTGATTTCTTATTAACATTCAAAGGAAGTGAGCAAAAGGTGGAGGATGAATGCTCCCCTGCTGACTAAATGCCACAGCAATAACATGCATCTTTTGAATGTTTGGGTACAGCGAGCCGAGAGTGTCAAAACAGGAAAACAAGAAGTGTGATTAAGCAGAAAGCTGAAGAAAAACAGGAATTAGACCTAGACAATGGTTGGAATGAAAATATGCAGCAGTGGGGCAATTCCAGCAGCACAGATTTAGAAGGTTAATAAGGACTTACATTTACCTGGGTTTAATATTTATATTAAATGAATAATTAATAATAACATAACGATAGACATGTGTTCTCATGTATCCTTAATGTTATCCATCCATATATTTCATTGTGTATTTGGCTGGCACCCAAGGTGACTTACAAAGTTAGGATACATTGCAGTAATCTACAGACAGCTGGAGCACATGCAGTTCACTTTAATCGAGAGTCATGGGAAGCTGGAGCCTATCACCACAGCACTGAGTGCAAGGCAGAAGCTACCCAGAATGGAGAGCTAGGGCCATTCAGGTTCTAGTTTATCATGAATATCTTTGTGTAAGCATTTCATAATGATCTGTAATGGGAATATTGGCATTGGCCTTGAGGTTGGCCTTTGAAGAGGTGTACTCAACCAATATTAGAACATTAGAACATTCTACTTCAACCCAACAAAGCTCTCCAGTCCTATCCTGAAAATTCTCCCAAAATAATATCATGTATGGCTTTGAAGGTCCCTAAAGTCCTACTGTCTACCACACTACTTGATCACTTATTCCAAGTGTCTGTTGTTCACTTTTTAAAGAAGAACCCCCTAATGTTTGTGTGAAATTTACCCTTAACAAGTTTCCAACTGTGTCCCCGTGCTCTAGAAGATCTCATTTTAAAATGTTAAACACTTCACTCAGGTCTCCTCTTAATCTTCTTTTCTTTAAACTGTAAAGGCTCAACTCTTTTAATCTTTCCTCTTAACTCATCCCCTGTAGCCCTGAATCAGCCGAGTTGCTCTTCTCTGGACCTTTTCTTGTGCTGCTGTGTCCTTTTTGTAGCCTGGAGACCAAAACTGCACACAGAACTCCAGATGAGGCCTCACCAGTGTGTTATAAAGCTTGAGCAGAACCTCCTGTGACTTGTACTCCACACATCAAGGCGCTATATAACCTGACATTCTGTTAGCCTTCTTAATGGCTTCTGAACACTGATGGGAAGTTGATAGCTTAGCATCCACTATGACTCCTAAATTCTTCTCATAAAGTGTACTCTTAATTTTCAGAAATTTACATTTTCAAAATTACCATTGTGTATTCAATCCTCACATTTTTAATTCCTATGAGTAATATTTTACATTTACCGACATTAAATTTCATCTGCCCAAGTCTGAATGCTGTCCAGGTTACTCTGTAATGAATCAACAGACTCTCGATTATCTGCTAATCCACCTATCTTGGTATCATCTGCATACTTAATCATCTTGTTACTTATATTCCTATCTAAATCATTTATATGCAGGGTGAGTCAAAATTATGTTAACACTAATGGATTATTTTCGTCTCGACCACACCTTTCCAGGTCGATGGATAGGTCGTGGTGGACCCTCGCCATGGCCTCCACACTCCCCTGATTTGACACCCTGTGATTTCTGGTTATGGGCTACAGTGAAGGAGTGCGTGTATAGCAGGAAACATCACGATATCAATGACCTGAAGGACCGAATACGGACTGTGGTATCATCTATTCCCCATGAAATGTGTGTCTGGGCTTTAAATGGTACTGTTGCTTGTTGGTGTTTGTGTGTTGAACATGATGGCGAACAGGCTGAGACATTCCTGGTAATCATCTTGCACATATGAAGTATGTTTTGTGAATGAATTGTTTCCACCATTCAAATCTTAACATAATTTTGACTCAGCCTTTATATTAAAAATAGCAGCGGCCCCAGCACTGACCCCTGCTGGTCACTACTCTTAACATCAGCCAATTCTGATGTGGTTCCTTGTACCATCACCTCTGCTTCCTGTGTCTGAGCCAATTCTGCACCCATCTAAAAACATCACCCTGAACTCCCACTTCTTTTAGTTTGATGCCCAGTCTCTCATGTGGCACCTTATCAAATAAAAGTACAGATAAATAATATCATAACCTTTTGTTGCTTCCTCATAAAATCCCAGCATGTTGGTAAAACACGACCTCCCTCTTCTGAACTCATGCTAACTGTTCAGCAAAACTCATGTTCTTGCCCTGTGTCCCTCAGTATTTTCTTTAATATATGTATTTGTCTATTTATTTATGTATTTATTCATTTAAAGAGCTTCCGTAAAAAAAAGCCAGATTTTCCCCTGGAGGCAAATAAAGTTCTATCTGATAATTGGTTCCATTAATTTACCTGGGATGCACGTTAAACTTACTGGACTATAGTTGCTTGGATCTGCCCATTCACCCTTTTTATATTACCGGATAATATTTGTCATGTTCCAGTCCTTCAGAATCTCCCCAGTGTGCAGTGACTTCCTAAAAAGGGTTCAAAGGCGGTACATATAAAAGGCAAAGCCCTCACTGACTTGTCACTAATTCTCCCACATATAGGTGGGAAGCTGAAATTTCGCGTGCTCGTTCCTTGCAGTGTACTTACAAAAGTTAGGTATGTTTCATGTCCTGTTGCACTACCCAAGGGGGGTAAATGGGTGTACCCCCTAAACTGTATATATAGATAAGGGAAACCCCTCATCACTATTTCTGTGACTTCCAATATAGGTAGAAAGCTCAAATTTCCCATTCTCATCCTTTATGCTGTTCTTACAAACGTTAAGTATGTTTCATTTTGCGCCATGCTCCGTAATGAACTTTCGAAAATAACGTCTTCTTTTTTGGCGGTTCTCACCATTATGCCATAAGGAACTTTCGTAACTGACCTCTCCTTTTGGCGGTTTCATTCCTTATTTCTGTTAACAGACGATTTATTTCACAGAAGAGACGCACAAGGGCCACTCCCGGTCCCCCTTCCTTCCGTACGCTGTGGCGAGTTGCTATGACCCGGCCGGGACACCTGGAGGGACCAGAAAGTGGCACATATGTCCTCCGGGCCACGAGGGGGAAACCGCTCTGGAACAGAGGAGGACCACAGGAGAGGAACAAGGAGGCTTAGGCCTATTTTAACCTGTGGCCACCGCCAGGGGGAACCCTGAGTCTTAGGAGGCCCGGGATAGATTTACTTCCGCCACACCCGGGAAGATGGAGGAGAATCCCTCCAGGGTCGCCCGGAGTGCTTCCGAGTGCTCTTCCGCCACACCAGGAAGTGACGTCAGAGGAAGCACCTGGAGCACATCCGGGTGAAGATAAAAGGGCCCGCCTTCCTACAGTCTGGGAGCTAGAGTTGGGAGTGGGAGCAGGACAAGGCTCCCACGGAGAGACAGAGGAAAGGTGGTCCAAGGGACAGAGTGAGAGAGGCCTGGTATCAAGGTGATTGGGGCAAGAAGGCCCAGTGGACTGTGCGGGACTGAGTTGTGTTAGTGATGGAGGAACAAATAAAAGAACTTTTTATAAAGATGCGGTGTCTGTCTGATGGTGTCCGGGCATGTCTCACAATGCCCACTGTCCGTCCCCTTACCACATGGTTGGCTCCCTGCCTATATACATTGACGACATCCCGCGCTCATGTGCCTCCTCACTCGCTTCCTTACTTTCCTCAGCTATTCGTCGTGCTCACTGCTCCCTTCTTCTTTACTCCACCACTTTAAGCCTGTTATTGTTTGCCTTGCTTCACGTCTTCCTGCTGGTGACTCCTGCCTTTTCGTTTACTCCAGCACTTCAAGGCTGTCATTGTCGGGCTTCGTTACTTCCTCACATCTCCCATCCTCGTGACTGTTGCCTTTTCTTTTACTCCACCACTTCAAGGCTGTCATTGTTGAGCTTCGTTACTTGCTCACGTACATCTTCCTGGTGCTGACTTCTGCTTTTCATTCCCTGCTCCACCGCTTCTCGCCTTCCTTTGTACTTTCTTTCTCAATGGGTGCAAATTTACCCCGAATAACATGTCTATTCCGGTGATCATCGTTGATCACAATTTCACCGAACCGTACAAAGTGGTTTCAATGCCCCAAGATTGCGCCTGCCTCTAAGGGCTCATTTATACTTCACGCTCAGAACGCGTATGCGCCCGCATCATGGCTGCCACGCGTCCCCAGCGTTCATTTCATGCGTCCGCTGAGCAGGTCCTCAGAAATTAACGTGACGCGTGCACGAGTTGCAGTACCAGCAAAAAGTTGGGGGGGCGCAGTGTGCTAAAAGTCGGAATGTGACGTCAGAGTCTCTGTTTACTATCTACATGTGACAGAAAGCCTCTATGCAGATCCTACGGGGATCAATGTGCGTGCTTTGCTGTTTGGTGAATGGTTTGATGTGGTGAAGCACAATGCTGACATACAGATGCATTCGTGGTGATTTTATATTCAAGCGTCGCATATTCCCGCTTGTAATGACACGATGCATTTTAAAAGTCTCACATAACATCTTTGTCTTTTTTTTTAACTTAACAACAGCAACATAATGTATATCGCTGTATTTGAGCCACTGAGAAAAAAAATAAAGGACACGGTGAAAACGTGTATGTTGTGATTAAAGTGGAAATTTCGGCGTTAATCTCAAATCTCGTAGTTTACTTTATCATTAAAGCAAACGGTTGTAAACGTCATCCCAGTTTTTAATCGCTGCGAGCTTCTTGGACCTGACAGCTGCGGCAAGCAGCAATATTATCACCACACAGAAAAATTAAATGTATGATATTTCAACTCTCTGCACATTTAGAATCTTTAGATTTGTACTTGATATCACTTTCATGATTAAATGCATTAAAGTGTGTATGTTACATTTTACATATAATTTTGTTTAAATAATGAATACTGTTAATAATTACACACATGGGGGGAATAATTACACACATGGGGGTGACACTGGCGGAGCGGTAGCACTGCTGTCTCGCAGGGAGTTATGTTGCTGGCATATCCTGCTTGTATTCCACACTGTGCTCCGGTTTCCTTCCAAAGATATGCAGATTTGGGGATTTGGTGCCGCTAAAATGACGCTAGTGTATGCGAGTGCTTGTATTCACCTTGCGATGAGCGGAGACCTTGTCCAGGGATTGTTTCTCAGTCGTGCCCAATGCTTGCTGGAATGGACACATCCCTGGATTTATGGAATTAATCAATAAACATCCTTTTCAGAGATATTGTGGTAAGGTGTTATCGGAATTTAATAGGTGTTTTAGGCAATTCACAACACAGAGAAGCCGAACATGTTCTCACCGTGATAATATCTCGCACTGCCAGCTGGTGGATTCCTCCAGATTTACGTAAAGTACGCGCGCAAGTATGAACACTACAACGCTTGCGTTGCAGGAGCGTCCTCTGCAGCATGCGTCGCGTCGCATGAAGTATAACTCCGGCCTAACTGCAAACATTGCTTACAAAGAGAACCTTACATCCTAAAAATGTGCATTTCTCATACACAACATTTACAATCATAAATTAAACTCTTTACAATCATCAAATTCACTCTCAATACTAAAATAGGTCTATGACAATTACATTGACAATCATGTTATGTTATTTTTTAAATGTTTCCTTTTCTTTTTCATAATTTCTTTAACACACTACTTCTCCACTGTGATGTGCGAGTATTTTGCTAGTACTCTATATACATGCCAGCCTCCTTAAAACCCAGTGATAAACATTATCTGGTCCTAGTGATTTATGTGCTTTCAGCCTGTTTAATCTGCGCAGCACTTCCCTTTGTAATTTCCTGATCAATATAATGATAAAGCTGATTAACATTTCTGGAAGTTATAATATGTTTTTAGTGTTTTTTTGTAGATAAGTAGTGGTCATGACATGTACACAATACTGCGGGTTATAATGGCATTGGCGTGGTGTAAAACTGGGCAGAAAGCACGTTGTAACCTCTTGAACCAGTGTGTGTTTCTGTGTGTGACTGCAGTGTTTGTGCTGCTTTTCTTTGCCGCGTATCTGTAAACGCTCAGGTGTAAGGGCTGTTTGGCTTCATGAAATCTTGTACTTTTTGAAACAAACGAGGACAGATGTCTGTAATGGGATTATCAATAGAGGCTCCCATGGAATCTCACTGGACTGAGTTTTATCGTAGTCGTGAAGTTTTATGTTTTCGCCCGTGACCCCGTTGTGTTTTCGTGCTGTTGTTCGATTGGCTAGTTTCTCCTTGTCAGCCTGAGTCATGTGGCCACCATCCTGTCTGCAATGTGCTTCACAGAGGTACATGTAACTGTGAATTTTCCATGGGAAGATGTCTGATGTTGCGTCTTCAGTAGCTGATGTGAGTGTGTGGTATAGCGGGTCCACGGCGCAGATGAAAAGGCCAGTTTTTTAAATAAATAATCGGCGCACTCACGGCTTATAGAGGGGGCGTGGTAGTGTGGCTGGAGCGGTTCTAGGACGCGACATGCTGCGGCCGTTTCCTCGCTTATGTGCACTGGTGACTGGTAATTGATGCCGGGATCTGCTAATCGCCACACCTGTGCCACGTCCCCATTATAAATAGGAGAAGCGTGAGTCCAGAAGGAAGAATAAAAAGATCGAAAGAAAGAACAGAGGTTAGAGGAGGAAGCTGGTAAAGCTGGAAGCTGAAAGCCGGTGCGTGAGCGAGCGAGAGCAGGCTTGCTGTAAGGACAGGCAGCTGGGAGGAGTAAGCCCTAGTGGGGTGTTAGGCCGACACTTGGGGGCATCAAGTAGTGGTCGCTCCTGCTGAGTGCTTGTGAGGAGCAGGAGTGACCGGAAAGTGGTAAGGCCGTGGAAGGGCAGCGAGCGGGAGTCGGAGGCTCGGGAGGTGGAAGCCTCAGCGTGAGCACCCTGGTCACTGGGGAGCCCAAGTCTCAGTCTGGGGAGAGCTAAACAAAGCCAGGGATTGGGAAACTTCCAGACCAGTAGAGGAAGAAGGTCAGCTGCAGGTAGGGCGACTCCCCTGATGCATGGCCCGGGTGGGAGAAGCAGGGGAGCCACCAGCAGAAGAAGGCACCAGGTCTTGCTTTTAAATGATTGCTTCCAGCCAGTATTTTTACGTTTTTAATGGAACTTTTTATTGGAATTATTTTATCCTCCACATTTAAATTTTTTTTTTTTATGGGTAATTTATTTATGAACATTTTGAGTCACTGCACTATTTATTTAAACACTTTTTGCTTTTGACAGTTTTTAAATAAAAGCACTTTTGCACCTCTTCCCCTTGCTTCGTTTGCTGTCCTCATTGTCCAGCTCATCCGGTTACATTATCGATGATGTTGGGTTTGAAAGCTCCCATAATGGAAGTGGGAGCATGGAGCAGAACCAGCATCGTCACAGAGTGATGAAGAAAATCAACGTAGGTCGCCGTCAGCACCTGTCGATGTGTTTCTTATCCCGTCCGGTATGAGGCCTGAACGCACGTTGGAACAGGTGGTGCATGCACCACTCATGAAAGCAATCCCTCCCAGTCACTCTTACTATTGTAAAGGTCTCCAGTTGGTGAAGTTGTTTTCTTGTCAAACCAGCAGCGTGTCTTCTCGACCATGGTTGACGTGTCAACAATGTAACACAGTGCATGCACACTGGTGGGCTTACCTGTCAGTGCTGTGTGGGGGGTGTATATGTTGTGCTGAAGGCCTAAATAGCTGTTGTCATGGGGTGTACGTGTAATTCAAAGATTGTGTTTGTGTCAAACCAGTGTGGGATTAAATGACTGCTCTTGTCATATCAATACACTCTAGACCCTCTGGAGGTCGTAGAGAAGGAGAGAATGAAAACAAAGCTGGGTGCCATTATGAACAATGTTGCACATCCTCTCCCTGAACCACAAACACTTAGGACTTTCAGACAATGAATCATTCAGCAGAAGTGTGTGAAGAAATGCTATGGGGGTCCCTTATGTCAACAGCAATGTGCCAGCATAACATCTCACTATGAATGTGATGGCCAAGTCACAAGTTTATTTTCTCTTTACATTTTCTTTCTTTTTAGTCATTCAATAGTGTTTGGACCATATTGTGTGTGTATATATTTATTCATTTATTTGTTTATGTATTTAACCAGTAACGGTGCACTGCTATAACGATAACGTGCAGTGAATACACTTGACTTGAGCGTTCCTAGTTTTCATCCCTTTTCTCTGTATGTTTACCATTTGTTTGCTCAGAAGTTGATGTGATTGCTGCTTCCTGAGCAGCTCTTCTTCTTTTCTCCATCCTAGCGGCCTGCTTCTTCTTTTCTTCCGTCGGCATCTTTTCACGTTAAAACTGATTAAGTCAGTGTTTGTATTGTAATTACTTAGTACGTTTTCTTTAATTTTTCACTTAAGTTGGCACTTAAGTCTTCAATCTTCCCTTAAGAATAATTTAAGATATGAAGATGTAGGGGAAGTGACTGCGAAGGTGGTAGGGATGAGAACGGCACCCATACGCATGCGCCACACGGCCGCCCTGCTGCAGAAAGTTGGTTCTACAATAAAATAAAATAAAAATAAAAAGAGGAATAACCTTGGAGGTCAATCATCACCTCGAAAGCGGATAGTAGACGTCACGTAGTATATGTGCACCAAATTTCAGGTCAATCGGTCAAATGGTCCTGCGGTGGGTTGGCACCCTGCCTGGGATTGGTTCCTGCCTTGTGCCCTGTGTTGGCTGGGATGGGCTCCAGCAGACCCCCGTGACCCTGTGTTCGGATTCAGCGGGTTGGAAAATGGATGGATGGATAGGTCAAATGGTTTGCGAGATACAGGTGATTTAAAATCCTGGACAGACAAACGGACAACCTTGGTAGTGTATTATATAAGAAGATTCTTTAAAGAGCTTCTGTAAAACGCTAAATTTCATCTTGGCACAAATATCTGTCTACCTGAAATGATGATCCCTGCCATCCAGTGGGCTGCTAAGCGCCATAAAGGATAAGCCCCTGGTGACTTTTTTACTTTGTGTTTTCTCACAACCTACAGCCGCCAAGCACAACTGTGCCCCCCACCACCACCACCTTATCTAACAATCTCTGTTAATTGATTTTTTCCTGTTGTATTTTGGCTGATCTTTTTTTTTGTCTTTCTGTCAACAGCTTCACATCAGAACACGGAGCGCATGGCCAGTAATTGAAGTCATTCCTTTTCTTTCAGATGGCGTGATTTCATAAAGTAAATTAATTAAATACAAGCTGAAAAAAAAAATAAGAGCAGCATTTGAGAATGATGCATTTAGAGACAGCAGGTCATTAGCAAATACTGTATGTTGAGCTAGCCAGCAGACCTCCATGTTGTGTGGTGACCTAAAACTGGGAGCTCATTAAAATAACAAAATGATTACAGTCAGAACCTTCATCTTAACAAAGCACCTCGAGAGCATTTTCATTTTGGGAACTGGGCTTTGTGGAGATTCATGTCCCCTGCTCTGTCTTTTTGTGGGAACACAAGTGGACTAAAGTCTGATCATGTCTGTACTGGCTTGACTTTAACAGAAATAAGAAAATGTGAAAAGGTGATTACACAGTACCCTGTTTAAAGGTCAATTGGCCTGATTACATTATTAGGTTAGGCCAATGAAAAGGCAGAAAAGAAGCGGCGTTGGTATGTTAACGTAGAAACACTCCCTTGGAGTAATGACTGCTCATGTTCGCTTCCATCATGCTTTAGTAGACAGAGTAAGAAGGAAGGGTGGTCTTATTGTGACCCCCTCCCCACCCAGAGCAAGGAATGTACTGTTTAAAATGAAGATGTGCTTTAATAATAAAGGAGAAAAACAAAGAACACCCTTCCTCTGTTCTGGTCCTTTTACTTTCTCTCTAGATAGATAGATAGATAGTGTGGAAGATGACACAGACAGGCAAACATGGTCTTAAGCACCATCATACGTTTATTTACAACCACTTATTTACACAGGTGCACACAACCCCAAAACGCCCCCAGAGTCCAGGCCTCAATAAAATGCCTCACTCTCTTCAGGCCGCCTCTGTTGCTCTCCTCCCGAGCTCTGTCCTTCTCCTCTCCCGACTCCAGCCCTCGAATGGAGGGAGGCGGCCCCTTTTATACACACCCGGACGTGCTCCAGGTGCCTCCCGATTAGCTTCTGCCGGCACTCCCCAGTGTTGCGGAAGTACCGGCTGCACAACCGGAAGCACTCCAGGTGTCCCTGGTCTTCTTCCAACCCAGCACTTCCAGATGTGGCGGAGGCACTGTGGGCCAGGGCTCCTCAGGCATTCGGGCGACCCCTGGTGGTGACCATGGGACCCTATAGGGTTGAGTTTCCAAGCTCCACTCCCATGGTCCCCAAAGCCATCAGGGCGGTCGCCCCCTCATGGTCTGGAGGAGGCGCAAGCCCTCCTACGGTCCTCCTGGGTGTCCCAGCTGGGTACCATCCCCGGCCACTCGTCACAATAGATAGATAAATACAGTACATAGACAGACAGATAGATATGAAAGGCACTATATAATAAAATAGATAGATAGATACAATGCATCCAGAAAGTATTCACAGCGCATCACTTTTTCCACATTTTGTTATGTTACAGTCTTATTCCAAAATGGATTAAATTCATTTTTTTTCCTCAGAATTCTATACACAACACCCCATAATGACAACGAGAAAAAAGTTTACTTGAGGTTTTTGCAAAGTTATTAAAAATAAAAAAACTGAGAAATCACATGTACATAAGTATTCACAGCCTTTGCTCAATACTTTGTCGATGCACCTTTGGCAGCAATTACAGCCTCAAGTCTTTTTGAATATGATGCCACAAGCTTGGCACACCTATCCTTGGCCAGTTTCGCCCATTCCTCTTTGCAGCACCTCTCAAGCTCCATCAGGTTGGATGGGAAGCGTCGGTGCACAGCCATTTTAAGATCTCTCCAGAGACGTTCAATTGGATTCAAGTCTGGGCTCTGGCTGGGCCACTCAAGGACATTCACAGAGTTGTCCTGAAGCCACTCCTTTGATATCTTGGCTGTGTGCTTAGGGTCGTTGTCCTGCTGAAAGATGAACCGTCGCCCCAGTCTGAGGTCAAATGCGCTCTGGAGCAGGTTTTCATCCAGGATGTCTCTGTACATTGCTGCAGTCATCTTTCCCTTTATCCTGACTAGTCTCCCAGTTCCTGCCGCTGAAAAACATCCCCACCGCGTGATGCTGCCACCACCATGCTTCACTATAGGCATGGTATTGGCCTGGTGATGAGCGGTGCCTGGTTTCCTCCAAACGTGACGCCTGGCATTCACGCCAAAGAGTTCAATCGTTATCTCATCAGACCAGAGAATTTTGTTTCTCATGGTCTGAGAGTCCTTCAGGTGCCTTTTGGCAAACTCCAGGCAGGCTTCCATGTGCCTTTTACTAAGGAGTGGCTTCCGTCTGGCCACTCTACCATACAGGCCTGATTGGTGGATTGCTGCAGAGATGGTTGTCCTTCTGGAAGATTCTCCTCTCTCCACAGAGGACCTCTGGAGCTCTGACAGAGTGACCATCGGGTTTTTGGTCACCTCCCTGACTAAGGCCCTTCTCCCCCGATCACTCAGTTTAGATGGCTGGCCAGCTCTAGGAAGAGTCCTGGTGGTTTCGAACTTCTTCCACTTGCGGATGATGGAGGCCACTGTGCTCATTGGGACCTTCAAAGAAATTTTCCTGTAACCTTCCCCAGATTTGTGCCTCGAGAAAATCCTGTCTCAGAGGTCTACAGACAATTCCTTTGACTTCATGCTTGGATTGTGCTCTGACATGAACTGTCAACTGTGGGACCTTCTATAGACAGGTGCGTGCCTTTCCAAATCATGTCCAATCAACTGAATTTACCACAGGTGGACTCCAATTAAGCTGCAGAAACATCTCAAGGATGATCAGGGGAAACAGGATGCACCTGAGCTCAATTTTGAGCTTCATGGCAAAGGCTGTGAATACTTATGTACATGTGCTTTGTCATTTTTTTTATTTTTAATAAATTTGCAAAAATCTCAAGTAAACTTTTTTGACATTCTCATTATGGGGTATTGTGTGTAGAATTCTGAGGAAAAAATGAATTGAATCCATTTTGGAAATAAGGCTGTAAAATAACAAAATGTGGAAAAAGTGATGCGCTGTGAATACTTTCCGGATGCACTGTAGATAGATAGATGTGAAAGGAACTATATGGATATTTTTATTGATATAATTGTTAAAAAGAACAATATATAACATCACCCAACAGACAAAAAAAAAATATATACAGAAAAATAAAAATAATCTTATTCAATATAACAAAAGAAGAAAACATTTCCAAAAAGCTGTCTTAACACACTCTAATTAAGCATATGTGGGGAAATATTATAACATCAAGTGTAACTCATCGTCTTCACATTCACAGAGCACACTACACACCATATATCCCTAAACCTTTCCAAATTCTTTGTACATTTATAAAAATTAAACTCCACTAAGATTCTACTCTTGCATAACTGTTTGAAGAACCCAATGTTATCCTGAAGCCCAGCCCCACTGATCTTATTTTTGTGGGTTTTCCATATTGTTAGTTTTGCTTGCCCTATGATGAAGTTCACCAGGTTCACGTTATTCCCTATTTGTTTTGTTGCCTTCCACCCAAACAAGAAGCCCACCTCGTTATAAACAATACCCAATCTAACAATCAGATTTCTGATCACAGTGAAAAGAGGCTGAAGTCTCATACAAAACATAAAACAATGAAACACTGTTTCTCTTTCACCACAAAAGGGACAAGTATCAGAAACCCCAGGACTAATTATTGCTAAAAAGGAGTTCACTGCTAAAATGCCACGCAACAGCCTCCACTGCAGATCTCCCACCCGATGAGCCAATGGTGGCCTGTACAGCGACCTCCAGGCTGGCTTTGCTCCCTCGAGAACAGTAAGTTTATCTTTCCACGGTGTGTCAGGAAGCGTCTTCAGCTGAGCCTGATAGTTGACTGTCACACACATTCTGTAAAGTTGCTTTCCTGTCACACACTGCAGTGGTAGGTCCAGCAGGTTACTTATGGACAGTAAGCCATTAGTTTTATTGTCAGTCCACTCACATGCCGGGGACACCACAAGTGTAGGAAAATCACATTCACTGGAAGGGCAAATGTTTGTAACAAACAGATCTTCTATTTGTGTTAAATAGTTCTTGAGCAAAGATGTTCTCAGTCTATTTAAGAATTTTCCTACTAATCGCAGAGAGTGCACTCCTGTCTCCTCTGCTATTGTTGTTGTGTCCTTTCAAACAAATCTGTCCCAATCAATTAAATGACGAAGTTTAGTAACATGGCACCGTACAAAATTATGAGCAAAATGCTGTAATTCCCAAGAGCAGCTGACATGAGGATTAAATAGCAGCGGTTCCTCCAGTACCCAAAATAAGGAAGTACTTTCAAAATCCCTTGTGACCCTCAGTAGAGACCAAGCACTTAAAACTTTTATAAAAGTCCAGTAACTGTGAGGTATTAATCTTGTCCACTTCACATAGCACTATGTTCTTCCCCAGTCTCATCTGTTCAACCTGGTCAAGAAAAAAACGAGCTAAAAAAGTCCATGGGTGCTGCTTCTGTGAATATAACAGTTTTTGTACTGCTTGTAGACAGAAAGCAGCCACTCGACTCACAACATCCATAAGTCCTTGACCCCCTTCCTCTAGTGGTAAGTACAGCACACTCCGTCTCAGCCAGTGCATACCATCCCAAAAAAAGTTCACAATGGCCTCCTGTACTTGCTTGATCAGTTGTGATGGGGGCTCCAAACAGATGCATTTATGCCACAGGCTGGAGGTTACCAGGCTATAGGACATCTGGGGGAGGATCCAGTGCCATTTTGTCAGTCGATCTTGAACCTTTTGGAGCAATCCCTCCCAGTTCTTGCGTACAAAGTGTCCATTGCCAAGGTAGACTCCCAGGTACAATAATCCTCCAGTGCTCCACCGCAGACGCCCCTCAAGCTGTGGTGGACTCATTCCGGCCCAGTCTCCCACTAGCAGAGCACTGCTTTTGGTCCAGTTTATTTTAGCCGATGACATTTTTTCATAAGTCCTTTGACAAGCTGTCACCTTATCCACATCCTCCTGATTCTTGATGAGAACCACAATGTCATCCGCATAAGCCGTAACTTTAAATTGCTCCACTGTATACTCTGGTATAGACAAACCACTCAGCACTCTTCGCAACTCCTTCAAAAATGGCTCCAATGCCAGTGCGTACAGCATTCCAGAAAGACAGCAGCCCTGTCGAACTCCTCTTTGAGCCGTAAAAGGCGCGCACAAGCCACCATTGACTTTCACTACACTAGAAATGTCACTATAGAGTAATTGAATATATTTAACAAATTTCTCCCCAAAACCAAAAGCCCTCAACACATCCCACAAGTAGGAATGACTGACCCGATCAAAAGCTTTCTCTTGATCTAAGGAGAGCAAGCCAACTTTAAAATTAAGAAGCTCTGAGGAAGCCAAAATATCTTGAACTAAAAAAATATTAAAAATAGTTCTGTCAGGCACACAGTAGCTCTGATCTGGATGCACCACTTTAATCAGAACAGTCTGGAGTCTGTTGGCCAGCGCTTTAGAAAAAACCTTATAGTCTGCGCACAGCAGTGACACAGGCCGCCAGTTTCTAATTTCACGCAAATCTTCCTTTTTAGGAAGGTGGGTTATCACTGCTCTCTGACAGCTCTGGGGTAAGACACCCGTCCTGATGCTCTGTGTGAACACTTCTAATAAGTCTGGACCAATGAGATCCCAAAATTCCTTACAAAATTCAACTGGGATCCCATCAATACCCGGAACCTTGACCACATTAAGCCCCTTCAAAGCATCTGAAAGTTCTGATAAAGTCACAGCTGCTTCCAGGTTTGTGACATCTCCCTTAGGAAGCTGAGGAAGATTCTGTAACAAATGATGGCAGTCCTTGTCATCTTGAGCTGTCTCTGCAGCATACAAAGTCTTATAGAAGTCCCTCACCACCATCACCATCTCCCTGATCTCCACTGGCTGTTGTCGCTCTGTCCCATCTGCTGCCCGCCAACAATATAAAACTTTGCTTTGTGAATTCTTTCTTTCAAGACTAAAAAAATACTTTGTTGGTGCATCCATTTCATTTAGGCTCTGGAATCGTGATCTCACCAGAGCCCCTTTAACTCTGGTGTCAAACAGCTGGGCCAGACCCCTCTTTTTATCTTTGAGGCTCTCTGTAAGCTGTGTGTTTGGACCCAAATCGAGAAGCCTCTGGATCTCTGTGACCTCCGCTTCTAATTCAGCCATCTCAGATTTTAAACATTTAGTGACATTTCTAGTGTATTGCTGACACAAACCTCGAATCTGCACCTTCCCTAAATCCCACCATTGGTGCAGGCTGATGAACTCCCTTTTTTTAATTTTCCACGTGTTCCAAAAAAACCTGAATATTTCTTTGAAATTCTGATCTTGAAGTAAAGCAGAATTGAAGTGCCAATAAGCACTTTTAGGTGTGTAAGCAGCACACTGCAGGTTACTAAACTGTGATCTGACAGCCCAGTGGGTGTGATGGAGCTCGATTTGAACAGTCCAAGGGGATGCTTAAACGTGTAAAAGCAGTCCAGTCTGGCCAGTGACACCTCCCCACCACTTACTCTCCCCCACGTGTATCGCCTGCTCTCCTCATTCTTCCTCTTCCATACATCCACCATCTCCGTTCCTCTCAGTATCCTCAGCAGTTCTTGGGCTGAGCGAGGATGAGGCTCAATCCCGTTATTTCTATCTAATGGTGACTCGATAGTACAGTTAAAGTTGCCTCCCAACACTACAAGTTCTTCTGAACTGCACTGCTCTAAAAGAGCTTCAACTTTCTTAAAAAACTGTACTCTATCATTTCCATCATTTGGAGAGCAGACATTTATGAAGTTAAAAACTTTGCCCTGGATTTGTGTCTTCACTCTCAATAATCTCCCCTCCAGTATGTTATCCACCCCACAGATGTCCGCATTGATGTTATTTGTCAACAGCACAGCCACCGCGGCACTGACATTGGACCCGTTACTGTAAAATATCTCACCACTCCAGTCGCAGCTCCACTCCCACTGGTTTTCCTTATCAATGTGAGTTTCTTGTAAGAAGGTTACATCCAGATTTTTCTGTTTTAAAAACTCAACAAGAGCCCATCTCTTGCCAGTATTTCTACCCCCATTGATATTTAAGTTTCCAATTTTAATACTGGCCATAATCACAGATGATATAAAAAAACAATTTACGAGAAGACCCCAGTTCAAAAGGAGATGAATCCTACCATTCCTATTCATTTTGGCTATTCATTTTGGACTTTCTCTTCAGTTTACTTAATATATACTTTAATCTCACCAGCTCTTGTGAGGTGAACATTGCAGACGAGGATGGAGATTTTCTTAAACTGCGGACTGATGACACAAACAGATCAATATCTGGAAAGTATTCAGACTCATCGACTCCTTTTCACCCAGCGGTCTCTAATAGAAAGTTTTTTATACTTTGGGCACTGTAACCCACTCCGTCTTTTAGGTCTTGTGCTTCAGACACCGTGGATGAATCAGAAATACTGCCTTCCTCTTCCTCACTTTCACTAGCTACCGCGGCGTCTTCCTCCGTCACAGCTGCTAAAACTGCAAAGCTGCCAGCAGCGACGGGAAAGGCGGCCGCACTGCTCTCTCGGTCAGCAACAGGCGATTCTGCCGCGACGTTGCTGCACTTTTTCACAGAACCTCCTTCAACTGTACTGTAATGGTGTTTTTGAGCTGGTCGTTTAAACCCATCATTGTTTTCCGGATCTTTAACTTCTTCCATTTCAATCGATCCCCAAACACTGTCATCCAAAACTGCAGGTAGTTCTACTGTAACCCCACTGCTCCCCTCCTCACTGTTCACAGTCTCATCAACATGCGCGCCCTTCTCCACCAGCGCACTAACAGAAGCCCCCTCACTGGCTGATCTCACCGGCTGATGAGGGTCCAACCTGTCCGATTCCCCTTTTCGGGGCACTGTTTAACTAAATGCCCACCACTGCCACACGCTAAACATTTCATCTCATCAGAAGTAACAAAAATAACGTAATTGTGACCGTCAAGCCAAAACCGCATAGTAATATTAAGATCCACGTCCATCTGGTTAAACACCATATACACCTGCCTTCGAAAAGACAATACGTGTATTTATTGCAGGAGCTTTGCACCCAAGGGGAATATATCGGATCTTTGATACCAGTCGACTGTGACTCTCCAATTCTCTTTCTAGTACTTCATTTCTTAAAAATGGCGGTACATTTGACAAAAGAACTTTTCGGGCTGGAGCCGCCAGCGGATACACTTGCACAAAAACACCATCGACTTCTTCTACAAGCGTCGATACCAAATCAACAGAACTTAAAAATAATACTATTGATCCATTCATTCGAGACGCTGATTTAATGTTTTTCACATCCTATAACTTCTCCCACTGCCAATACCCCACTCTCTAAAGGAATAAAATCCTCCGAAATAAGTTTAACGCCATGCTGGCGAGTCAACTTTTCCAAACCTGCAGCCATAGTGGCTGCCGTGGCATAAAGCCACACAATAAGTCCTTTAAAACTTTTCCACCAACACTTAGAAAGAAAACTAAGAAAATTAGAAAAGAAAAGAATAGTGATTTAAAGTTTAAACAAAACAACACATACCTCAGGATCCGCTCTCACACTCCACAACCTCCATCCGCGCCAACACATACTCCCAGCAAGCACTGCGACAGTGAAACAGGAGGGAAGCAGAGAGACAGATAGATATGAAAGGCACTATATAATAGATAGATAGATAGATAGATAGATAGATATGAAAGGCACTATATAATAGATAG
>JANRMT010062823.1:8891508-8903608 GCA_026402145.1 Polypterus bichir lapradei
ACATAACATAACATAACATAACATAACATAACATAACATAACATAACATAACATAACATAACATTCTCAAACCTGCTTTATCCAATTCAGGGTCTTTGGGAGCCTGAGCAAATACTGGTACTAATAATTAGGTGGGAACAAACCCTGGATCAGGGACCAATCCATCACAGAAAATGCAATCATAATATAACAGAACATTCTTAAACCCATTTCAGTGGTACAGGACGCTGGACTCTGTCGCCCATTGTACTGGTTGAAAGGCAGGAACCAACAGTGGCTAGGATTGCCAGTTCATCACAGAAAACAAATATAATTATAACATAATATTACCAGCTTAACCCAGTTCAGAGTCTTGGAGGGTCCAGAGCCTGTCAGAGCAGTATCTGATGTAAGGCAGGAATTAACCCTGGACACGATGACAGTCCGTTACAGAAAAAGCAATCACAACATAACATAACATAACATAACATTCTCAAACCTCCTTAATCAAATCCAAAGCCTTCGAGGGCCCAGAGCCAATCCTGGCAGCACTGAGCACAAGGCAAGAGCCAACCCTTCATTGTAAAGCACATCACACACACACACACACACACACGCACACACACACACACACACACACACACACACGCACACCAGGACAAACCCCACCCCCACAAGCGCACACATCCTGGGAATGTTCACAACTGCCTGTTTGTTTCTAAAGAAACATTTTCCATTTAATAGGATTTAGCTTGAAAATTGACAGTTGGTTGACAAGCATGCATTAACATGTAATTTGCATATGATGCATTTAACAAAATCGAATTGGCTACTCATGCTGAAGCTAATAACCTTAACGTTGCAGCCGCTTCCTCCAAATGTTCTTGTTTCACTTCCCAGCTGCTGTTGAAATTCTCTGATAAAAGTTGGACACGACTGTAGAAAGTGTCCCAACTCTTTTAAGATCATGTAAATCCGCCCTTCCAGGTGACTTTAAAGTCATGCGATGAAGCCAACCTTAGAATCCAATGGACAAATTATAAAATGAAGTGTTGCAAAGCAGACAATTGCAGAGGCCGATAACAGGAGTGAGCGGGAGCGAACCGAAGGCTCCCGCTGCGCGCTGTTGGTTAAGGTGGTGACATGTGACACCTGCAGACTTGCTGGCTTGCTGATCAAAGACGTGCCCCGGGATCAAGCTCTAATCAGGCCGGCTTGGGAAAAGCTGGGTGGTGAAAGCAATCAAAAGAGGTTGGAAACCAGCTACTCTAGAAGGGAAAAACCAGCCGGGGTGTAACCTTTGACATGAACTTGCACAGTGGTGCTTTTTTCACAGGCTTGATATAAGATGCTAATGGAAGCCTCGCTATTGATCTGCGCAAAAAGGCAGAACGGCGTATGGCAGTGCCCCGTAGCCTTGGAGATACACAGTAACCATGGTTTTGAGTCATGCGGCAGTGTGTGATGACTTCATCATTTTCTCCCCCTTGTTCATTAATATGCATCATATAAATGAGGAAAAAGAAACAATTGTGTTATTCTGTTAGTCCGAAAACTTTTTAATGTGGAAACGGTCCTTTCTCTTCAACTGTGTGTTGTTAATCAGCATTTGGATCTCCCGACTAGCAAGATTTGCTTCATAGAAATTCTATCTCATGATGTTTTCTAAGCATAAATCTGATAGTTTTGCATCTGGTGGCACAGTGATTAGTGCATGAGGCTTACTGTGCATGGTATCTGGATTTAGTTCCTGATTACTGATTACTTCACGTCCAGTGTTTCCCATTTTACTCCGAATACTCAAATACATGCTTGTTTGGTTAACTTGTAAATCTAATATGAGTGAGCATCATTAAATAAGGAATGCAATGAATCGGCATCCACATCCTGGGTTATTTTCTGCCAGGTGCTTAATGCTGCTGGGTGAAATTCTGACTTTGCAAAGCCTTTACTTTAACAAAGACTTAATGACAAAGGATTTACTAGATTGGGAATGAGATGCTGAAATAGCTGGCTATGTGACTCACTTATTTTGCGCTAGAAGCAGCGATGGTGGCTCAGTGGCTAGCGTACCGACTCACAGCTCTTGGGTACTGCCCTGTTTTAATTTACCACTGGGGTGGGTTCATTTCCAGTCTTCATGACTGTCTGCGTAAAGTTCTACTTGGTTTTCTCGGGATGCTTACATAGTTGTCTGTGTGGTGAGTGTGGTGTACTGTATATGAGGGGGACTGAATACAGAATGTAATCAATAGGCGATATGCACACTCTTTTCTGGATTCCACGTCAGCTGACTGCTGCGTTTCAAAATGGACTAGCTATTGCGTTTTTCACCCGATCGCTTCAAGAGGTGCCCACACTTACGGTAAATGACACAAGTTGAATTCTTCAAACATCGTGCGAAACGTCAGGAGCTAAAAAGGAAAAGGGCTTCAAACTATACGTTGCAAGCTATGTATTATAAACTTGTGTCTACTATGAACTTCCATGGGAAAAATATGTGATTACATTAGGTTTCTTTAAAAAATCAGAATTTCAATAAAAAGTCATTAAAGTTTATTCAGGGTCTGGTGAATATGTCAATCAGTCAGTCATTTTCCAACCCGCTATATCCTAACTACAGGGTCACGGGGGTCTGCTGGAGTCAATCCCAGCCAACACAGGGCGCAAGGCAGGAACAAACCCTGGGCAGGGTGCCAGCCCACCGCAGGGCACATACACCCACCCACACACCAAGCACACACTAGGGACTATTTAGGATTTAGGAACCTGCATGTCTTTGGGAGGAAACTGGAGCACCCGGAGTAAACCCACGAAGACACGGGGAGAACATGCAAACTCCACACAGGGAGGACCCGGGAAGTGAACCCAGGTCTACTTACTTACTTACAATATGTAAGTAAGCTTAATTCTGCAATGTCAATGGACAAGTTATATGAGCCAGGGATGAGTCACCGAAAGAACAAGCTGGCATTACATCATCAATAGCGGGAGCGCCTATGAAAATGGCAACTCTGCTCAGTCACACACACCTTTTCCAACAAGTGCGGCAGAAGGCAAGCAGTCCTTTTAAAGATAGCGAGCCACCTCAAAGAGCCGTGTAAAATAACAATAACATAAATAACAGTGGGAGGTCGAGCTTTTAGTTACAGGGCCCCTAAACTATGTAATGGTCTGCCTGCTACTATAAGAGATGCCCCTTCAGTATCAGCTTTTAAATCCTCACTACTTCAGCTTAGCACACCCTGACTAGAGCTGCTGATTAACTGTACAGACTGCATCTCTGTTGGCACTAAAACATAAGTAACATGATAGTTATAATTTGTTATTAACCCTCACCTATTCTGTTTCTCTTCTTGGTACTCAAATGTGGCACTTGGTGCCACGGCTCACCTGCCAAGTTGTTTTGCCTGCCTAAGGTAAAATCATCCCTGATGGAGGATCGCAGGAATTGTGGGGTAGAGGGGTCCTTCCATTGGATTGGCTGGCCCAGCACTCAGCTGTGGAGTGGGCAAATTGGGGAGGCAGCTTGATGGTCGAGGTCTCTAGGACTCTAAACAAATTCAAATCATATTATGGGATATCATCTACTGTTAAATTCTGCTCCGTACTTGTAAAATTTTTATTTTTATACTGTATTGAGGATTTGTTCTGTTCTGTGTATTGTATTATATTGACCCCCATCCACTGCATGCCCAACCTACCTGGAAAGGGGTCTCTCTTTTCATCTGCCTTTCCCAGGCTTCTTCCATTTTTTTCCCCTACAAGGTTTTTTTTTCTTTGAGAGTTTTTCATTGTCTTCTTAGAGAGTTAAAGCTGGGGGGCTGTCAAGAGGCAGGGCCTGTTAATGGCCATTGCGGTACTTCTTGTGTGATTTTGGGCTATACAAAAATAAACTGTATTGTATTGTATTGTAAAGAGCAGAGAATCCATCCATTGTGGTGCTCAACACTCATACCACACTACATAATAACTTGAGTCTGCTGGGCATTTTACCTTGAAAAAAAGTGAATGTCTCTGTCTGATCCAGCAAAATGGTGAATGCCAAACCGCTGTTTCATTGTAAGGGTCTCAATTTGTTTCATCAAACGCTAAGTCGACAACTGCTGGATCTCGAGCCAAAGTGCAGTCATCTTCGAGGATTTTGTCATCCTCTTCTTCACCCAGTGTGTCATACTCTGTCGGTGGCTTTCTGCTCTCCCAAACCCCCAAGTCTTGAAAGTGCAACAGAGAAGTTGTTTCACTCAAACAACGCAGGAACCGCTCCCTTCTTCCACAGTCACCACCCTGCCTCAGACCCTGGCTCATGACAATTCTCTTTTTTTTTAAATGCCGGCTACAAACTTGAGTATGAGAAACTAACCATAAAGCTCGCTCTCTGGATAGTGATGACCCATTTAGATTGAGTTTCCACATCAGAGGGAAATGTATGATACTAAGTGCCTTGTTGTACTCACTGGAAGCTCGTCATAAAGGTGCACAACAACGTTCATCTGTGGAGCTATTTGTACGCTGAAACTTCTTTTTCTCGGACATTCTCACCACTAAACAAAAATCATAATTGCAGTATGGACAATGGAAGTGACGGAGTGGGCTGAGGTTTCATTGGAGGTACGTCAGCATATAGTCAGTTGGTGTGCATATAGTCAATTGGTGTCCCATCCAGGCTGAATTCCTCTCTTGTGCTTAATGCTGCTGGAATATCCTCTGCCTTCCCACATCTTTGGGATGATAACATGAATGCTACATTGGCAGGTTAAGTGATTTGCTTATTAGGTTCTTGAAGCACTAGAAGCGGCACAGTGGTTAGAAATTCTGCGTCACTGCTCCAGGGATCTTGGTTCACTTCCAGAGTTGGATGCTGTCTATGCAGAGTTCCATTAGGATGCTCACAAAGATGCCTGTTTATTTTTTTTTTTTTGCTAATGTGGAGGATGAAACAGCATCCCAGTTTGGATGGACGCTACTCCCTTATCTGGCCAGGAGGCCATTATAATAGAAGGTCAACAAGGGAGTTGTGATATTCCACTTCCACAGAAAGGACAATGTAGCAGCAATTACAGAGGAGCTGATGGACACCCTGGCGGGCCTAAGAGCAGTGGTGTAGCTGGGGGGGGGGGCAAGGGGGGACATCTGTCCCCAGGCACAGCATCCAGGGGGCGCCAAATTGATGTTACAAAATTTTAGAATTAAATTTTTCCATTCTTAAATGCACTAAAAAGCGAGTATTTTGCCTACAACCCGGAAGTGCGTCCTAGTCACATGGACAAAGGGAATGACGTGCTTCCGGGTTGAAGAAGAGGAGTTTTCATCTGACCCGGAAGTGCTAGGAAGTCACAAGGACTGCGGGTTCAGAAGCACTTCTGGGTCATGGACTATAAAAGGACTATGGGAGATCCCAGAAGTTGAGCTGAGCTGGGTGGCAGGGTGGCAACGCGTCTGGGAGTGGAGGATTTATTGAGAATTGTAATTGTGGAGTATTATATGAGTATTGTGGAATGGAGGGTGCTTTGTGCACATATTTGTCTAAATAAAAATGATATTTGGACTTTTACCTGGTGTCTGGCGTCTGGTCTGAGGGTTCAAGGGGACGACAGTGCCCCCTATCTGTCACACAGATTTAGATTTTAAAGAACACGAGGCGGCGTTATCATTTTTGGAGACTTATATCAAATTTTTTTCTTAAAATACTATTATTTTAAATAGATTTTTTAAAATTCTCTTTCCCTTCCCCATTGCATTTTGGCAAACAGGAGGGGGCGTGAAATCTTCAGTTGTCCCCAGTTGTCCCCAGAGGCATAGCTAGGCTAGGAGGCTGGCAGGCTGGGTGACTTCCATCCCTTTGTACACTGAGTGACAGCATCCAGTCTGGCAAACCCAAGTATTGATACCTCCAGAGGAGCATGGGAGTTGTGGTCCCATCGGGCTGCCCAGTGGGGTTCTGCAAGGGGCCGCCAGAATAAGCTGTTGGATATTGACTGCACAAGGACCGGTGTGGTCTTGTACGACCCCCAGTTGATTGAGTACCGGAAGTACCCCCAGGCTGGGTGTAAAAAGAAAGCCCCCAGTTGGCCCAGGGTGTTGGAGTTGGGAGAGGGAGCTGGACAACTCTCTCCAAAATTGATTTTTCCATAAAGGAATTTTCTCTGGATGCTCAGATTTATGGATTTTAGGGTTTTGTGCGATGCTAATATATTGTTAATCAGTGTTTCACAACCACTGAGTCGTGGGCTCTCCTGGGAAGAGTGAAAGAGAAAAGAAAAGAAAAAGCAGAAAATAACTGGATTGTCACTCAGTCAGTCTTCACCTAACCCGTTTATTCATGAACAGGGTCACGGGGAATCCTGGAGCCTATCCTAGCAGGCACAGGGTACAAGGAAGAACAAACCCTGAACTGGGCACCAGTCCATCACAGGGCAAACACACACCAAACACACACGCTAAGGTGCCAATTTAGCATTGGCAATCCACCTAACCTGCTTGTCTTTGGGCTATGGGAGGAAACCAGAGCACCTGACACAGACAAAAGCAGAACATGCAAACTGCACTTAGGGAGGACCTGGGACACAAGCCCAGGTAGCGCTAACACTACACCATTGTGTCACCCATTGCAATGTATTTTATTGAATTGAGTTGCGTACTACTGAGGAAAAGAACCTTGTTAGATGTGATGTATCCAAATAAAAATAACATTTCGTTGAACCGAGGGCTCCCCTTGAGTAGACCTTTCCTACTGGGCACATTAGCCATATCTGAATGAGTTTCATTGAATGTACAATCGCAATGAATTGACACCCTACTCAAAATTATTTCCTACCTTGTCCTTAATAATACTGGGATGGTCTTTTAGCTCCCCTGAGGACTTTAATCTCCTTGGCATTAACCCCGAGCATCTCTCAAGCTTGAAATTCTATGTAAAAATGGTTAACCCCGAGTCTTGCTCAGATCAAGCTGTTTGGAGGAGATATAGAGCATTAAGCCCGAATAACGCTCAGGACAGTATTCTGCTGCACGTAACTGAATGTAGACTGCTCTGAACATGGCGTCCTATCCAGGACAGATTTCTATCTGCTGCTTACTGCTATTGGTGTAGGTTTTACCTTTCCAGTCTTCCTAAGGATGGAGTTGTTTACATAAGAGATGTCAAAATGGCCACTTAAATGTGTTTTTCTTTTCTTATAATTTGAAGCAATGATGGTGGCCAAATGGCTGTCATGTACGCTCACTGGTTTATGATTTGCCTTTCCACAGACTTCTAGTGGATGGAGTGGTTCACTAAAGAGTTGCTGTAATTTCAGGTTAAAAAGATTCTTGTTTTACACATGAATCAGTGATGGTGGTGTCACAAGAACGACAAAGAGACATTGGAAAGGTTTGCGGCAGCCACCCATATAATATTTCCCGGCTGCAAAATCGATCAAAAAGCGTCCAAAACAGAACTGACTTGCAGCCATAAAATGCATGCAGAGGAAGTGATGTCACCAGGGCCGGAACCAGAAGTGACGTCAAGTGACGTCAACGGTCTGCAAAGAATTGAGAGAGAGAACCAGTGCACTTTGCCACCCCCTGGTCAGGCGTGGAATTACTTTTATTCAAGTTGTCCCATCATCGCGCATGTGTGACAGTGGTAAAATGGCTTTATCCAGAAAGCTTTTTCTCTGGTTGATCAGATTTATGGATTTTAGGTTTTTGTGTGACGCTAATATATTGTTACTCAGTGTTTTGCAAGCACTGGATCGTGGGCTGATGCAGGTGGGACGTGAGTTGCTGTTGTTTAGAATGGTAGTGGGTCACGGTGGATTGTGCAGTGTGTCACGGCATATCGCCACTCCGACAATCGCACTCGATTCCCTCCTTTGCTGCCAATCGCACTTGATGGTTAACCAAGGGGAACACCACACTTTGGCGGGTCGTGAAGGCACTGATATGGATAAAGGTGCATCACAGCACCAGACAGGTCGATAAACTGTAAATGGCTGAATGAGCAAAGCAGTCATTTGCTGGGCTGTCCTTGCCTGATTCTAGTCTTGCGTTTTAGTGTTGCTAGGATGAACTCTGGCAGGCCACAGGCTTGTAATGGATGAAGTGAGTTGAGGCATAACTCAGGAGGACAGGATCCCATACGTTTAAATTGCGGAACGCTGCTCATCCACCAATATTCGGAGGCGATGCTGCTCAGCTATGTCTTCTACTGGACTTTCTCCATGCTATCTGCTTGGATGAGTCTCAGCTCCCCCAGATGCTCCTCTGTCATGAACTCACCAAAGAATCACAAACCTGGGAAATGCGGGAAGGACCACTTAAAGTGTTCTCTCAAGGTGTGCTCCATTCCACTCTGACAGCTTGAGATGCTTTGTTATTGAAGAAGTTTGTCACTTTGAACAAGAATGGATTTACCAATGAGAGGAAAAAAGACTGGCAGGACAACTCTATTGATGACACAATGCTGTGGGCGACACGGTGGTGGTGGTTTGGGGGGTTACAATGCCATCAATTGGCATCACATCCATGTATTAGTATTGCTGGGGTAGATCCTGGCTGCCCACAGGCTTGTCTCTCTCTATATAAAATCCAACGTCTCTCTGTCTGTTTGTCTGTCTGTTTGTCTGTCTGTCCGCTTTTCACGAGAGAACTACTTAACGGATTTAGATGGAATTTTTTTCACAATTTGCTGGAACATTCCGGTTGATTTTGCGATTTCTCTCATCACACTAAGTATCATAGTTTGATTTATTTGTGCGAACCCGAGAGAGACACAGTGGGCCAAGGTGGCCAGGGCCCTCCTCACTCACGTGCCTTACTTTACATCCGCTTAGCTAGTGAATGAGAGAACTACTTAACGGATTTAGATCGGCTTTTTTCTGTGATTTGCTTGAACATTTTGATGATTTTGTGACTTCTCTCATCGCGCTAAGAATCATAGTTCGCTTGCAGGAGCGATTTATTCACGCTAATCCAAGACAGAGGCTGCGGTCCTTGGGGAGGGGGAAGCGTGACGTCAGGAGTGGGGAGTCGGTCTGCCTCTGAGTTTTGGAGTGTAACTTAGCTAGCAATACCTTTTTGTTTATTGATTTTTAAAGTTTGTCCTGTTTCATTACTACGCGTGTGTGGAGCTGCGGGGAACGGCTAATAATGGATAAAGTAAGTTGAGAGAATGGATGATGAACTCATTCATGATTCTATGGCTGCTGAGCCATCAACTTTGTGGTGCACAGTCCATGTCAGAAAATTCTGTAAAGTACTGCATGATGGCTTTTTTTTATGCTTTAAACTTTACCCTTAAGATCTCCTTTTAAGAAAAAAAAATAAAAAATAAAAAATAAAAAACTAAATGAAATGTGTAAGGTGGCAGAGTAAGCTGGTGTCTGAGCTGGGAATTGAATGGGGAACCATCTGGCGCTGACATATTTTGTTTGATTTAGACTCATTCTTCCTAAGGTTTCAAATTTCCACATTAAATAAAAGGAGAAGCAGAATCCATTAGCTGCTAGCTGAGGATTCCTTTTTTTCCACTCAGAATTGCAGGGTATTGTTTAAAGGAAATTGGATAAACTATTCTGCATTAAAACCTGTCAAATTAGAGTATGCACTTGCCGCAGACATATTAATACAACTGGTAATTCAATCTGCTGATTAGTTTACTCGTCTTCAGCCAGAGTTCCCGGAGTGTGGGGTCTGCCTCTCACTTGGCTCACAAAAATCCCCGCCGAAAGGCAGAAGGCTGGTTTTGCTTAAGTGTAATTTGTTTGGTTCGATTTTTAAAGTGCATATGGATAGATTTATTACGCGTTTAACTCTTTATGGTCTGCAAATGGGTTGTGATGAACTACAGGGACATTTTGGTAACAATGAACTGAAACTGTCATTATTGGAGTTGAGTAAATTTCAACATCCCTGCCAAACATGAATTGCTGTCTTTAATTACCAATGGATTATTTGACTTAATTAGGGTTGACTCCTACATATAACTGGTAACTGTGCTGTCTGCCTATTCATAAATACTTCAAACTTGTACTATTTGATATATATATTTTATATTATATTAGCTATCCATCCATTATCCAACCCGCTATATCCTAACTACAGGGCCACAGGGGTCTGCTGGAGCAAATCCCAGCCAACACAGGGCGCAAGGCAGGAAACAAACCCTGGGTAGGGTGCCAGCCCACCGCAGGGCGCGCACACACACACACACACACCAAGTACACACTAGAGAAAATTTAGAATCGCCAATGCGACTAACCTGCATGTCTTTGGACTGTGGGAGGAAACCCACGCAGACATGAGGAGAACATGCAAAGTCCATGCAGGGAGGACCCGGGAAGTGAACCCGGGTCTCCTAACTGCGAGGCAGCAGGGCTACCCATTTTGCCACCGCGCCGCCCTATATTATATTATATTATATTATATTATATTATATTATATTATATTATATTATATTATATCCAGAGACCTGGGTTCGCTTCCTGGGTCCTGGAGTTTGCATGTTCTCCCCATTTCTGCGCGGGTTTCTTCCTATTGCTCCGGTTTCCTCCCACAGTCCAAAGACATGCAGGTTAGGTGTATTGATGATCCTAAATTGTCACTAGTGTGTGCTTGGTGTGTGTGCGTGTGTGTCCTGCAATGGGTTGGCGCCCTGCCTGCGATTTGTTTCTGCCTTGCTCCCTGTGCTGGCTGGGATTGGCTCCAGCAGACCCCCCGTGACCCTGTAGTTAGGATATAGCAGGTTGGATAATGGATGGATGGAAAATATAATATAATATAAAATATATATATCAAATAGTACAAGTTTGAAGTATTTACAAATAGGCAGGATATAGCGGGTTGGAAGATGTCTGACTGACTGCCTGTTAGTGAACCCACTTTATTGAATTCAGAGTTGCAGAAAACCTGTCCCAGAATCATAAGGTACAAGGCAGGAAACAAGCTGTAGATGCACTGTAACTTGGACAATTTAGCATCACCCGTCTGCCTAACATGCACTTGTGGGGGGAGACCCTCGGATTCCCATGGAAAAAGACTTCATGCTGTAATTGCTGCCAAAGGGGGCTTCAAATAAGCACAGAGAAAAGGGTCTGAATACTTGTGTAAATGTGACATTTTACCACACAGAGACAGGGAGAACATACTGTACAGAATCCATACGGATAGTAACCAGGACCGGAATTCAAATTCAAGACTCAAGAGCTGTAAGGCACCATTTCTAACATCTTTGTGACAGTGATGCTAAAAATAATAATTCAGTTTTTAATGATTGCTCTTAACACCCAGGAAACAGTTTAAAAAACAAAAGGTTACGTTCATGACTCTCAGAATGAGGCACACTCATAGACAAGACAAAAATAGCAATATTTTGGTCAAGTGGTCTGAACTCATGACCTTTACGTTGTCTATTATTGTTGGACAGGAACCCACATTTAAGTGCTTGTCTATGAAAAGTTCTCCTAAGCTGCACATGGCTGCCAAACATTACCATCTTTTTTTTTAAACCTCAAACTGGTTATATTTAGCAACATGAATACAACAAAAAGAACAAATCAGTTGGTGCACTTGTTTAAAACATATGGGTGTGCCACGGAGCATCCTCTGAGGAAAAATGTGCTAGCAGGCTAAGCCACACTTGGGAATGAAATGTAAAAAAAAACGACCTGGCTGAGCTCCTGCAGAGAACCCCAGCGAAGTCTGTGCCAGCTGCTGCACCCAAAGGAGAAACACAGAGACGGGGGGAATTACACGCCAGCAAGCTCTATAGAAAACATCACCAGTCTAACGTGAGACATCACTCTCTGGTCAAGAACGTCTGGTCATGCTGCCTGCCACCCTACTATTATCATTATTATCATTTAGGGAGAAACACAGTGGCTCAGTGGTTAGCATTGCTGCTTCCTAAATTCATCTTCCTGTATTTAGTACTAGGGTGTTGTACCGTGTTAGCCATTATGAATGTAGAGAAGAGCCAAGCAAAATGACACCTTTTATTGGCTAACTAAAAAGATTACAATATGCAAGCTTTCGAGGCAACTCAGGCCCCTTCTTCAGGCAAGATGTAATACAGAAACTGAAGTTTATCTTCCTGTATTTAAATTGCATGCTGTTTTATTATGCTACACAATCAGATAGA
>JANRMT010062823.1:8903618-8921070 GCA_026402145.1 Polypterus bichir lapradei
GATAGATAGATAGATAGATAGATAGATAGATAGATAGATAGATAGATGTTAAAGGCACTATATAATTGATAGATAATACTTTATTTATCCCAGTGGGAGATTTAGATTTTTACAGAAACTCTGAAAAGTATTTTAACTAACAACTACTACCCACCATCATGAGAATGGTCACAGTAAAGTATTATTCAGGTGTACATCCATTGGTATAAAGCAGTCCCAGTTACGTTTCTTGACATACTTCTGCTAAATAAGTTTTTGGCTGAAAGTCCTCAGTGTGAGAGTGTCAAAGAGAGGATGTCCAGCATTGTTTATAATGGCACTTGGTTTTGTCTTCATTCTCTCCTCCATTTCTACCTCCAGGGGGTACAGAACATGTCATATAAGTGAACTTGCCTGGCTGTCACAATGTTACAAAACACTAGCTGTGCTATTTGGTATTAGATTTGTAAAGACAGTGTTAACGCTTGTGATGTGCCATTGGAATGACACATGCAGTGCTTTGTATTACTAAAAAACCTCTCTGATGTGCCAACTTTTAGAATTACAGATACAAAGCAATCTTGATGGACACAAGTAGATGGGAAGGTCGTCACAGCCCATATTAAAAGAATGTAGCCTCCTAAGAAAAGAATCTGCTCTATTTGTTCCCTTGGGTTACTAGACCAGTCCAACCTGTCATTGATGGGAGCCCCAACAGGACTAACCTATATGACCAAATGTTTGTGGATGTCTGCCCATCACATCTGTATGAGCTTGATGAACATCCTATTCCAAAATCAAGTGCATTAATATGGAGTTGGCCCCCTCTTTGCATCTATAACAGTCCTAGCTTTTCTGGAAAGGCTTTTCACAAGAGTTTGGAGTATGTTTGTGGAATTGTGTCCCTGTTCAGTCAAAAGTGAGGTCAGATACTGATTTTGGAGAAGAAGCCCTAGCTTGCAATCAGCATTCCAGATTATCTCAAAGGTGTTCATCAGAGTTGAGGTCAGGGCTCTGTGTAGGCCATCTGAATTCCTCTATGTCTTTGTACAAAGAGGCACAGCCATGCTAGAATAGGAAGTTCCTCAAACTGTTGCCACAAAGTTGGAAGCACATAATTGTCTAAAATGTCTTTGTATGCTGTAGCACTAACAAACCCTTCACTGGGACTAAGAGGCCTAGCCCAAACCCTAAAACACAGCCCCAAACAATTTATCCCACTTTATAGGAGACATATTGCTTTTATTGCATCACATCCAGATTCATCCACCAGACTACCAGATAACGAAACATGATTCATCACTCCAGAGAACACATTTCCACTGCTCCAGAGTCCACTCCTGACCAGGAACTTTCTTTATTTATTTAATAATATTTAGCTCTTATTACCTTGGTATGTCATTTGTGAACAAAAACATACAACAGAATTGGAAAAGGGTTGGGGTCCTGGGTAGGAAGGCCTAGTTTAATGGTTGTGGAGAAGGTTAAAGGGTACATATCAGATGAGAATTCAGCTCTCTCTTCCAGAGGGTCATAACAGATGTCTTGTGATTGCAGAGATGATCCTACTAAAGAGTCCAGAAGTAACAAGAAAAGTAGTTCATATGGGTCGACACTGAGAAGGTACCAGAAAGACATGTCCCTTGTCCAATGTTTTGCCCAGCACTTCCCTGATTTCCTGTTTCCAAATCAAATTCTCAGGGCCCAGAACATATGTTGGTTTTATTGAATGCAGGGCAGGTAGCATCCTTGGTAGTGGTGAGCGAGCATGCTTGGCCAAACATGTGTTCGGCTCGAGCATCGCTATGCTCAGAGCATGGCGCTACTCGAACGAGCACCACATGTGCTTGTGCGCCATGCTCGAGTCTCCGCCCTGCACGTTTTGCGGGTTGAAGACAGCCAATCAAGGGGCAGGTAAGTACTGCCCTCACTGTAATGCCAGTAGCCATGTCAGGTGCTGGCATTACAGTGATTAGCCGGCCGGAACACATCATCCGTGCTATATATGCAGGCACTGTCATATAATGTTTTAGAGCGTCAGCTCACCTGCAGGCACTGGCATATAATGTTTTAGAGCATAATTTTTCCTGTAAAATTGATTTTTTTGGGGGGTTTTGGGCGTGTTTTTGGCAGTCTGTAAAAGTGGCGTACAACTCGGACAAACTGGTTCCCAGCAGCAACTTGGGAGTCCAAGATGCATCCAGACATCGTCCCCATGCTGTTCCCAGTCCATTTGGGTGGTGTTTCTGTCACTTTCTGACCTTTTCCAATGGACCAGGCACCCTCCTCTCTTCAGAGCAGGGGGTGCCTGGTTGTCTCCCATTGACTTACATTATACTCGGGTGCTCGGTAGAGCACACGAACATTGCGATGTGTTCGGACCGAACACCCGAACACTTTGGTGCTCGCTCATCACTAATCCCTGGTCAAAGTGACCATCAATTATGGTGTATTTATATACACCGGACTCAGAAAATATTCAGGCCCCATCACGTTTTTGATATTTTGTTGTATTACACCATTGTGGTAAAGTTATTTCAATTCATTTTTTTCTACATGTAGCAAGACTCAATAACTTGAATCACAAAGCAATAACAGAAATTTTTGCATTTATATTTCTGTATGTATAAAATCCAACGTCTGTCTGTCTGTCTGAATGTCTGTCCGCTTTTCATGTGGGAACTACTTAATGAATTTAGATCGGGTTTTTTTTCTATAATTTGCTTGAACATTCCAGTTGATTTTTCGAGTTCTCTCATTGTGCTAAGTATGCGGCACCGATTTATTTGCGCAAATCCAAGAGATAGACTGCAGGCTAAGGGAAGGGGGAGGTGGGACCACAGGAGTAGGGAGCTGGGCGGGACCCTCCTCACTCACACACCAGCCTCTGTTCGAGTTGCTGTACCTATCGCCACGTGTTGGAGCGCACCTTGCCTTCGCTTAGCTAGCAATACAATGTTTGTTCAGCAGACATGACGTTTTTGAGAGAGAGATCAGAGCTACATGTGTTTTAGAGGGTAGCTGCTGATTGGCGGAGATATCACGACCACATGCTCTTCTCCCCACATGGGGGACGCTCTCCCGTCAGAGCTGAACACGATCAGATACAGTGGCAACGTTTGACATTGGAGCATACCGACCTTCCGCTTGGCCAGAGATACCTTGCAAGCCTTTTACATTTTTGGCAAAGAGATCACAGCTACATTCTCACGCCTGATAGCAAAACCCAAAATATTTTATATCAAGAGGCCCTCGGATACGAAAGCTATCAATAGAAATTCTTCTCAATACAAATTATTACATTTTTTTTTTAATTTTTAAAATTTGTCCTGTTTCACTACTATGTGGGCGGAGCTGTGGGGGACAGCTAGTTAGAAATAAAAGGTAAAATATCACATTGACACCAGTATTCAGAGCTTTTTCTCAGTACTTAGTTGAAGCCCCTTTGACAGCGATGACAACCAGAAGTCTTCTAATGTGTGATTTACAAAGTTATGCCATGCTGGATTTGGGGATTTTCTGCCATTCTTCTCTGCAGATTCGCTCAGGCTCTGTTAGTTTGGATGGAGACCACCAAGGGACGCCTATGTTTTAGGTCTGTAAAGAGATGTTTGATTGGGTTTTAGTGTAGGCCCTTACTGGGCAGGTCAAGAACATTCCCAGAGCTGACCCCACAAGTCACACTTGTGTTGTATTTGCTTTGTGCTTAGGGTCTTCATCCTGTTGGAATGTGAACCTTCGGCCCAGTGTGAGGTCCAGAATGCTCTGGATATGGATATGTTTGTATTTTGTACCACATTCAGATTTTTCTCAACCCTGTCTCCTTGTCCCTGCTGCTGTAAAACAACCCCACAGCATGATGCTACCACCACCACTGCGTCAGCATTAGAATCGTATTGAACAGGTGAGGAGCAGTGTTTCGTTTCTTCCAGACATGATCTTGGATAATCTTGCTTTCAACAGACCAGAGAATCTTGTGTCTTACAGTCTGAGAGTCCTTTAGGTGCCTTTTCTCACACTTCAAATGGGCTTCCATGTGTCTTTTACTGAGGAGAGTTTTCTGTCTGGCCACTCTGTTCTAAGGCTTTGATCGATGGACTGTTGCAGTGATGATTGTCCTTCTGGAAGTTTTTTTTCCATCGCAACACAGATTCAGGAGCTCAGCCAGAGCTATCATCATGTTCTGGGTCACCTCTCTAACCATGGCCCTTCTCCCATGATTGTTCAGTTTGGCTGAATGGCCAATTTTTAGGAAAAGTTGTGGTGGTTCCAGGCTTCTTCCTAATTAAGAATGATGTAAGCCAATGTGCTCTTAGGAACCTTCAACTGCAGGAATATTTTGTAACCTTCCTTAGATCTGCGCCTCGACACAATCCTCTCTCTAAGCTCTATAGACCAGTGCTTCCCAAACTCGGTCCTGGGGACCCCCTGTGGCTGCAGGTTTTTGTTCCAACCAGCTTCTGTTTCTAATTGGACTCCTGGGCTAATTAAGTGAACTGTTATTTCCCAGATTCTGTGTTTTGAGAACAATATAGAAATTAGAAAACTAAGTTTGGTAACATAAATATATATATTAAAATTTACTAAGCAGTTATATGAGAATAAAGTTTTTTTTTTCTTTTTAACAATATTTTTCATCTTCATTTTCATTCTACTTTTCCAGGTGTTCTAATTGTTTAATTAATTCATTATTTACTAATTAGTGGGTCTGACGCTAAAGTAGTTGCAGCCTTTCATGATTCAGTGTTGTCTGCTCTGCTCATTTTTAATTGTCATTAATAAGATACAACGAAGGGGGAAAAATGCACAAAGAAAAGGCAAAATAGAATGAAAGCAAATAAAGAGAGTTAAGCATTTAAATCTATAGCAAAAATAGAAATCTTTCTAAATCTATATATATAAAAGCCAAATACCAGTGACTCACTCATCAGGAAATCTCCCGAACAATGAGGACTTGGGACTTGAAATTTGGAATGTATAGGTTACCCTTTGCCCATAGGTGCTCACTAAAGAAACGGTTTTAAAAATTTCATGGTCCAAGCACAAAATGTCTTATAGTTTTTTAGACCCGTTTGTATGTCTGTCTGCTTTTCATGAGAGAGCTACTTAACGGATTTAGATAGGGGTTTTTTCTATAATTTGCTTGAACATTCCGTAGATTTTGCAACTTTCTCATCGCGCAAAGTATCATAGTTCGCTTGTAGTACCAATTTATTAGCACGAATCCAAGAGAGACTCATAGGGCTGCGGGGCGGAGCCCTCCTCATTCACGCGCTTGCCTTGGGGCGTAACCTTAACTCTGCTTAGTTAGCGAACGAGAGAACTACTTAATGGATTTAGACCTTTTTTTCCATAATTTGCTTGAACATTCCGATTGATTTTGTGACTTCTCTCATTGTGTTAAGAATCATAGTTCGCTTGTAGGAGTGATATATTCGCGCTAATCTGAGACAGAGGCTGTGGGCTGAGTGGAGGGGGAAGAGTGACGTCAGGAGTAGGGAGCCGGGCAGGGCCCTCCTCACTGTCCTGTTTTACTAATTTGCGGGCAAAGCCGCAGGGGATGGCTAGTGTCCTTATGAATGTAAAAATCATGCTGCTGTGCTTTTCTGAATGTGGATTAATAGAAAAAAAAAATACCAGCTAATTAAATGAGATCAGTGTTATCATGTGATGTCATTGATTATGAATCTGGTTGGAACAAAAACCTGCAGCCACAGGGGGTCCCCATGACCAAGTTTGGGAGCACTGCTAAAGGTAGTGACGGGAAAATGGAGCCTCATAAAACTTTGAGGCTTTCTTTCTATTTGTGCCGAAAAAAGATTCGAGCTTTGAAGTCTCAGCCCCAGTGTCAACAGTGACATCTGGTGGTTAGCTGAGGTCAAGGCAAGCTCTCAAGAGTGCAAGTGAAGCAGCACTCACTGTTTCAGTCTCAAGTCACCAGTAAAAGGTCAGAAAAGCCTGTGTTCATTTTATTCTGCTGTGGTCCTTGTCTATTTATACTATTTAACTTTTGAATGCCGTTTTCCGGTGTTGGTCATCATCTGTCACCAAAGCTCTCCAAATCTTTCCTCACAACCCAACATTTTTGAATGAGAATGATGCATTTTAAATAGGCTACCTATTAATTAAGCTAAAGCTGTCAAACCAGTAAAGCGCGCTGTGAAACACTGATGACGTTTGAAGCTTCAAATGTCACGAGTCACATGACAGCAGTGTTTTGACGCAAGCTCCGACCCAGTGATTCAACTCACTACGCTTTAGATTGACTGGCACAAGCTTCAACGCTTTGGTATCATTTTCCCATCTGTAGCTGTAGGCCATTCCTTTGACCTCATGGCTTGGTTTTTGCTCTGATACACGTTATCAACTGTGGGACCACCTATAGTCAGGTGGGTGCTTTTTTAAATCATGTAGAGTCAATTGAATTGACCACAGGTCGACTCCAAACAAGGTATAGAAACATTTCAGTGATCAATAGAATGGGATGCACCTCAGCTAGATTTCAAATTTTGGAATAATCGTGTCAATGGGATATTTCACTTTTTGTATTTATTTTTAATCAATTTGAAAACATTTCTACCATCCTATTTTCATTTTGACATTGTGGGAGGTTGAGTGCTGCTTGATGTGGAGAAAGATGAACTTTAAATGGCTTTAGCACAAGGCCGTAATGTGGCAAAATGTAAAAAAAGTGAATAATATCTGAATCCACTGCATCTTGCTTTACAATACGATACAATTTATTTTTGTATAGCCCAAAATCACACAAGGAGTACCACAATGGGCTTTAACAGGCCCTGCCTTTTGACAGCCCCCCAGCCTTGACTCTCTAAGACACGGGTGTTAAACTCCAGTCCTCGAGGGCCGCAGTGGCTGCAGGTTTTCATTCTAACCATCTTCTTCATTAGTGACCAGTTTTTGCTGCTAATTAACTTGTTTTGCCTTAGTTTTAATTGATGCGACTCAGTTCCCTTAGTTTGTCTATTTTTCCTTAATTAGCAGCCAAATAATAACGAGATACAAAACAAGCCGCCACATGACCAGCTGAAAATAAAGAAAGGTGAAGGTCTCGATAAGGTTGATCTCTCAGGTCACTAACACATTTTGATGATGTTTTTAGGAAAAACAGAAAATCAACAGTTTTAGAAATGTCTGCTGTGGCAGAATGAGAGCAGCAACAAGCCTTGGAATTAAATAATGGGCTTAATTAACAGAAATAATCTTTAAGAGATTGGTTGGAGTGAAATTGGTTGGAGTTTAAAATCCCAGTGTAGCTGGTCATCTTTTGGCTCGTTTCACGTCTCATTTCTGTTTAGCTGTTATTTAATGAAGAAAGGAATCAATTCAGAGGACTGAATCCTTAAAAATGGGGCCATTAAAATGAAGGGAAAAGGAGTTCATTAGCAGTGAAAACGGGTCACTGATTAGGAAATGGGTTAGAATGAAAACATGAAACCACTACGGCCCTCCAGGCCCGGAGTTCGACACTCCTGCTCTAAGAAGACATGGCAAAACTGTAGTGATACGAGATCGTAATGTGTAGTAATAAAGGAAGAACGTAAATTTGCAGTTAGCAGACAGTGTTAGGTTCAGGTTACGGCACGAACCATGAGCGTCAATGCAAATTTCTGTTAAGATTCAAAGATGTCTGTTTATAGGCTTTCTGAGTTGAGACTCCGATTAAAATTTGGAAGATAACTGAACACAATTCAAAACAGTTGTTACTTTCCTCTTTAGTATACTCTTGCTCTCCTAGTTCCAAGTTTGGAAGACACCATCACCAAGTTGTTGTACACTGCTCATGCAAATAGAACTTTTAAAATGAAAAAGTAAAAGAAAGCAAAGCATTTCATGTTGAACAGGTGCAGTGAGGGAAAGAGTGATGGGGGTGGGCCGGCAAGAAATGAAGCCTTCATTCCCCACTGGCACGTTTTAAAGTAAAATGATCTCTTTTACGGGCGGGTAGAGCAAAAAATACACAAGAAGGCATTCAGTAATCGTAGCCGAAAAGACACCATGGTAGCTGGCTGCTGGCCTTCCCCATGCAGCGGGTTCCATTGACCGTTCACTCAATATGGATGTCCAAGTTTGTGACTTTAAAATGAGTTCATCGAGAACACGAGGACACAGTTGGAAACATGTTAAGGGAAAATTTCTCATAAAACATTAGGAAGGGAATCACAGACACATGGAATAAGTGGCCAAGTAGTGTGGTAGACAGTTGGCCTTTAGGGGCCTTCAAAACTCGACTTGATGTTATTTTGGAAGAAGTAAGAGGAGAGAAATGGAAAGCTTTGTTAAGCTGAATGGCCTGTTCCTGTTGGATCTCGAGCCGGATCACCCTGACTGACGCTCCCTCACAATGCAGGTAATGTGCCCCATTCGGGACTCTGTGAGCAACACAAAGTGCGACCAGCAGTACCTGAAGAGACACAGTACTGAAGGAGTCCAGTTTTCATCTCAGGTCACTGGATAGCGTCCATGTCTCGCAACCATATAGCAAGATAGGAAGCACCAGGACTCTAAAGACTTGGACCTAATTTTACAGAAATATCGGGAGCGCCAAACACCCCTTTCCAGCGACCTCATGACCCCCATGCTCTCCCAATCTGTCTACTGACTTCATAGGAAGAGTCACCAGAGACATGAATGTCACTGCCGAGGTAAGTAAACTTCTCGATGAGGTCGACACTCTCTCTGCAGACAGACACACTGCTGATGGCTCATTAATGTTCTGGCTCTTGGTTTTTATTCAGGACACTCGCAAGCCCCGATCAGAGCCTCTATTGACTCCGTGAAGATCACAGCATCATCAGCAAAGTCAAGATCCGTGAATCTTTCCTCTTCATAGCCGCAGGACCCCACAAACCTGCCCAACACTCAATCCATGCAAACACTGAACAGTGTAGGAGCAAAAAACACTGCTGTCAAGGCTTATCAAAAGGTATGGACAGAAAAATAGGGAGCTACCACATATAACTCACGTTTTTGTGACATGGCAACAAAGACTTCTAATCCACTTTTGGGTGAACCAAAATCTTGGCTCGTTCATTTACAAATTCACGGATTGACCTTCAACATAAGTATTCATTTTCTTATTTTTTTGTAATTTAAATTGATGGTTCAGTTCCTTTGAAGAAATCTGTCACACATCCCCTTTCATGTGCTTTTAGTAATTCCAGCTTGAAAGTCCTGTAGTGTGTAAGTTAAGTGTCATGGATCAGAAATAGTTTATAAACTATTGTGTGTCAGATTTTTAAAGCTTCAGATATTAATGGTGCCTATTAATCAATGCTGCATTGCTTCAAATGCACTGCTCAAAAAATGAAGGGAGCACTTAAGCGTCCCTTTCTAACATGAAGTCAATGATTCTGCCCAGTTAGCAAGCCTTAGTGATTGTGAATCAACTTCACCTGCTTTGGTGCAAATGAAAGTGACAAACAGGTGCACTGGAGGGGCAACAGCAAGACACCAAAACAGGGAATGGTGGCCACAGACAACCTCTCTCTCCTTATCAGTCCTGACTGATTCTACCCTAGCTTTGAGTTTTTCTATTTTTCTTGTCACTACTGGTAGTCAATTCAGGTTGAATAGGTAGTCCAACTCCTCCAGGATGGCACATCCATACGTGTCAATGCAAGACGTTTTGCTGTGTCTCCCAGCACGGTCTCAGGAGAATGGAGGAGATAACAGAAGATGGGCCGTTACACAAGGAGAGCTAGACAGGGCATCAAACCAGCAGCAGGACTGGTATCTGTTCCTTTGTGCGAGGACCAGGAGGTACACTACCAGAGCCCTACATAATGACCTCCACCCAGCTACTGGTGTGTATGTTTCTGACCAAATGGTTAGAAATAGATGCCATGGGGGTGGCATGAGGGCCTGATGTACTCTAGTGGGACCTGTGCTCACAGTCCATTACCGTGCAGCTTGATTGCCATTCGCCAGAGAATACCACAATTGGCAGCTTCACCATCTTCACAGATGAGAGTAGATTCACTGTAACCACATGTGACAGATGTGAAAAAAATATGGAGACACCATGATGAATGTGATGCAGCCTGCAACAACATCCAGCATGACCAGTTTGGCAGTGGATCATGATGGTCTGGGAAGGCATATACTTGGAGGGTCGCACAGACCTCCACATGCTAGGCAGAGGTGCCCTGACTGACGTGCTAGACAATGGTACCCAGTTAGGTATCGGGATGAAATCCTTAGAGCCATTGTCAGACCTTACGCTAATGGAGTGGGTCCTGGGTTCCTTCTGGTGCAGGACATGGTCCAGCCTCATCTGACCGGAGTATGTAGGCAGTTCCTGGATGACAAAGGCATTGATGGCATTGACAGGCCCACATGCTCCCCAGACCCGAATTCAACTGAGAACCTCTGAGATGTTGTGTATCGGAGCATTTGACGCCACCAAGAAGCACCACAGATTAATAATAATAATAATAATAATAATAATAATAATAATAATTCATTACATTTATATAGCGCTTTTCTCAGTACTCAAAGCGCTATCCACACAGGGAGGAACCTGGAAGCAAACCCACAATCTTCCACAGTCTCCTTACTGCAAAGCAGCAGCACTACCGTGGAGCTCACTGATGCCCTGATCCAGGTAATGGAGGAGGTCCCTCAGCACACCATCCGCCATTTCATCAGGAGCAGGTCCAGACATTGTCGGGAGTGCATACAGGGAGCTATACATGCTACTAAGTCACATTAGGAGTTGACATGATGAAATTCACGTGAGTTGGATCAGCCTATGATTTCAGTTTTTGACTTTGATTTTCTGCGTGATGTTGAATCAGCCCTCAGTGGGTTGGTGATTTTGGCTTCCATTGACCGTTGTTACATCATTTTGTTCTCAAAGAATTACACAGTATTACTAAGTAAAGATTTAGCACTTGAACATTTCAAGATCGCAGTGGGTAGCGCTGCTGCCTCGCATTAAGGAGACCTGGGTTCGTTTCCTGGGTCCTCCCTCCATGGAGTTTGCATGTTCTCCCCGTGTCTGTGTGGGTTTCCTCCCACAGTCCAAAGACATGCAGGTTAGGGGCAGGTGTGTGTGTATGTGTGTGTGCCCTGTGGTGGGCTGGCACCATACCCGGGGTTTGTTCCTGCTTTGTGCCCTGTGTTGGCTGGGATTGGCTCCAGCAGACCCCCGTGGCCCTGTGTTAGGATATAGCGGGTTGGACAATGACTGACAGACTGACTGACATTTCAAGATCCGATGTGTGATTTAAGTGTTCCCTTAATTTTTTTGGGCAGTGTATTTAAATTTATGAAACCTTTTTTAGAGAATAAAAAGGAAAGTGTTCATTTTAATTATAGTGTTACTGTAAACTGTTAGTGTTTACTGGGGGAAATGTTTTATAATGTGTTTATAAGGTATAATTACTGTATTTTTAAAAAGTACAATACAAAATGTATTATGCTTACAAGAGCGCCCATAATTAGAGAAGAAGGGTAAAATATCCAAACACAGTTGTCCATAAGGAATTACTTGGCAAGTGACAGTTCCCAAAAATACATAAAAAAATCCAAATCATTTTCCATTTTCACTTCCTAGCACTGCAGCAGGTTTAAAAAGTTCATCCTGAACATTCATTTGAGTATTTTTGGTGTCACGTCTGTCTGTCGTTGTGTGTGTGAGGCTGTGAATTTCTGGCACATCTCAGTCATCATCAGATTAAAGCTGCGATCAAATCTGGCTTGGTTTTTACAATCCTGAAATTAGGGTTAGGGGTAGGGTTAGAACCCTACTGATTTTGGACAACTTAAAACAATGTGATTTATTAATATACTGAATTTTTGATTTTCCCTAAAAGCCTGCTTTTCACAAACATTTCCAGTAAAAGATGTGGAAAAGAAAGTCCTGCCAATTTAATGCAAAAATATTTCACTATTTCCAACATTTCCTGGTCTACCTTCATTTTACATTTACTGCAGGGGAAAGTTTTGTTATCAATGGCAAAGCAGCTTCATATTTTGGGAAATGGTTTCAAATGAAACTGCTTCTGTTATGTGAGAGATTTTTATCAGGTCGATAAGTATGTACAGTGTTTTGTTGTAGTAGGGTCCTAGGGTGACCCTGTTACCTCTTCTACTCTTTAATAGGTGCACTTTAAAAGTATGACCCTAATCGCATAATCTTATCACACTGTCAGGATTGCCCAGTATAGTAGTTCAATACTCCTCCTTTTATTTTACACCAATCAGACAGAGCACCAGAACGGGCAGGAGAGAAACAGAAAGGTGCTGTATAAGGAATATTTATTATTATTATTAATAATACAGGGAGTCCTCGGGTTACAATGTTTCGAGTTTACAATGCTCGCTACCATAAAAACTTAAAAAAATTGAGACATGAGTGTTCCGGCTTACGCCATTAGCGTCGTACTTACAGACCGCGTGGGCGAACTAGTTTGGTTGCGCGCAGCGGAAAAATACGCAGTAACACAGCGTATTAGTGAGGGAGTTGGCAAACTAGTTTTGTTGCGCGCGGAGGAAGTGGTCCGTTTGTGTGGCTTTGTTTGGTGACTTTATGGCCCTTATCATGGCTCCTAAATGAAATGTCAGAGTCTTCAGATGGTAATGCTTCGAAGAAGAGGAAAGCCATGATGTTGGACGTGAAATTAGACATTGTAATGAGATCAGAAGGAATAAATGTAAGGAATTTTTTTTACACTCATTTTTTGTCATTTTTTCTGTTACTACAGTACAGTGTACAGTACAGTATATTTATGTCCTTTTCCTTTTTCTGTGGCTTAGTTGTGTTTTTATGTTCTAGATTATGATTTTGCAAATGTGTTAGGATAGGTAAATGACTTAGGCTAGGGTGTGTTTCGACACCAAAAGGAATGGAACTGTGTCGTAACCCGAGGACCCCCTGTAATAATAATAATAATAATAATAATAATAATAATAATAATAATAATATTCAATAGATAGTGCCATAAACAAAAGCAAAATAATGTGTGAACACCATACGACTTGGTAGTGCTAAATGTTCAGTCTTTCCAGGTGTCCCTTTCCTTGCGTTGCTTTAAATTAGTAATTTTGTAACCCACTTAGTCCTGAACAGGGTGATGGGATGGTGGGGTACTGGAACCTTTCCCAGCTAGCACTGGGTGCAAGGCAGGAACAAACCCTGGAAAGGGCTCTAATCCAAGAGTTTCCTAGATGGTCTCCTATTTAAGTACTTGGTGGGCCCAGGATACTTAGCATAAAGTTTAAATATCTCATAATGCATAGAGATCCTTGCATGATTCCAAACCACTATCAGCCACAATACATGCAGGTTAGGTCATTTTGTCATTTGCCTGTTTGCGTCCTGTCCAGGACTTGTTCCTTGGCCTCAACTAGCTGCTATCCACATACAATACGTGAATCTCAGAAAATGAAGCAAGTGTTGTACAAAGGGTTAATAGGTGCAGCTAATTCGGCCTCCATTTTCAATTTGTTTTTTCCATTCTGTCGTTGTACATAAAACACAAGATGTCAGATAGACAAGCTCATCTTCTGTCTGTGACGTCCAAAGCCCCCCCCCGTATTCCCTATTTCTCATCACTGTATTATATGCATTGTACCTCCAGAAGAGAATTTATTGGCTGTCAGCTCTCATGCAAACTGATCCCACCCCTGTGACTAATGACAAAATTTTGTTGGAGCGAGTATTGGGCTAGTTGGAGTGAGTCAATAGATATGTCAGACTACATGACTGCCCTTCAAGGGTGTGCACCACTGACTGCCTCCAACTCGTGAAGATTTTGTAAATGGAGGCTACAACAAAAAATTGCTGAAAAAGTCATGTGATGTGACCGAGTCTTTACATAACCTGCGAAGTGAGATTCGGACAGCCACACAAGGAGAGATGTGATGGTGTGTGTTGGTGAAGGTTGCACGATTTGTACAATGAACGTGAAACAAGTTGATGACAATGCATTGTTTTATCAAAGCAAAGCAAATCTTACATTTTTATGACCAGTAGGGGGCGTAGCAGCACCCCAAACGCAACCCAATCCTGGGTTCATACAGTTTTTTTTTTTTACAATGCCTCCAAATCCTTCCCACAATAGTACAATACAAAATATTCTTTAATTCCAAACCTTTCACATAGTCTCATCCACTCTCCCCCCCCCAACTCTGACCACCGGTATAGGATACTTGGCTTCTTTAATGCCAGACCCGGGAGTACTTTCAGTGCCACAGCATTGCACACTGGAATGACTTCCAGGTCAGTTCCTTAAAGTGGGAATGGTCTGTTCCTGCAGCTCCCCCTGGTGGCACCCATGGACCACAGGGCTGTATAACAGGATTGCAATTCTCAGCCTGCCCTGTGGGTATCCATGCAGGCACCATAGCCCCGGAAGACTGCCACCTATTCAATCTATGCACTTAGTGTCCTCCTGTCCTTAATAATAATAATAATAATAATAATAATCATAATAATAATAATAATAATAATAATAATAATAATAATAATAATAATCCTTAACCTAAAAGTGCAATGATTTTGTGCAACGATTTTATGTCACATTTTTATGTCACGCTTTAAATCTGGCTTATTTTAAAACCTACATACTGTATATATGTTTGGTATCATTCTTTTCAGAATTTATCAAACTTTAATGTGATGTTGTTAGATTTACAGATTCTTATTCCATTTTTAAATTATAAGCTAAAAAATAACAAGAACTTACAGTACGTCCCGCGAGACGAGACTTTGTGCCAAGAGATTTAACCACGACCCGGGGCCGGAAATAAAAGACAAATTGTAGATGACAAAGACAGCTGCTGTACAGGCTTTTTTTATGTTTGAAGCGCTGTGCAAGAAGATGATCACATGGAGCGGCAGCAGCAGCAACTGATCGAGCAAAGAGGAGGTAAAAAAAAACTTTATTTGTTTCCCATTGTATCACCGTTTAAGAGGGGGTTTAGGAGGAGCGACCGTGTCTCCTTTGGGTGCGTTCAGCTCCACTTTTCACAGCACGAGCAGCATTTTTTGCCCCCCTAGTAATAATAATAATAATAATAATAATAATAATAAATCTTTACATTTATATAAAGCTTTTCTCACTACTCAAAGCTTTTTTCATAGTGAGCGGACGCCACGTCAATCACCACTAATGTGTAGCATCCTGCTGCTAATGTGTAGCAGCCATTTTTGAGCCAGTACCCTCACCACACATGAGCTATTAGGTGGTGAAGGAATGAAAGAGAGAAAGACAATTAGGGACAGGGGATTTTTAGGGGACCAGGATGATGAAGCCATAGAAGGTAATTTAGCCTGGACATCAGGATACATCCTACTCTTTACAAAGGATGCCCAGGGATCTTTTACGATTACAGAGAGTCAGGACCTCAGTTTTACGTCTCACCTGAAGAGCGGCACCATTTTCACAGCTTAGTGTCTCTATCACTGCATTGGGATCCACACTCAGACCACAGAGAGTCAGGACCTGGTTTTACATCTCATCTGAAGGATGACACCATATTGTTAGCACAGTGTCTCCATCACCTGCTCTAAGGGTAAGCGCCCCCTGCTGGCTTCACCAACACCTCCTCCTGCAGCACCCCAAGCTTTTTTGAGATGATCTCCCACCCAAGTTCTGGCCGGGCCCAAACCTGCTTAGCTTCAGGTGTGTGACCTCTTCTGAAGTGCATATGGTGTGACTGCTGGCTTCCATTAAACTGGCCTCCCTGGAATCATCTTGGCATATCTAGTGTCCATGACTGCCTGAATACCATTACTAAATGTCATAAAGCAAAACCATAGTGATACAGAATAAATAATGTTTTTTTAGCACATGTTGTTCAGAATATGTTAGAATGAGAACGATTGAATGATTAATACTTGTATTGTTTCTTGTTGGTAGACATTTATTCAAGTCCATTTTATGATAAGGCAGTTATAATTTTAGGTTATAGCCTTAAATCAGCTTTGAATAACTGTTTTGAATCCTGCTGCTGTTTAATAATATGTTGTCTCCAATATGACCCCCACCTCCGCAGGCCCCCTAATGCAGATACTTTCCACCGTCCATGCCTGCCTATACAATGCATCTGAAAACCGTATTACAAAACGAAAATCATGGTGAGGTGGAACCTTTCTTACATTTTTCCCCCCGTGGTGACAAATGTTGTCCAGCTCGGTTTGCACAGCCAGCATGCTGTGGGAGCAAAACTATACGAGCTTTGACAGTCAGTGTGTGTACTGGAAGAATGTGCTTCTGGGAACCAAAAGCCGAAGGTGTGCCTCCCACAGAATTTATTGAAAGGGGAAACATATCTGAGCGGAGCTGTTGCTTTCTTTGTACCTGATACCCTAGTGCTAGCACACAATGCCAAGCGCAAAAGAAGGCGACTGGAGGCTCTCCTTGAAGGTTGAGACTTGTGTCTGCCATCTCTGAAGCCTCTTTCTTTCCCCGCGTAACCTGATCTACATTTATTGTAGCTTGCGGTGCATTCATAGCAACGTTTTTATTGTCACCACTCAGGGGCCTTGGCTTCTTAAAAGGATCAGGTTTGTGTTGGAGGAGCTGAAAAGGAGAAGAAAAAAAAAAACAAAATACGACAGCAATGGCATGTATGTATGTTCATGCTGAGTAAAGGGGGGAGACAGTTTCATCTTTTCTTAGTGGCTAGGAAAGAACACCTTATAAGATACTGTACAGTCTTATTTCTATTGAAAAGTGTGGATAAATTTTACATTTGATTTAAAATTTAAATAGTTTGTTTCTTGGTGCAAAGAGAATTGTCTGCATCTTAACATCAGCAAAACTAAGGAACTGCTTATTGACTTTCAGCACACCAAAGAGCCTCTGTGTCTGGGAGTGGATGTAGAGGCGGTCCAGTCCTACTAGAAAGTAGGGGTCCACATCAATGACAGGGTGGGCTCACCTCATAACACAGAGGAACTCGAGAAGAAAGGGCAGAGCAGGCTCTTGTTTCTTAGGAGACTGTGCTCCTTTAAGGTGACAAGTGACATCCTTGATATATTTTACTACGCTGTGATGGCCAGTGTGACTTACTACGCTGTGGTGTGCTGGGCTGATGAGATCACTTCAAGAGAGGCCCACCGAATCAACAAACTAATTAAAAGGGTGGGCTCAGTTATAGGACACGTGGCAAGAGAGAGAATTAAAATAAAACGGAGTGCCATTATGAACAATGTCAATGTCAAATTTATTTAAATAGCACATTTAAAACAACATAGGAATGCTGGGGCCAAAGTACTTTACAATAATGGAATAGAAGAAAAACCTACAATTAACACAAATAACATAAATAGAAATAAAATAAATGAACATAAATACCATAAATAATAAATAGAAGTAATGTTACATAATCACAATGAAGAAACCATCAGTATTCACGGAATGCAAGTGAATAGAAATGAGTCTTTAATCTCGTTTTGAACAGTTCAATTGTAGACGACTCCTTTATGTGATGAGGTAAAGAG
>JANRMT010062823.1:8936070-8970865 GCA_026402145.1 Polypterus bichir lapradei
GATAGATAGATAGATAGATAGATAGATAGATAGATAGATAGATAGATGTGAAAGGCACTATATAATGATAGATAGATAGATAGATAGATAGATAGATAGATAGATAGATAGATAGATAGATAGATAGATAGATAGATATGAAAGGCAAGTTTATTGTCATGTGCACAGTAAGGAAACACGTTTCCCTGTACAATGAAATTCTTTCTTTGCTGTCCACACCAAATGACAAAACCAACATATAAAGATAAACATAAATAATAAGTAGCAGATTTATAAAAAGTAACAGAGGCAGCATATAGTATAAAAACAGAATAGAAATATATAGTGTATTGTGCAGGTAGGGTGTGTGATGGACAAGTCAAATACAGTTGTGTGAGGTCGATAGAATGAGGTGAACCGCGGTTATAAACTCCAGTCAGTTATTTAGGAGTCTAATGGCCTTGGGGAAGAAAGAGTTCTTTAGCCTGGAAGTCATGCATTTCATACTTCTATAGCTCCTGCCTGAGGGTCCCTGAGGATCAAAGCAGTAAATAAATAAATACACACACACACACACTTTGGTCTGAACACACATCAGAGTGACCATAAAGCAAGAAGATTAAAAATAAAGAAACATTCTGACATGGCTGTCAAAGTCACAGTGTGGCATTACACAGACATATTGCTGCTGGTATAACGGACCCTCCAGTCACATTTCCTGATACACTCATTGGCTGAAGCTCCTCAATGTTGCTGTGTCAGAGACAGGATGTGCAGCATTGTTCATAATGGCAGTCCTTTTTATTTTAATTATCTCCTGTGTCCTATAACTGAGCCTGCCCTTTTAATTAGCTTGCTGATTTGAATGACCTCACCTGAAGTGATATCATCAGCCCAGCACATAAGCCCACCATAGTGTAGAAAATCACACTGGCCATCACAGAGTTGTAAACTATATCAAGAATGTCACTTCCTACATTAAGTGGAGTGGAATCTTCTAAGGACAAAGAGCCTGCTCTGCCTGTTCTACTGTAGTTGCTCTGTGTTAGGAGGTCAGTCCTCCCTGTCATTGATGTGGACCCCCAATTTCTTGTAGGACTGGACCACCTCTACATCCACTCCTTGACCACACGTAGAGGCTTTTCGGTGTGCTGAACATCAATAAGCAGTTCCTTGGTTTTGCTGATGTTAAGTTGCAGACAATTCTCTTTGCACGAAGAAGTAATCTTCTTAAATTTTATATTTTAAATCAAATAGATTTTTCTTAGGTTGTTTTTCCAACAATATGTCTAAGTATCAAACTGTGCATATCCGTCATTTCTGCTCACAGACAGACTCTGTGGCCTTTGTCTGCCTTCTTGATCTCCTGTTGAGTGCACACACCTACATTCCTAGCCAGATTTCATCACCTTTTGACACAAAGGCAACAACAATTCATTTGAAAGCTTTCTTTCTTTTTTTTACCATGTTAATATTTTTATATTACATTCACTGAAAGTGTACCTCAGTCAATGGACAGAGAGTAAACAGTGATAAAAGCTCGATAAAACTTTTGAGGATCGTGTGGGTGCTTGTTAGAAATACAAAGTACTGCTCAGCATGTAACTGCAGGTACAATTATACGAAGCCGTATGTTTACTGCCATTTTCTGGAATGTTAGCCGTAGATGTCGGCCTTATAAGAGCAGGAATATGTGTGCACAAAGAAAGAGAAGTTTTAGGAGCTCATTTAGCTCTGCCTGGAATGTGACATTTTAGGTTATCATTGTCTCTTGTGTAGCAGCAAATTGACAGGCACTCAAATCGGTATGGGTACAAGTTAAACAACGACCTGCATTTACAAACTAACATATCAAAACACAGTGTCACCTTCCTTTGATGCCATTCTCCATAATCTAAATTAGGTTGGCCCTCCATGATAATGTGTGGGATTAAGTGATTTAAAAAACTGTTGGTGTTTTGTTATAGAAATTCTTACATACGTTGACTATAAAAAAATCTTTTTTTTATTGTTATACAACATTGAATCCTAGAGGATTGACTTAACTTGGCTTTTTTTGACACTTTTGACTCTACAAATCAGATCTCTACAAAGTTAATTCCAAGTATAAAAGGAAAAAATAATCGATAGCCAAAGTCAGGAGTGGGCAAAGTCATTCCAGGAGGGCCACAGTGGCTGCAGGTTTTTGTTCCAACCCAGTTGCCTAATAAGAAGCACTTCTTGCTCAAGTGACACTTCTGCTTCATTTTAGTTGCCTCGCTCGTTAAGATTCTGAACACTTATTGCTGAGTGGCACGGTGGCAGTAAGGAGACCTGGGTTCGCTTTCTGGGTCCTCCATGCGTGGAGTTTGCATATTCTCCCTATGTCTGCGTGGGTTTCCTCTCACAGTCAGAAGACATGCAAGTTAGGTGCATTGGCAATCCTAAATTGTCCCTAGTGTGTGTGTGTGTCTGTGTGTGTGTGCGTATGCCATGCGATGGGCTGGTACCCTGCTCATGATTTATTCCTGCCTTGCGCCCTGTGCTGGCTGGGATTGGCTCCAGCAGACCCGCGAGACCCTGTGTTAGGATATATCCATCCATCCATTATCCACCCCGCTATATCCTAACTACAGGGTCATGGGGGTCTGCTGGAGCCAATCCCAGCCAACACAGGGTGCAAGGCAGGAAACAAACCGCTGGCAGGGCACCAGCCCACCGCATGTTAGGATATAGTGGGTTGGAAAATGACGGACTGACTGACACTTATTGCTTATTTTAGTCTTAAACAGTTGTATTTTGTTTTTTAATTGCTCCTTATTAGCAACTAGCACAGCTGAAATAACCAGCGTTGCCCGGGAGGAAAATAAAGTGTTTTTTTTATTTAATTGTTTGAGAAAAATATAATAAAAAAAAACCATAACTTTAAAAATAAAAATAAATGAGCAAACAATGAAGACTCACTAATGTGCTTGTCTTGCGGTGTTGTATGTATGTTATCACCCAGTTGACGCTTGGAACCGGCCAACTCTATTTAATTTCAAAAGCAACAGGGGCGTGGTGGTGGTCAAACATAAAGAATGCTGGCACTTTCCTCCAGTTCGCCCTCTGGTGGTCGTTCTGAGTGTTTACTGGATGATAAGATGCATACAAGACCGCAAGATCACCCTCCACCCTATCCAGAAGGGGGGTGTGTTAGGGTTGATTTCACCCTACAGTATTTTTAGTCGACCAAGGAGAAACATGTGTGCCAAGTTTCATTACAATTGCTCCAGCCGTTCAGAAGAGATGCTGGAACATACATACATACACACACACATATATATTGACTTTTATATATACTAGGGGGCTTCACCCCCTGCTCGCTTCGCTCGCCAACCCCCCTGCCTGCTCTACGTGCCAGCAACTTCACATCTCTGCCGCTCGCAAATAACAAAACTTTTAATTCTCGCGGATAGGCCTCTACATTGGGAAGACACACTACTTTGACTTAGATGATCTACAAGTCTCCGACTTAAAGTTTAAAGCCAAACAATATCTACATACTTCTGTCATATCACCTATGTCCAGACATTCAATCTCTTTTTTGCTTTTACCTTTTCGTCAATATCGCATTGAATTTTGATTCTGTGTTTGGAATTACAGGGTGGTCCAGATCTAATTATACAGATCCAGATCATCTGGATAACTTTGATTTATGCGGGGACGATTCCAGTTCGGCGCGATGGTGATTCTTCATGTCGTCAGTTTGCACACTTCTTAATGGTCCGGGATTTTTTGGGTGATTTTCTATGTAATAAACTTAATAAGTTATAGCGTAATGAAAATTGCACAATTAGATCTGGACCATCCTATACATCGTGACAACGCAACGTATAACGTGAGTGAAAATCGTTTCTCTCTACATGAACTGTGTCTGACAATAGCATTCACACAAATGAGAAATGATTGAACCGTGTGCGTGGTTGTAAATGTTTTAGATGAGGGCCGGACTTTCCCAAATCTCTTTGCATAAAGTCTTGTCTCGTGGGGTTTGAAATTTTCTCTAGCGGGATTTCATTTTCACCAAACAAGAAATCTTTTAATTCTCGCAGATATGCCTCTTCTTTGGGAAGAATCACTACTATTCCCTGATGGCGACACGAATTAGACGATCAACAAGTCTCTGACTTAAAGTTTAAATCCGAACAATATATTCAATCTCTTTTCGCTGTTCCGTTATTTCACTGAGTAATAATTTCCATTTGTTTGCACTAATGCGATCTTTACTATCATTTTTTGGAGACTTTTGAATTTTCGTACTTCCTTTATCTCTAACTTGCTCTGCATGTGTATCGCACCAACATTTTTTAATTCTTTATGACGTTCTACTTTGTCATCTACTCTTTGTCTTTTGTTTCTTGCCCCGGGCGTTGTTGACTCTCTTGTCACAAAGTCTCATCTCACGGGACGTGAAAGTGTCTCTATGAGAAAGTCACGTCTTCTTGCAGGATAAAAAGTCTCGTCTCCCAAGATTTTTTTATTATGATAGACAAATAGATAAGATGCAAATGGCAAAAGAAAGCAGCAGTTCTCCATTTAGCGTGTTTCAATTTACACCTGTTTGGTTTAATGAAATACTTGGAAGGAAAGTGAAGAGGAAAGAAGTGAAGGACAGAGAATTACTCATCCGTTTTAGACTTCAGATCATTTGGGTGATATTCTTAGAATAAGCTAAGCTAGTTAAGCTTTTGGCAAAGATTGTTTTCTAATTAAGCAACTGGGTTGGAACAAAAACCTGCAGCCACTGCGGCCCTCCAGGACTGACTTTGCCCACTCCTGGCCTAAGTATTCATCCCCTTTGACGTGACACACCTAAATCAGTACTGGTGCAGCCAGTCATATTATCAGTTCATTGGAGCTCACGTACCTGTTTTTTTTTTTTATTGATTTTGGAATAAATGCACCTTATCTGGAAGGTGCAACTTGTGGTGAGACATGATGGTGGCCAGACCTTAACAATATGGACAGAAGAACATAACAAGCAACTCCATAAAGAGGTGACTGGAAAGTACAAGTCAGGGGATGGTGGCAAGAAAATATCAAAGTCACTGAGTATCCCTTGGATTCCATCTAAATGAATCATTAAGAATTTGGAAGAGTGTGGCACAGCTGTAAATTTGTTTAGAGCAGGCCATCCACAAAATCTACCGTATACAGTATACTCGCGTATAAGTCGGGTCTTGAAACCCAAAAAATCGATCATAAAATCAGACCCCGACTTATTTACATGTTCAAAAATACGACACTTACATTTTTTTTATTTTTTTACACCTTCTTGCCTCCTCCAATCTCGCATCAGTTTCTCAGACACATCGAATTTTGTTGCAGCAGAGCAGTTACCAATTTCTTTCGCCAAAATACTCAATTGTAGATAAGGGATACTCTTACAATAAAGGTGTATGAGGGTGTGAGATACAAAAAGCACAAAACAGTGCAAACGTCGCTTTGGAGTAGTTCGGGTATTACCGTGTGGTCACGTAGGCACAATACATAGAAAAAAAGGCTGTGTGCTCCGGGGTTACTCTCTCAGGTGGGCGTTAGCATATCATAATCTCCTGGCCAATAGTGTGAATTTTCCGCATTCGACTTATACAAACGACATTATAAAATACCAGAAATTATACGGTAAAATCAAGCCCTGACTTATCTAGGAGAGAACTTAAACGTGAGTATATATGGTAAATGATTGTGTAAGAAGATGACTAGTGAAGGAGGCCACCAAAAGACCTATGAGAACTCTAAAGGAGTTACAAGCTACAGTGGGTGTGATTGTTGTGACTGTGCAGGCAAGAGCTGCTCCCCGGGTGCTTCACCAATTAGAGCTTTAAGGGGGAATGGCAAAGAGAAAGACTCTCTGTTAAAATAAACGGCGAGAGAATTTACCAGCAGAGAGATGAGAGACTCTGTAGTCAGCTGGAAGAAGGGTCTGACAAGACCAAATTTTGAGATTTTTACCCATCAAACTAAATGTCATGTTCCAAACACTGCACGTTACCAAACACACTTTGTCTTTAACATGAGGCCTGGTGGTGGCAGCATCATGCTGTAGAGAAAGTTGCTCAGCAGTTGTAAATGATGTGGACTAGGAGTCCCAAAGCTCATCAATCCTAATACATTCCACAAAAACACTTCCAAAAATGCCCACTAGAGGAGGTAATTACCAGTTAGTAATAAGAGCCAGGACCAACTCTTTATAAAAATGATTACAAAGATGCCATGTGGAGCACAAGAAGCAAAGCAATTGCCGAAAAACACTAAGGCAATCTAATGCAAACAAATCCCAAAGTGGTAAATCAGAAACGTAGTCAAACAAAAAGCATGATGGTCAAAATTCCAAAGGAGTAAGCACAACACAAAACACAATTCAACTTACCGTTAAGAGGCCTTATTTGAAATGAACCCCCAGAAACTGGGGAATACCCTCTGGATTTATTGGGTGGAGGGCGGTTCTTGATGATGATTGGCAGGTGACTCCACCTCTTGGGGGACCTCCCACAAAACACGTGGAACATAACACATAGACGAGCTTAAAAACAAAGTACAAAAATGAACAAAAAGGACATAAAACATACTTTGAACCCTGGCTGAAACATGACAGTAAATGAATAACTGTGCCACTATGCCCCCTCATTTAAGATTTACTTCTCTCTTAATATTAACTTCTAACACCCTGAATGGGTGGTCTTGTGGCCTCGGAATCCAAGCAGATTTATTTTTTTTGTATTGTTTTTTCTGTCCTTCTGGCCATCAGACCTTGCTTTATTCTTTGTTACTTAGTATTGTCTAATCTTATTTTTATTTTTTTATAAACTTTTCTTCTTGTAAAGCATTTTGAGCTACATCATTTGTATGAAAATGTGCTATAGAAATAGCATATTTAGACAGCCTGGAGTCGTCGTTGGCCTTAAGCAACAAGCCTCACACACTTGGCTTTGGGCATTTTCTGCCGTTCTTCTCACCAGATGTTCTCCAGCTCTGTCAGGTTGGATGGAGGCCATTGATCGACGGCTTCTTTCAGGTCTCTGCAGAGATGTTCAGTTGAGTTCAAGTATGGGTTCTGTCTAGGCCTCTCAAGGACATTCACAGAGCTGATCCCAAGCCATTCTCATATTGTCTTTGGTTTGTGCTTAGGGTCATTGCCCTGTTGGAAGGTGAACCTTTGAGATCTAGAATGCTCTGGAGCAGGTCTGCATAATGGATGTCTCTGTACTTTGTTACATTCAGCTTTATTTTTAGCTGCTCACCTACATTTTTGTCCTCACTTATGGTCATGAGCTGTGGGTAACGACCAAAAGAGTGAAATTTTGAGTAGAAGTAGTAGAAATGAGGTTTCTTCACAGGGTAGTTGCTCTGACCCCTTAATGGGAAAGATACAGTATAAATAAAATTTATTATTTTTGGAATGGTGGTCAGTAGGAACAACTCACTTGTGAGTATGTTTCCATCTTCCATCTCTGAGCCCTTTCTTATTTGCAATATTGATGGACAGGTTGACAAATGAGATTAGACAGGAGTCCCTACGGACTATGATGTTTGCTGATGATATTGTGATCTGTAGCGAGAATAGAGAGCAGGTTGAGGAGACCCTGGAGAAGTGGAGATATGCTCTAGAGAGGAGAGGAATGAAGGTCAGTAGGAAAAAGACAGAATACATGTGTGTGAATGAGAGGGAGGTCAGAGGAAAGGTGAGGATGAGGAGAGTAGAGTTGGCGAAGGCAGAAGAGTTTAAATACTTGAGATCAACAGTACAGAGTAATGGGGATTGTGGAAGAGAAGTGAAAAAGAGAGCGTAGGTAGGGAGGAATGGGTGGAGAAGAGTGTCAGGAGTGATTTGTGACAGACGGGTATCAGCAAGAGTGAAAGGGAAGGCCTACAAGATGACAGTAAGACCAGTTATATGGGTTGGAGACGGTGGCACTGACCAGAAAACAGGAGGCAGAGCTGGAGGTGGCAGAGTTAAAGATGTTAAGATTTGCATTGGGTGTGACCAGGATGGACAGAATTGGAAATGAGGACATTACAGGGTCAGCTCAAGTTGGACAGTTGGGAGACAAAGTCAGAGAAGAGAGATTGTATTAGTTTGGACATGTGCACAGGAGAGATGCTGAGTATACTGGGAGAAGGGTGCTGGGGATAGAGCTGCCAGGCAAGAAGAAAAGAGGAAGGCCTAAGAGAAGGTTTATGGATGTGATGAGAGAGGACATGCAGGTGGTGGGTGTGATGACGCAAGATGGATATGGAAAAAGATGATCTGCTGTGGCAACCCCTAATGGGAGCAGCTGGAATAGGAAAATTATTATTATTATGTACAAATATAAGGATTACCTCGGATGATACACTCAAATATAACAATTAATACAATACATTTAATAGGATGCTTTGACAAATTGTTGATACAGTTTTTTGGTGCCACATAACATTAATATTTAAGTAAAGGGCAGCATTTAAAAATTTCAAGCCACCTGAAGTTTTACCCTGCAAAATGTATATAATATATTTATAAATTACCATTTAATGTATTTTGGGGGTCCAAAGTCATTTGAAAAAGCCACAAAATATTATATGCAGTTCTACAGAATAAACAGTGGTGATGGGACGCAAGATTTGATTGATATGTTTAAAATGTGCAAATGAATGCTCACACTGAATTACATCTGAATGATATAAAGCGTTCCATCAAGTGAGTCTAAATATTTATTACTGAGTGGTAACAGAAGACAAAACACCAAATGAAGAAAAAGGTAGAAAGACTCAACAACTTGAGTTTACATTTGAAATTGAAACGTGCTTTACAGATGTTTAGGTATGGACAGTGTCTAACAATCCGGACGGCAATACAAATTAGATTTGATTGTAATGAGAAGTGTATTTGGTGAAACACATGGCAGCCATGGTCAGCGCCATCTTGACGGATCTAACAGGCCGAGTGCTTGTTTTGGATATAAAATACAGTACGGTATGAACTTATCTAAAAAGAAATCAATTATTAAAGGCTTCACAAAGCATATAGAGGATTCAGAAACTCTTCAGACGCCTTCACTTTTTTCAAATTTTTGTTAAGCTGCTGCCTTATGCCAAAAGCATTTAAATTAATTTTCTTCATCGAACAACACTCAATACCTCAGAATGACAAAGTGAAAACAGGATAAATAGTAAAAAAAACTATCCCATGGACCCCCGTGTCTGCGTGGGTTTCATCCGGGTGCTCCGGTTTCCTCCCACAGTCCAAAGACGTGTGGGTTAGGTGCATTTGCGGTCCTAAATTTTCCCTAGTGTGTGCTGGGTGTGTGTGTGCCCTGAGGTGGTCTGGCGCCCTGCCCGGGGTTTGTTCCTGCCTTGCGCCCTGTGCTGGCTGGGATTGGCTCCACCAGATCCCCGTGACCCTGTGTTAGGATATAGTGGGTTGGAAAATGACTGACTGACTATCCCATGGACACAAGTATTCAGACCCTGTAGTCAGCACTTCGTTGAAGCCCCTTTGGCAGCCATTCCAACCTGGAGTCTTCTAATGTATGAGATAACAAGCTTTACACACTTGAATTTGGGGATTTTATGCCAGTCTTCTCTGCAGACCCACTCAAGATATGTCAGGTTGGGTGAAGACCCTTGGTGGACAGCTGCTGTATTTTCAGGTCTCCCCAGAGACGGTTGTTTGGGTTCAAGTGCCGACTCAGCTGCAGGGGAGTTGGTGGAGTAATTGGGGTGAGACGCACCTCTACATTAAGGTGCAGTGTTTCTCAATTGCTTCATCTGCATGATTAAGACTCTGTGCCCACGAAGCCTTTAAAACAAGCCAAGAGGAGGAGGGAAACAAAAGAGATCAGAGGTTAAAGGACAGACAGACAGAGAGGCAGGAGGGGCAGTGAGCCCATGCTTACAGGGAAGCAGGCAGATGGGAATGGTGACCCAGTAGGTAGCGTGTGGCCAATGCTCAGGAGGAGACGGGGGATTACTCCTGCTGAGCAACCAGGGAGCTTGGAATGATCGTTACACTCCAGAGTGTCATCTTGCCGGGTGGAGCCAGAGATCGGCAGCGGTGGGACGATGGCATGCTTTCACAGGATGGAACCTGGAAAGGCAGCAGGTGGCTCCCTGTGGAATGCTGTGGATCAGGCGGTGGGGACATGAGCCAGATTTGAAGGATGTCTGCGCCTGTTGCTGGACGTCTCTCCATGCCGTGAGGTCCAAGTAGGATACAACGGAGAGATGTTAGGTTTAAAAGGGAAGCACTGGGGTTGAGAATTTAAAGAAGACGCCTGCCTGAATTTCAGCCTCGTTTTTGTTGGATTATTTATTGGACCGTTTTAACCTCCACCAACACTTTGACGTTTTTATGAATTATTTATTTACTGACTGTTTTGAGCACTGCACTTTTTGAACACTGTTTCATTTACTAAAAACACTTGCACTTTTCACCATCCCCTTGTTTGGTGTATTTTGTCCTCATCTGCCACGCTCATCTCGGTTATGGTATTGACAGTGTCGGGTTCACGAGGCTCCCCTTATAGAAGAGGTAGCAAGGAGCCGACCCGCACCATCACAAGCCATTCCTGTGTTGACTTTGGTTCTGCGCTTAGGGTTGTTGTCCTGTTGGATCCGAGGTCCAGAAGGTTCTGGAGCAGGTTTTCATGAAGGATGTCTTTGTATTTTGTTCCATTCGGCTTTAACTTCTGATACTACTGAAGGCTGCTCTATCAGTTCTGTGGCATCGTGATTGTATACGAGTATGTATGAGGTTGATTAGCACGCTCCATATAGAGATGTTCCAGGGTGGTGTTCAAAGTGTATTCATGTATGCACACTTACAAGGTAATTATAATTAATAAATGGTAAATTGTATATAAATGTGCAGGTTTTGTATGTCTGATTTTTTGTTTTCACCATATGTATTTCCCTGTTGTTTTAGAGTGAATATATATTTTACGCTCCATTTTTAAATGATCCCCGATATCAGTTTATCATTGTAGTGGTAGTTATCCGTCTGGAAATTTCTCCCATCTCCACACAAGTTCTCTTGAGATTAGCCAAAGTGAGCATAGGGTTCTTGGCCAGCTCTCTTACCAAGACCCTTCTCAACCAATTGCTCAGTATGGCCAGATGGCCAACTCAAGGAAGAGTCAAGCTTATTCCAGCCATCTTCCATTTATGAATTATGGAGACTACGGTGCTGTTGGGTGGAGTGATGGCTCTGAGGCCAGCTTCATGAATTAAAACTGACATCTAATGTTCTCTTCGTTACATCAAACCCAGTCCTCCCATATAAATTAACATAAACTTTTATTCTTTTGTTGAAAACAGTTGCTTATTGGTTCTCTTCTGCTCTGGCATCTCCAGGCAGTCATTTTAGGTATGTGTGACCTCCTAGAATGAGACTGACCGGTGCCTGATCCTGACCTTTATCATGGTACTGTCATCAGATGTTGAATGGTTGTAGCGTGGCATTATGACCCCAGTTGTTTTTCAACTTCAGAAAGGATGTCTTATCTTTCCTGCCATTGAGATTTTTTGTTTCTTGGTTAGAAAAGTAGAACTAAACCCATTAGAACCTGACCAAGGCATATTGAGTATATTGCTGGCTGTAGATAAAAGGAGTAAATGGAATACAGGGATGATTAAATTTGGGCCGATGCAGTGGTTAGCACAGCTCTGGAGGCCCGCACGGTGGTTAGCGTTACTTTGTCTTGAACTTAGCATTTTGGATACAGATCCATCATCTTTTTTTGTATTTATTTAGATGGCCAAGTTCTCTTGAGCTTAGCCAAAGTGAGCATAGGGTTCTTGGTCAGCTCTCTTACTAAGGCCCTTCTTTACCAATTGCTTAGTATGGCCAGATGGCCAACTCAAGGAAGAGTCAAGCTTATTCTAAACATCTTTCATTATGGAGGCGACTGTGCTGTTGGGCAGAGTGGTGGCTCTGAGGCCATCTTCATGAATTAAAGCTGCCATCTGAAGTTCTCTTTATTACATCAAACCCAGTGGTCCCAGATAAATTAACATAAACTTTTATTCTTTTCTTGAAAACAGTTGCTTATTGGTTCTCTTCTGCTCTGGCATCTCCAGGCAGTCATTTTAGGTACTTGTGACCTCCTAGAATGAGGTTGACCGGTGCCTAATGCTGCCCTTTATCATGGTACTGTCATCAGATGTTGAGTGGTTGTAGTGTGGCATTATGACCACAGTTGCTTTTCAACTTCAGAAAGGATGTTTTATCTTTCCTGCCATTGAGATTTTTTGTTTCTTGGTTAGAAAAGTGTAACTAAACCCATTAGAACCTGACCAAGGAACACTGAGTGTATTGCTGCTGGCTGTGGATAAAAGGAGTAAATGGAATACAGGGATGATGAAATTTGGGCTGATGCAGTGGTTAGCACAGCTCTAGAGACCTGCACAGTGGTGAACGTTACTTTATCTTGGACTTAGCATTTTGGATTCAGATTCAGCATCTTTGTTTGTATTTATTTGGATGGCCAAGTTCTCTTGAGCTTAGCCAAAGTGAGCATAGGGTTCTTGATCAGCTCTCTTACTAAGGTCCTTCTCTACCAATTGCTCAATAAGGCCAGTTTGCCAGATCAAGGAAGAGTCAAGCTTATTCTATACACCTTCCATTTATGAATTATGGAGGCTACTGTGCTCTTGGGTGGAGTGGTGGCTTTGAGGCTAGGGATCTGCACTGGTAATCGGAAAGGTTGCTGGTTCAAATCCCGTAAATGCCAAAAGTGACTCTACTTTGTTGGGCCCTTGAGCAAGGTCCTTAGCCTTGCAATTGCTCCATCCTGGGTATAATGTTAATAGGCCCTCCAACCTGCAGGGAAAAAAACCTGAGAGATGGTGGCAGAATTGGCACTCCAAGCCACCATAAAGAACCTCACCCTATTCTATTCCATCTGAGCTAATGTGGTGCTGAGGTGTAACCAGTTGCACTTGGGTCCTAATCTTAGTTCCTGAGTTGGTTTGTCATGTGGTGGGTGCGGCAATGTGCTGTATCAGCGTGTGCTCCAAAACCTCTCCTCTGTGCTCTTGGAAACCTTCAGTTCTGCAGAATGTTTCTCTTTGTAGCTTTCCCCAGATCTCGATCTCGACACCTCGACACAACCCCTTCTCTAAGCTCGGCAGGCAACTCCTTTGACCTCATGACTTGGTTTCTTCTCAACTATGGGGCCTTCTATAGGCCCTATACCTTCTAGACCGCCTCATATTTGTGTGTCTTTCTTAATCAGGTCCACTCAACTGAACTGACCACAGGTGGACTCCAAACCAGGCGTAGAGACATCTCAACGACGATCATTAAAAATGGATGCACATGAGGCAAATTTCAAGTGTCCTAACAAAGGGTCTGAATATTTGTGTCACTGTGATAGTTCAGCTTTTTATTTTTGCTACATTTGTAAAATATACACTATTGACTTCTGGGGTATTAAGATTTGTTTCATGAGGGAAAAAATGAATTTAAATGATTTTAGCCCAAGGCTGCAACATAACATCATGGGTAAGGGTCTGAATACTTTCTGAAGGCACTGTACATATTCCCTAGGCATTCCGGAATAATGAATATGTGAAGAGCATCATGAATTAAAGCTGACATCTCAAGTTCTCTTTGTTACATCAAACCCAGTGCTCCCAAATAAGTTAACATAAACTTTTATTCGGTTCTGTTTTGTTGAAAACAGTTGCTTATTGGTTTTCTTCTCCAGGCAGTCATTTTAGGTACGTGTGACCTCCTAGAATGAGGGTGACCAGTGCCTAATGTTACCCTTTATCATGGTACTGTCATCAGATGTTGAGGGGTTGTAGTGTGGCATTAGGATCACAGTTGTTTCTCAACTTCAGTAAGGATGTCTTATCTTTCCTGCCATTTAGATTTTTTTTTATTCTTGGTTAGAAAAGTGGAACTAAACCCATTAGTACCTGAACAAGGCACACTGAGTGTATTGCTGGCTGTGGATAAAAGGAGTAAATGAAATACAGGGATGAGGAAATTTGGGACGATGCAGTGGTTAGCACACCTCTAGAGGCCCGCACAGTGGTGAGCGTTACTCTGTCTTGGATTTACCATTTTGGATTCAGATACGGCATCTTTGCTTGTATTTGTCAAACGTCTCAAAGTAGGAAAATGATCCTAACTGGCTCAGAAATCTCATTGGTGCAAATCTGGTTCTATTCCTAAGAGTAAGAGTTAAAGCATTCCATTCAGCATTCCTAATATAGAAAAATATTTCTAACTTCACCAGGATTTAGGAGAGCTGTCCTAACTCGCTAGGAGCTGACATAAGATGGCAATCAGACACATGCTGGGAATGGCTGAATGCTTTAAAAAGGCTGGACAATGGTGAACTTGTATAAAGATAACGATATGACACTGTAGTGGAGTAAAATGAAGTTTGCTGGAGAACAAATAAAGATGCTTGGGGTGCCAATCCATGGTTGATCAAACCCCATTTAATTAATTAAATGCAAAAGCAGGAAGTAACAAAAATTAAGCACTTCACAAATATGCAGGTAACAAAAGTACTCCTACAAGGTGTGGCAGAAAAGTAATGAGACTGATTTTTTATTTACCAAAGTTTTTATTTTTTTCAAACATCAATGTTATCCCCTTCAAAGTAGTTCCCTTGGGCAGCTACACACCGATGGAGACGTTGTTCCCACTGTTGGTAGCAGCTCTGGAAGTCTTCAGCCGGTATGGTCTTCAGCATGTCCGTTACACTCTTTTGGATGTTTTCTAAAGTCCCGAAATGACGTCCTTTGAGGACATTTTTCAGTTTAGGAAAAAGGAAAAAGTCACACGGACTGAGGTCAGGTGAATAAGGGGGCTGGGGAACCACAGGAATACGTTTTTCGATTGTCCTTCTGCTCAATTGTGAGGTTTTTTGGCACCATTTTGGCACAGACCTTTCGCATGTGCAAATGTTCAGTCAAAATTTGATAAACGGTAAATCTGTTCAAATTTAATTGTTCACTCAACATTCTTAATGTTAAACGACGGTCTGATCTCACAAGAGTGTTCACACGTTCGATGTTTTCATTGGTTTTCGAAGTTGAAGGCCTCCCTGAAAAACTTGAGCTTGGGATAAAGAATGTTCCCCATAGGCCTGTTTTAACTTTTCAAACGTCACACTTGCCGATTCTCCAAGCTTAACACAAAATTTAATGGCACAACGTTGCTCCAAATTCCGCTGTTCCATTTTGCGTGACGCACAACCAAAAACACAACTTCGCTAATAGCAGTGACAATAATCACGTAGTTAACGGAAGGAGTTGAAACTCGCAATGAGCTATGGGAGGGTACTGATACACGTGCTCTATCAAGGACAACAGCGCAGCGTTGCCAGATCGCTTGCAGTGTTGCCAGTCTCATTACTTTTCTGCCACACCTCGTATCAAAATGATCAGGAAAAAAATCCAGTTTTCTGTCAATATGAAAGCCGGGTCCACATCAAATTGAGACACCATCCTCTGTGGTCGCTCCGCTTTTATATGGTATGGACCGGAAGGGGCGGGGCTTCTTTCTGTTCGGTGCCCTCAAGGGGCGGTTTTTCCAGGCTCTGAGGGAAAAAGGAGACAGGTCTGTTGGCGACAGTGCCCCCTCTCATCTCGGGGTGGTACTGCTTACTTCAAATGAGCCAGGAAGGTGACATTCAGGTGCACATTTTTGACAACACAGATGGAATAACAAATCTTGTACGTCACATGATTGCTCCATCTCCATCACGAAATATTTTGGGAACGTTAATGTTTTTGCCTAAAGAGAAAAGACAGATTTGAAATGTCAATGATTTCGGTATTACATAACTAACCTTTTCTTGAATTTTGCACCAAACTTTGCACGCCCTTACAATACTCGTAATATAGATTAATATATAGATTGTATCCGTTGTGAAGGAAACCAGGGTGTCAATGGCCCAAACCCCCAACACGAACACACCAAGGGTCCCGGGTGCAAATAAAGGATGGTCTATTCAACCCAAATTCTTTCCACAGTAGCAAAAAAGTAGCATAAGCACAGGTTTCTCTCTCCACAATTCAAAATAATCTCTCTCTCCTTCCAACTTTTACCACTTCCAGTTGAGTGTTGCCTTTCTTCCTCCCAGCTCCGACTCACCTGGAGAAGGGAGTGTGGTCTTCTTTTATTAAGGACCTGGGAGTAGTTCCGGTGCCAGGGCTACCGCCCGATACAGAAGTCACATTTTAGTTGACGCATCTGCCTGCAGCACCCCCTTGCAGCACCCAGGGGATCCAGCAGGGCTGTGTTGTTGGACTACACATCCCAGCATACCCTACTGCTTCCATACTGGGCACCACTATCCATAGCTGCTGCTGTCTAACGAGCTGGGGGAGTAAACAGTCCCTAGCGACATCTTCCAGTTCCAATGGGCTGTCTGTCCATCCTATCTGGCCCTCCTTTCCGGGTCTGATCCCTTTTGTCTTTCCTGGATGGGAGGCTCCTAACAGGCAAACAACCATCCCCTCTTCTGGCTGGGATGCCCATCCAGCCCCTGTGGCATCTACACCGTATGTAATTGAGCCAGATCACATTCACATGGAGAGTTTAAATGCGTCTCCAGTGCCCACTTGTGTTTATCTGTGCAGCACAGTGCGCTGTAGCTACTAACCTGTAGTTGGAATGGAAAATGACCCAACAAGAAAAAGTGAGAAGAGGGTGACGTGCCACACTGCCACAAAGAACTTTAATTTTTTAGCATGATGCCTATGGTGTCTGGCCAGAAGTAGAGGATTGAACAGGAAAGGAAAATGTACGTATTATGTTGGTGGATGTTAACTTCAAATTGGCACAATTGTCATATGACCAGAGAAGTCTAAATTTCTTCATTGTCTCTGTTTCTGGAAGGAATCCCACAAAGTGCTCTTTAATGCAGTGACAATTCTTATGTCATTTGTTTATCATGGCTAACATCTAGGAAGAGAATGGAGTGATATTTGGACTACCTGATGTCACTCGCATTGTGCTTGGTTAGCTTCTCACTTAAGGAATTATTGAGCTAATTTTCAATTGTTTTGCCAATGTAGATGTGTTCTATGTGCTGTTTCATAAATGCCTTTCTCGTGAAAAAATAAATAAATGCCTTCTCTCCTTCTGTGACAACCCTAAATCCAAAGAGGACTGTTTCATTTATGTGAGGTAGAATGCCCAGAGGGGACTGGGCAGTCTCATGGTCTGGAATCCCTACAGATTTTATTTTTTTCTCCAGCCATCTGGAGTTTTTGTTTTTTTTGTTTTTTCTGTCCACCCTGGCCATTGGACCTTACTCTTATTCTATGTTAATTAATGTTGACTTATTTTATTTTCTTACGGTGTCTTTTATTTTTCTATTCTTCATTATGTAAAGCACTTTGAGCTACTTCTTGTATGAAAATGTGCTATATAAATAAATGTTGTTGTTGTTGTTGTTATCTCTGATATAACAATGCCAAAGAGAAGACAGTGTCCTGAATGAGATGGTAGCTCAGCGTCACACATGACATCGCTGCAACTGTGCTTATTTATTAAAACTGCATAAGTGTCAGGATCGGCCACCACTCTTCATGATTCTTCCGCCTTCTCTGCTGACGTGATTCTTGTATTGTCTTGTTGGATAGATTGCTGCCTGTTTCTCACTCTGTGATCCATCACCAGTGAATTTACACCCATTTTTTATTATTATTGTTTTTTTTAATGTGGTCAAGTGCCACCTGATTGTGACACATATTAATGCAGGTGTAAACAAATGCAGTTTGCTTTAACAACAAATTCTCACCTGTGCCCAGACGCATCTCTCACCCAACTTTAAGTTCTGACATCACATTCTCACTTAGTACTAATTCCCATCCCATAGCTGCTGCTGACTTTACTAACCCACTTCAATTTCCAAGGAAAGAAAAACTGATAAAAAAAGGGAAGAAGGTTTCAAGTAAGACACAAGATAAAACACACGATTCTGATGAGCAAAGGTGTCTTGTTTGCAAAGGAAATGTATCGGCAGTAGTTTTTTGATATTTTCCAGCCCACCCTGGATTACGTCTTATATTAGGCTCTTAATAAAAGTGAATTTGTCAAATTGAAGGTGTAACATACTAAGTTTAATTGCTGCCAAAGATGGCAGGTTGGAATCTACGAAACTGAACGTGTCAACGGCTGATCATCACTATACAGTATTGGTTCAGTTTCAGTTTCAACTTGTTCGAAAACTGACTTTATGGCTTTTTGTTTGCCATTGTGATTTTGCTTGAAGGCTCCTCCCTGCTCATGAATATTGATGAGTTACCATAGAGTTACTATGAAGTGTCAGAACACATAGAAATATTCCTGATTTTTTGGCAGCATGGTGTTATTTTATCTACTACGTGGCAGCAGAATGCCGTCCTTAGAGTTTTTCGGGCTTAATATTGTAAAGCGGATCATTACACCTCACCCCGAGTCTGACTCAGGCTTAACCATTTGTACATAGAATTCTGAGCCAGAGTCATGGTTGTGGAGGCTAAATGTAAGATTTATCGTATAAAAATGTCTGCATAATCTAACTTTTTTATATGTAGTAGGACCATGTATTATTTACTTCACCAACATACTATAAAAGTATTACATAACAAAAGAAATTAAATAATAGTACCTTTTCTTATGATTAGGCTGCACTTCCATATCAAAGAGAAATGAGTCCTCCCAAATGTTCCACAAGCCATGCCAGGCCTTCCCAGCCTGCGCAGAATTCGCTTCATCCTGAACTCTCTGACCTCTTGACTCCAGGAAAATAAGGAACTGATTTATGAAGCAAAAGCCTCAAACAATGTCCAAAAATGTATGAAATACACAAAAATCTAGGCAAAGGAATTGTAAGAACATGATAAGAACCAGTAGGAACATTTCCCAGAACAGAATCTTTATAAATGATTACGTTTATTCAGCTCCCTGTGATGGACTACCACCCTGTCCAGAGATTGTTCCAGCCTGGCACCAATGCTTGCTGAGATAGGCTCCAGCTTCCCGTGACTCTGGCCTGGATAAGTGGGTTAGGAAATGAAAAGGTGGATATGTACATAACAACAAAATGAGAGGAGACCATTTAGTCCTTCAAGCCTGTTTGTTTAGTTAACAGCTAAGCTGTTCCAATATCTCATCCAGGTCCTTCTTAATGGTTCTCAAGGTTTCAACTCCATAAAGTTTGTTCCAGATTCCCATAACTCTTTGTGTAAAGAAGTGCTTCCTGACTTCAGTCTTAAATGCAATTCCCCCTTAATTTCTACTGATGTGCTCAAGTATGTGATTCACCCTTAAGCCAAAAGAACGTTGCTGGGTCTACTTTATCAACTCCTTTGAGGGTTTTAAAGACCTGGATTATACAGTCTTCACTGCTCGAGACTAGTGTCAGAGAATAATATACAGTAGTTATTTAAGGGTAAAATACTGTAGTTCATATGCATGATGTGTTATGGTGTGCAGTGTACATTAAAAGAAATAATGTATACTAGCCGAAGCCCGCCGTAGCATACGGCGGTGTAAGAATAGGAATGGAAAATGGTGAGAAAGGAATTCAGAAATCAAGAAGAAATAAATACTTCTTGAAAGACACAGTTGTGAATAAGTGTTTTGGTGGTGACGACAGATAATAAGTCGAAAGATCTAACCCTAGAAAAAGCCACGTACAACTGACTGTGGCTGAAGACTGGTTGTTAGAATTATTGTGAAGAGTAAACAGCATGTGGGTATGAGGAAGGCCGCGCTTCTGAAATTTGATTACGTAAATATAATCAATAGCAAGTTCAAAAAGATGTTGTTGTAGAATGTCTCTATGTAATTCCTGCAGCTTAATCCAGAAGACTCGTACTACAATATCAGGTCTGTGCGCCGGTCTTTGGGTATCCGACAGTGCATATAGAATTTCCGGCCAAGCAGGATTACACGTGAAAGTGATAAATAAATGAGGCTGTCCGAATTTACGTACTATGGCCATGGCATCCTGCTAATTTTGTTGCACGTATCTTCCTGGAAATGTGGACGGTAATATGATCATTTTGCCTACTCGTACGTTGTTATTTTCAGCGTTTGCTTGCAGTGCGTCTAACGGTCCTTTGTATTGTTCCACGTGCAAATCTTGTTGATATAAATCTGAGATAGTAGAGACCCACGCCCTCTGTTTTAACATAGACATCTACGATGTACTATTGGAATAGTTCGCCGCTGGAGTGCAAAATACTAAATGTATTCCTCATTGCTAATCTGTACGCATAAAATTGGCATTGAGTAAGCCTTATTCACTTGGCGGTTCTTTTAGCAGGAACATGTTGTAAATCTTTGTGCCAGCCAATGTCTCTGTAAGGGAATAAAAGTGGGTAAACCATAGGATAGCAATTCATATTGAGCGTGTAAATCTGTTTACAGGAGTTGCCTATGGGACAGATGCAAATGTCCCTTTCGGCAGGCGGTTTGCCGTCTTCTCTGATGAAAAGCGTTGCAACATTGGTGTGACATGTCGGGGCATTGTATCATCGTAAATCCTGCCTAGGGTTTTCCTCGAAAAGCATTCGTACAGAGGCTGTTGGATTTTACTGAGCGATTTCATGCATGTGTTTGTATGATTTAGCGAAGGGTTTGATGGTTCTGAGCATGGAATCTAGGTGGAGACAAGGTTATTATAGTTAATGAAAACTAAAATCAAAACTGAAACTATTATTAAAAAAACATTTTCGTAAACTGAAATAAAATAATTAACAAAGCGAAAATTAAAAACTAAAACTAAACGAAACTATTAAAGTAGCTGGAAAGACTAACTGAAATAAAATAATAATTTACTAAAATATTTTTAGTTTTAGTTTTTGAATGAATATTCTTGCCGTTAGTCTTTAACCCTTGTAAGTTTTGCAATCCTACTCTGGATAAACAGGTTTAGATAATGTATATGTTTTCTTAATCTCAGATGCTGTCTCTGTTGTTTTGTGCCTGTCCATACTCTTATTACTGTACCTGCTCCTGCTCTGCTCATTATGGGTTTACTGTTCTTATGGTGGGCTATTCAAGACTCACCACTTCTAACCTTGACACTACATGCTTGTTGTTCTTTGTTTCCCTCAATACAGCGAGGTGGGTTCTGCACACTGACTCAAGCCTAAGAGTCCTGTTCTTCCTAAGCCCTTGTGATTTTCATGAGAAAATATTTAAAAAATTATAAAATTGTGTAAAATTGTTCATATTCAGTGTCTAGTTTTGATTATGTTTGTTTTTATTAGACATAAACAAAACCAGATAGTAAACTAGGCAGTGTAGTAAGCTTCCACTAACATTAAACTCATATCCAAATCTGTTAAGTGTGCAGTTCTGTCTGATTGTGATACAAAAGTAACTCCGTAGGAGCTCCATGCCATAATTACTAAAACTAAAACTGAAACTAATATATATAAAAATAAAATAGAAATACCTTTGTGAAATAAAAACTAAACTAAAACTAAAAATACACAATGAAGGAAAACTAAAACTAAACTGAATTTCCAAGTAAGGTCAGAAAAAATATAGAAATAAAAACTAATATAAAAAGGCAAAACTATAATAACCTTGGGTGGAGAAGTAAATTTTCACTGCATGCAGAATTTGCTTTATTTTGTAAGCGTACTTCAGAAGCTTGGCGAGAAATGCCGTGTTGGCTGCATGTGGGCGGGGCTGGTTTTGAAGAGGAGCCACTGGCACCATGGGGAGGGGTCTGGAAGAGGATGAATAGGAATCGAGAAATGCCGTGTCAGCTGTGTGTTAAGGTGGAAGCAGGACGAACCAGAAAAGAAATATATATAAGAGATAGCATTTGTCTTGGAAATAGCATGAAGAGACTGCTGAAATGGCTGATGTCACGTACCCAGTAATACTTGACAGTTGTCACATACACAGTTTTCCATAAAATGGTAAGAGCTGAACTTAAGAGATATGAAGAAGAACAGGAATATAGTGGAATGAGATTTTTATTTGGATATGTAATGTGGTAATACTCTTTGCTGAGAACATCTCATGTCTTTTAACCAGTCAGAGTAAATGTCAAATGGTATGCAAGCAGTAATTCAGGACCGCCCATTAGTGATCCATCTATTCCTAAAACTCTGAACACGGTGCAAAACTGCTTTGTAGATTCCATGAAGATTAATAACTGGATTTCTCTACTGCACTAAATTTAGTTATTTATATGTATGAGTCTCTGCCTTTGCTTTGTGACCGTTCCTCGACACCTCTGCTCAGGGTCCTATCCGATAACAGACAGCTGTAACAGGGTGCTTCCTCTTAAAGAAGAGAAATTAAAGACGGATGAACAAGCTTCCTCCTGTTTGATTTCTGACTCAAACAGATCCTAGCTTCCTTTCTTTATAATGTTACCAATTTATTTATCCCACACTAAACAGGTTTAATTTTTTGAGTTTGTCAGAGTAGGACATATCCTTAAGTCCCATGATGCACTTGGTTGCTCTCCTCTGCACAGCTTCAAGTGCTGCTTTGTCTTTCATGTACCGTGGCGACCAGAACTGCACACAATGCCCCAGATGCGTCTATCTTTAATCAGAAATTCTCAAAAAGAAGAAAAAGAGCAAAAAAACAATGAGGAGTTGCCAATTAAGCAAATGAGCTCGAATACACAATTGAAAAAATCAAAATCCCAGAACAGAAGCAAAAACTCCAATAATGTAGAAAATCCAATGCTCACAGATAAATACACACCGTGATCATCAATGAACCAATGACAGGTCTGCTCTCAGCAGATAAAGGCTAAGGGCGGTCTTTTAGCATTGACGTCATTGTGACCACGCCTCTTGGGACTCCACCCACAAAGTATAAGGGACATAGTGGAACAATTCATTACCCATAGATAGAGATAATAAGCAACTTTAAAATGACAGGAAATGATTAATGAATAATAAACCAGTAGAAATAACACTGAAACATGAAAAAGTAATGAAAGTTAACAAAAAGCAGACAATAAGAGAATAAAACCTTGCTGTAATATAACACTGTTAATAAGTTTTAAAATGAGAATAAACTGAATTCTGACATTACATTTTTTTCACCTGTCAACCCATCATTAAAAGAGCTTCCATGCCAGCACTTTTTGCCTATTTGTGATCCATCTATTCCTAAAACTCTGATCACGGTGCAAAACTGCTTTTTAGATTCCATGAGGCTTAATAACTGGATCTCTATACTGCTCTAAAAAAAGGTCTGTGGTGCCCAAGCTGTGGAAGCGAATGGGTTACACACATATGAACAAAAAAAGCATCCCTTGAAGCCAAAGTAGTTGATGGTTTGACAGTCTTGGACTTGTTTCACTAGTAATGAGAGACCTAATTGGTTGTTTATAAATCGAGAATGACAAGCCGCAACAGGCAGACGTTGTTCAGCAGATGAAGCTCATTGTAGAGGCAATCAGTTCCTTTTGCAAGTGAAAAAATAAATGTGATCACATAGGGTGCATCTTTAGATTTTAGTTTACGATCATTAGGTAGAAATATCTTCTGGAGTTTTTGTTTTACATATTTTCCTTTTTTGACTGAAATTTTATATCTGTTAAATAATTAAAACTCATTACTAGGTGCAATAGTTTAATGCATTTGATTTTTTCCTAAATTCACATATTCAGAGTGGAGCACAACTGCATAAACTTACAGCAATTTTGCATTTCCGGTAGGTTGCTCAGTTGGTTTGTCATGTATAAGATAGCAGTAACTGTTACTTGTTATCCTAATGTTAGTCTAATAACTGAAAAAGATCATAAAATACATTTCTTGAAAATTTAGAAAACAAATTTGTGTCACGGCTTTTTCGCAACACTATCATTAACATAGATTTTTCTTTAGCTTGTATGTTTTAAGGAAAAGAAGATTAAGAGGAGACCTGATTGGTGTTTAAAATTATGATGGGAATTAGTCCCCTGGATTGAGACTGTGTCTTTAAAATGAGTTCGATAAGAACACGGGGACACCGTTGGAAACTTGTGAAGGGTAAATTCTCACAAACATTAGGAACGTTTTCTTTTTGACACATGGAATAAGTGACCAAGTAGTGTGGTAGACCAGGGGTCTTCAACTCCAGTCCTAGGGCCTCATGTGTAAACGTTGCGTACTCACAAAAATGTTTCGTAAGCCCGTTTCCACACTCACATCGCGATGTATAAAAACTAAACTTAGCGTAAAGCCATGCACATTTTCACGATACCTCAAACCCTGGCGTACGCAAGTTCTCTGCTCGGTTTTGACCCAGCGTCAAAGCAGTGCTTTTGTTCCAGTTCGGTTTCCTTTTCCTTTACTGACTTGGCTTTATCAAATACACTGAAATTAACCGGATATTGTTTATTAGTTTAAGGCATCTGATTGTAATTAACCTGTAACAATATAATGGTACACGGAATGGCCAAACTATTCCAAATACCATAGCTGCTTTAGCGTTGTTACTCTCACTGCACCTTCTTCTTCTTCTTTCAGCTGCTCCCATTAGGGTTGCCACAGCGGGTCATCTTTTTCCATATTACTCTCACTGCACCACTCGGAGTATTTATATTACTGTATCTGAGAGGGGAATCACAGCTCTACAGCAGCTTACTGGAAAGAGAATTATCGGTATACAGCATCAAGCACACGCTGTCTCAGCCATGCTGTCTATTTGAACTGCTCTCATATGACGAACACTTCAGAGCCTTTCCTGTACTGACTTCGCGGTTCAGAAACAGTTTCATCCCAAGAACTCTAAAAGCACTCAACAAGTCCATCAAGTGCTCCTTGTAGAACTGTTTGTACTTATTAGCACAATCACCTCACTGTAAACTTGCGATACAGTTATAATATTGCACAACCTGAGCCACTTTATAAAGTGTGTATTTACATATGATGTTGATACCATTTTTAAGATGAAATGCAGCAAAATATGTTTATTACACTATACAGATAAAATGTTAACATCATTGAAATAATCTATATTGTTAATAATTAAACATGTGAGGACATGGTGTCGCAGCGCTAGCAAGGAGCTCACGCTCCGTTCATGGATTGTTCCTGCCTTGCGCTGTATTCTTCCTGGGGCTGGCGTGACACTGGATGGATAGATTGATAGAATAATTAAACATGTACTATGAAGATATTTCAATGTCCCTTAAAAGTTTTGAAGAATCGGAGTTTTAAGCTTACAGATGGCTTAACGTCTATTACAGAGCTGATTGTGTGGCGATTGGGTATTTGGAGAAAGAAAAGGAAGGACAGGAATTGGAGGTTAGTACGTTTGAGAGAGACAGTACTGTTGCAATAAATTATTTCATCGAAGGTCGCACACACCGCAGCAAGCCTCTTGTGTGAGGCAGGAACAATCACTGGATGGGGTGCCAGCTCATCACTATCACTGCGCCACCGTGTTCCCATGTTTAATAACATGCTTTAACTTCTATCATCATGAAAATGATATCAAGTATACATCTCAGTATTTTAATTATTCAGAGAGCTTTAATATCACGAATGTAATGGATTCTGTGTCCTGTCAGAGGAAGAGAAAGCTTGTTTAAGAAGCATGTAGTGATTCATACACATAGAGCACATAGAAGAACATAAACTAAGCATTTAAAGTGCTACTTAGGTTATGAAGGTATTTGAGAAACTAGTAAATTAAATGATTTTAAGATTAAGCTTATGATGTTCTACTTTAAAAACAAAATAAGCTACGTGATTAAAGTGGAAATTTCGAGATTAAAGTTGACATTTCGAGGTTTTTTTCCACTGTGTCCCTATTTTTTTTTTCTCTGTACCCTAATAAGCTTTCATATGACACTCAGACAGTAGGCTTTAACTCGCCTTTACACGGTGACTTTGATATTTGACAACTTCTTTTTTATTTCGGGCACTGTGCGACTTTGTGAACATGAGTTTTCGAGTTTCTCCGACACTCTATGTCACTACAGTAGATCAACTTCCTTTTGTTGTTTATACCACTGTTTAAACCAACAAATAGTACATTTTTCTTTGCCTCCACTTGGTATTCGCTGAAATTCTTCTATTTTCCCCCGTGCTTTTGCCATTGTCTTTTCACAGGATGCTGAGCTTAAGGGCTATTTATATTGATTTGCATATTCAAAGAGGCGTAATTCTGGGAGGAGTTTGGGAGTGTCAGCAGGCGTGTGCGTTACTTTCACACTGGCCAGGATTTATGGAATGGAAGAACGTGGAAGTTGGCGTTCGCACAGTTTCATGCATCTGGATTTTTTTGTGTGTACGCACATTTCCTCTTTTGTCCGTACACCATGTTTTAGTGTGAATTCTTCGCACGGCGTTATGCATGAGGCCCCTGGAGAGCTACTGTGGCTGCAAGTTTTCATTCTAATTCTTTTCATAATTAGTGAGCAGTTTTTGCTGCTAATTAGCTATTTCCCATAATTTTCAATGATGTTTCTTGAGACTCTGATAGCTGAATTGATTTTTTTCCTTAAAAACACTTAAGCATAAATTTGATGTGAAATGAGCCAACAGATGACCAACTAAGCCGGGACCTCAAACTCCAACCAACTTTACTCCATTCAGTTTCTTAATTTGAAGCCAGTTCTCGTTACTAATTTAAGCCCGTTATTTAATTCCATGGCTCTCGTTCTGCCATGGCAGAACTGTTGATTTTGTTACTTCAGAGCGCTGTCAAAATGTTTTGTGGTCCTGAGCAGATCAACATTACTGAGGCTTCACCTTTCTTCATTTTCAAATATTGTGCGATGTACACAAGTTGTTGGTCATGTGTTGGGTCATTTTGCATCTCATTATTGTTTGGCTGCTAATTAAGGAAAAAAGAAATACTGTATTTAAGAGGTCTGAGGAGAGCATCAATTAAAATTAAGGCAAAGAGTTAATTAGCAGCCAAATCTGGTCACTAATTAAAAAAAGGGTTAGAATGAAAGCCTGCAGTCAAAGTAGCCCTCCAGGACCAGAGTTGGAGACCCTGATGGTAGACAATAAGACTTTAGGGATGTTCAAACCTTGACTTGGTGTTATTTTAGAAGAATTAAGTGACTAGGACTGGAGAGCTTTGTTGGGCTGAATGGCCTGTTCTCATCCAGATTTCTAGTGTTTTGGCTTTAACGATCGATGGTACTCAGATCTTTTTTATGACTATGTTATTGCCAGTTCCTTTTGTGTTTTCTTTCCCCTGGTTCAGCTTGCACTCTTGTAAATCCATCTAGAGGGCCAGTTATTTTTTGGTTGTCCACAACATTTACAGTAAATTAGACCAGGGGTTCTCAAACATGTCCTGGGGACCCCCTGTGGCTGCGGATTTTTGTTCCAACCAGCTTCTGTTATTAATTGGACCCTTGGGGTAATTAAGTGAACTGTTATCTCCCAGATTCTGTGTTTTGGGAACAAAATAGAAATTAGAAAATTAAGATGGCAAAAACTTCATTCTGTTTTTCCGATTGATTGTTTAATTAATCCATTGTTGTGGGTCTAACGCTAAAGTAGTTGCAGCCTTTGATTTTTCAGTGTTGTTTTCCTGTGTATCTGCTCTGCTTGTTTTTAATTGACATTATTAAGATACAATGAAGGGAGCAAACTGCACAGTGAAAGGGTAAAATATAATGAAATCAACAAAAGTGAATTAAGCATTTAAGTCCATAGCAAAAATGGTAATATTTCTAAATGTCTTATACTGTAAATGTAAAAATCATGCTGCTGTGCTTACTTAATGGAGAATAAGAGAAGAGAAAAAAAATACCAGCTAATTAAATGAGATCGGTGTTATCAGTTATGTCTGATTATGAATCTGGTTGAAGCAAAAACCTGAATCCACTGTTGGCGCCCAGGACCAATGTTGAGAACCCCTGAATTAGACAACACATAGTTGGTTTGTAGTAATAATGTAAACTTACTTTTGTATTTTTGAAAGGTTGCCCAGTTGGGTAGTGTTTTATATGTGTTAAATAAGAATATTAGAGAAACTGTGATGAGAACAGGCCATTAAGCCCAACAAGCTCGTCCACCCTATTCATCTACATTGTCCAGAAAAGCCTTCCCCCTGAAGAGCAACTGAACATCAATGACTGAGGTTCGTCCTTTCACAGCATTAATTTATACACGTTTGATAATGCATCATGTCTCTAGATGAATTTCATCATTGAATGAATCTGCCAACACATTTTCATTGCTTTAATGGCCTGTATAGTTCCCCCATTTCAATCTGTTGGATGAAGTTCAAAGGAATGTTTGCTGCAATCTAATTTGGACCATTAGAAAATCTACAATGAGAAACAGGCCTTTCAGCCCAACAAGCTCGTCCATCCTGTTGGCTTAGAATGTCCAAAATAACATTAAGCTGAGTTTTTGAAGGTCTCTGAAGGCCTACTCTCCATCACATTATTTGGTAATGTATCTACCCTTAACAAGTTTCCAACTGCGTTCGTGTGTTCTTGATACAGTATATGTACAAAAGTAGTGGGATGCACCTCTTGGTGTTTCAATCAGACCCATTGCCACAGGAGTATAAGATCAAGCACCTAGCTATGCAGTCTCCATTTAAAAACATTTGTGAACCAAAATGGATCATTCTGAAGAGCTCAGTGACTTTTGTCAATATAGTGTATATTAAAGTAAAAACTAGCATCCACCCTACAATTCCTTTCATAATTTTAAACACTTCAGTCATGTTCCTTGTTAATTTCCATTTCTTAATCTCCTCACAGCTCATACCTCATAGTCCTGGAACCAGCCTGGTTGCTCTTCCCTGGATGCTCTCTTGCCCTGCCATTTCTTTTTTGTTACATGGATTCCCAAACTATACACAGTAATCCAGGAGAAGCCTCGTTGTTGTGTTATATAACCCTAACCCTAACCTAATTTGACTTGGACTCCACGCCTCATGACATGTAATTTAACATCACATTAGCTTTCTTGATCACTTCTGTAAACAGTCTGGAAGTAGATAGTGATGAGTCCACTACGACTCCTACTTCCTTCTCATATATTTCAATTTTCAGACCATCCATTGTGTATTCAAATCTAACATTTCTGTTTCCTACGTGTAATACTTTACATTTTACTTATAATAAATATCTGAAAAAGCCTGTATAAGTCCCTCCATAACAATTTAGCTGATTCTCCATTACCCGCCCTTCCAGCTATTTTGGCATCATCTGCAAACTTAATCAGCCTATATTAAACTTCATATCATTTACGAATATTAAAAAGAGAATCGGCAACAGTACTGACCCTTGAGGGACACCACCGAACCTTCAAAGATTTCCCTTCACTATAACTGTTTGCTTTCTGTGTTTACACTAATTGTGTACTCACATACAGACCGGGCCCGGAATTCCAACTTTTTTTAGCCTGATCACTAACTTTTCATGGGGTAATGGTAGTGCTGGTGCCTCATAGTAAGGAGACCAGGGATCGTATCCTGGGTCTTCCCTGTGTGGAGTTTGGCTGTCCTCTCTGTGTCTACACAGGTTTCCTCCCACAGACCAAAGACATGCAGGCTAGGTCGATTGGCAGTACTAAATTGGCAAAAGTGTGTGGGTGAGGTGTATGTGTGTGTTTGCCCTGCGATGGACTGTCACCCTGTCCAAGGTATGTTCCCCTCTTGTGCCCTACGGCTCCCTGCGACCCTGTTCAGGACCAAGTGGGTTAGATAATGACTGACTAACCTTTGACTTGCTACCTTATTAAAAGCCTTCTGAAAATGAAGATAAATAACATCATAGGCACCTCTCTTTTCAAATGCTTTTGTTACTTACTCATAAGATTTCTGCACATTAGTGACACACGCCCTTCCTTGTCTGAACCCATGATGACTGTTCACTAACACTCCTGTTGTAGTGTGCAGCTAAGTGGTTTCCTTAATAATTGCTTCAAGTAATTTTCCCATAATGCACTTTAAAGGATGAGTTTGTTAATCACTTTCTGTCAGTTTTAAATACCTGCACTGGCACTTTACAATGGAGGAAAAGCTTAAAACCAAGTATGTTAATTTTCAGGCTAAGAAAGTTTGTTGAGTATTGATTCTCGCCTTCTTTCATTTTATCATATTAATCCTGGTGCTGTACTTTCCTTTGCATGTGCCCGAACCAATGAAAACAGCTTTTCCTCATTTCTGCTGCAAAATTTTCCAAATGTGAATTTCACAACTCATTCTGTGCTCTCCCAGTGACACACCTGCCATCCACCTCAGCATCCTCATCTCCATTCACTATATAGCCATGACGTCCTCATCTGTCATGGCCCACATCTCACAGGCATGCAGTAGGGCTGACCACAGGTACACTTTGTACGTTACACCTGTCATTTTTAGAGAAACTCTTTTACTTAGAAGCCCTGCAGAGAAATATCTATTATCTTTGCCCATGAACATCTTATTTTTGCAACATTGGTATCCCTACATCTCCCTACTACACTTAGAGTGTTCCCAAGGAAGAAGAAAGTGTCACAGACATCGCATTTGTGGCCTTCAATAGAAAGCACCGCGGTTTTTTGACTTTCTTGCAGATCACATTTACACCGCTTGCACGCAATATCATCTGCCACTTTTCCCAAGACTCCTTTGATTCCACTGTACCTCACGTGTATACAGCAGTGACAACTATCAGAACATATTGAGTTCCTCCCCATGCTTCCTTTTGTAGACAGAGTGTGGAAACCTCCATTACTGACTTTTGTTGGTTTGGTCACATATTAACTTTGTCTTTTTTCACTAACTCTCACCACCTTAAGGCATTTGATCCAGCAGCTTAGTTTTTTCTTTAACTCCTTCTCACTAGGTGCCAACAATGCCAAGTGTAGAGAAGTTCTCCAGGCAGAACTTCCCTTACATTGTTAAATAAAGCAGTCAGGACCAGAATGAACAGAAGAGGAGTGAGAACAGATCCCTGATGCATGCCCACCTTAACACTAAAGCAGTTGCTCACACCCACATCATTGACATTGCGGTCCTCACCATCCACTCCTCAAATCCTGCTTCTCTCATTGCCCAGTTGACCACTTGTCTTGCCACACAATTAAAGGCCTTCTCCACAGTTAATAAAGGCCCACCTTCTGGGCAACAAAGATGGCTTCCATGGTGCAGAGAAATGATCTGAAACCAAATTGCATTTCTTGAATCTGCCCTCTGTCCCTCAAGTCTACTGCATTATCCATATGTCAGGTGGCATGTTTTAAATTCTTGTCCGCCATTTCTTGTTGTTGCTTAAGTGCCTCCTTAAGTATTAAAATGATTCATCTTGCTGGTAAAATAACTGATACATTTATAGCCATTAGAAAGGCCATATATTGACTGAGCTTGCATAATTATTTTCTATTCCTATAAATAAAATTTACATTTCATACTCTACTAATCCTCCAATAATTATTTTAAACACTTCCATCTGCATGAGTGATAATAGGCTTCACTTTAGGAAGTTAATATTTTATTGCATCAGCATTATGCAGTTTGTGTTATTTAGAGGATAGAAGTGCTCACAGAAAATGTTGTTTAAAAAAGCAGATGTGCTCAGTGTTGACCATTAAGAGATTTCTGTGTAATTAAAATAAATAATGCAGAAAAAAGACAATATTATGATCACTCACGCACCTGCATGTGGCCTTGGAACCCCTCCAGAATTTTTTTATTCTACAGTTCTCTGGTGTTTTTTTTTGTCCTCCTGGCCATTGAACCTTACTTTATTCTTGGTTACTTAGTATTGCCTAATCTTATTTTTAGATTTTTATTTTTTTCATAAACTTTTCTTTCTTCATCTTGTAAAACACTTTGAGCTACGTCATTTATATGAAAACGTGCTATAGAAATAACTTCTGGAGTTACTTCTGGCTTTGAGGCTAGCGATCTGTGCCGGCAATCGGAATTGGACTATGTTTTGCACAAACTGTATTTTATGGTATCCATCTTCCATTCTGTGGTGTATTGCATCAGGTCAGGTCAGGTTGGGTAGCATGCACTGGTACAGCACCTTGCCGCACCCACCATGCAACGAAACAGCTCAGGATCCTGGTTGGCAACCCCCCCAGGAAGACACTCGGTCCAGTCCCACCCTCTGGAAATGACCTTCTATCTGCCACATCCAGGCGTTATGTGGGCATTGCCTTGGCCTGGTTCAGCCACTCAGGTCCTCAGCAACGAGCATCCTGTGAGCCGGATCACCTTCGGGGAATCGCTCCACATGGCCATAGTGCCGTAACTGACGCTCCCTCACAATGCAGATAATGTGCCTCATTCGAGACTCCATGAGCTACTTTTAGTCTGGCACAAAGTCAAACCAGTGGTACCCAAGGACTCTCTGAAGAGACACAATACCAAAGGAGTTCAGTCTTCGTCTCAAGTCACTGGATAGCGTCCATGTCTCGCAATCATATTGCAAGACAGGAAGCACCAGGAGTCTAAAGACTTGGACCTTTGTCTTTTTGCGGAGATATTGGGAGCACCACACACCTCTTTCCGGTGACCTCATGACCACCCATGCTCTCCCAATCCGTCTAGTGACTTCATAGGAAGAGTCACCAGAGACATGAATGTCACTGCCAAGGTAAGTAAACCACTCAACAAGGTTGACACTCTCTTCGCAGACAGACACACTGCTGATGGCCGTGCCCAAGAGGTCATTAAAGTCCTGGCTCTTGATTATTATCCAAGACCCCCACGAACCAAGACACTCAGACTCCTCACTCAGACTCTCTAGAGCCCTGATCAAAGCCTCCATTGATTCCATTGTATTTTATTTTAAAATGCCCTTGTCATTAAACTTATCATTTAGAGATGTTCTATGTGTGAGACTCATGCTCCATCAGGGTGCTGTTAAACATTTGAAAAGCCCTCATCACACTACACGAACGTTCCCAAACTTAGTCTTCATTTTTGTTATCTCTGAGGGTTGTGGACAATCACAGAGTGCGTCCTTGACTGACAGCTCTGTAGTGTGACATTAATTTTAAACTTGGAAAGGCAGGCTTATCTATGAGAGTCAAAAATATGATTCCCAAAAACAGAAGAGTCCAATCAAATCTAGAGGAAAAAAGAGAGAAGATCAATGATGGTCTCCAGAATCGATGGGGAACAGGTGCACTGGACCACAAAACAAAGAAGAAGCTGCTGGAACGTTGGGGTCAGCACAAATGTCTATTTGATATCTCATCTTAGTTGTACCAGTGTAGCATGGAGAAAGAAAACAGATGTTCCATCATGACAGTGTGCTAAAATGTATTGACCTGGCAATATTTTCATGGCGCAATAGGAAATTTAAAACTGTGCTAAGGAGTCCGATAGGGTGAGAAGGGGTCATCCATAAATCTCCTGTTACATGACTGTGATACAGCCTTATTCATATTCCCCTGTCTGTCCCGTGACTGCAATCCAGCCTAAGTTTCTAAGCAATCAAGATGGAACATTTGCTGAGGAAGTCCACATAATTTCCCGGCACACACCTTAAGTGACCTGCAGTGGGAAGTCTAATCAGTTTAGGAGTGACAGATGATGGGGTCATCTATCTCCCCCTCTCACATGACTGCATTTCAGTTTGTGTTGCTAAACTCCAGAGGGAACGAGGCTGAGGGGAACTTCTGCTCACAAGGTTAAGACAGCCTAATCCTGAAACAAGCAGATCCTGAAACTTTTAGGCCCCTTTAAATGGATTAGGGGTGCACTGTAAGTCTGTTTGAGAAACCCTCTGACCTAAAGGGAGCTACCGTGTCTATTACAAGTATTCACTCCTTCTTTTCTCCCTCTAGTTCCTCTGTATTACTAGACCAGTCCATCCTGTTATTGATGTGGAGCCCCCAAGTACTTGTAACAATGGACTACCTGTACATCTACTCCCTGAGTGGACATGGAGGCTCTTCGGTGTGCTGAAATCAATAAGCAGTTACAGGCATTTTTTTCTGCACCAAGAAGTAAAGTTTTCCACCTGTCTCCGCTCCTCTGTCTCATTCCCCTTATCAATACACCCCATAAATGCAGAATCATCAGAGACTTTCTGTTAGTGGCATGTCCTGCTGTTATATTTATAGTTTGAGGCATACAGAATGCAGATTAATGGAGACAGGCCTGCTCCTTGTGGTGCTCCAGTGTTGCTCACACAGTCATTGAGTCCCACAAACAGTGGTCCGCCTGACAGATTGTCCACTATCGAGGACACCATAGATTCATCCAACTGCATATCTCTCAGCTTAGCCCTTAACAAGGATGGCTGGGTGGTATTGGGTGGGACTGGAAAAACTAAAAAACACAAGTTAGTCGAGGTATGCATGGCATAACATTAAAGTGCATTCGGCGACTAAGTTAACGGATATAAACGTTGGAGTATTTTGAATTTTCTCATAAGAGTCACTTATTACATTTTTTGTTTATTAGTTTTGTACCAGTGAGTCAGATTCAAAAGTAATAGTGATAATAAGTTTCCTCCAGGTACTCTGGTTTCCTCCCACAGTCCAGAGACATGCAGGTTAGGTGCATTGGCGATTCTAAATTGTCCCTAGTGTGTGTGTGTGTGTGTGTGTGCCCGGGGTTTGTTCCTGCCTTGCACCCTGTGTTGGCTGGGATTGGCTCCAGCAGACCCCTGTGACCCTGTAGTTAGGATATAGCGGGTTGGATAATGGAGGGATGGATGGATAGTGATAATAAAATTCACTTACTGTACGTATGTTAGAAGACTACATTAAATCTATTGTTTAACGGCACTTTACAATGGAGTTAAAAACAGAGCACAAAGAGGCATGTGGTGGCTCAATGGCTTTCCACAGCAGACTGCAGTTTGACTGATGTGTGTTAGTGTTGTATTTTTACACTCGCACCAACAGTAAACCAATGCATTGATAATGCAGCAATTGATCAAACTTGAGT
>JANRMT010062823.1:8971265-8981662 GCA_026402145.1 Polypterus bichir lapradei
TGTGGGGGATGTTTTCTTGGCACACTTTAGGCCCCTTAGTGCCAATTGGGCATCGTTTAAATGCCACGGGCAACATGAGCATTGTTTCTGACCATGTCCATCCCTTCATGACCACCATGTACCCATCCTCTGATGGCTACTTCCAGCAGGATAATGCACCATGTCACAAAGCTCGAATCATTTCAAATTGGTTTCTTGAACATGACAATGAGTTCACTGTACTAAAATGGCCCCCAAAGTCACCAGATCTCAACCCAATAGAGCATCTTTGGGATGTGGTGGAACGGGAGCTTCGTGCCCTGGATGTGCATCCCACAAATCTCCATCAACTGCAAGATGCTATCCTATCAATATGGGCCAACATTTCTAAAGAATGCTTTCAGCACCTTGTTGAATCAATGCCACGTAGAATTAAGGCAGTTCTGAAGGCGAAAGGGGGTCAAACACCGTATTAGTATGGTGTTCCTAATAATCCTTTAGGTGAGTGTATATATACATAGTAAAATAAGCACAAGACACAAGCGTAAAGGTTTGGGGGATTTTGCCCCATGTACTGCAACAAAAAATAAGGTCTTTCTTTTGACATAAAAAATCTCAAAATCATAAGACAATGATGGCGGGTTTGGGGGGACAATATAATGGGATGGACCGGAAATCAGACGTGATGGTTGCTGGGAAGGCGTGATGGATTGTGGGAGGTTGACGTCATCTTTGGGGGACCAGAGGGAAGAAAAGAAGCCGGAAGTAGAGACCGTTGCGTGCTCCGGGTTCCGGGATGTCGCTTCGTCTTTTCTACGGGAGAAAGGAGAGAGAGGTTAGTATGCTGTCTTTGTCCCCCGGCCGGGTTTATCGCGGTGCACGTCGGGTCTTTCAGCTGTTCCCGATGCACTTGTGCGTGACTATATATATATATATATATATATATATATATATATATATATTTAAAGTCTGAATTAGGTGGTTACCTACCAGGTAACTCTTGTGGCTGGTCGGCCAGTCAGCAAACATCCACCACGTTCTCCCAGTTGTGAGATGCAGCTCATAGATATGTGATACGGTATCTGCCAAATAATACAAAGAGTACATGACACGTGTTTTGCCCTAATTGGGGCTCGTCAGGTGTACAATATTTTTGCATCTCTGTACAGGGATTGAACCTTGGACGACACCATCTGAGGCGATGCCTCTGACGCTGTGCCACGACGGCTGGTTTGCTTATTTGGTAGGGTGAATGTATATTGTCACAGATGGCCAGGTGTCCTGCCAAGCTGGGATGTCAGCTAAATGGAAGGACAGGGGGAGAGAGCATGTTCAGGGCATTACCTCCTCCAGAACACTAGAGGGCAGCCCCAGCCCCCATCCCCCCACCCCTCCGGGTTGCAATGGTACCACGGATTCCCACAGGGAATGCTGGGAGTTGGAGTTCTCTGCAGGCCCTTTTGGGTTCTGTGGGTGCTGACAGGGGGAGCAGCGAACACTGCAGAGCCCTATTATATTGGGCTTCCGCCACACCCGGGAGTGATTCCAGACCTCCCTAACGAGCCATCTGGAGTACTCCCAGGTGCAGCTTTAAAGGAGACACCTACCTTCATTCCGAGAGCCAGAGTCGGGAGAGAGAGGACGATACTTGCCCGAAGGAGGAGTGAGGGTGAACGAGAGAAAGAGAGAGAAAGCCAAGAAGAAGGCAAAGAAAGTACTGTGTTGATTAGTGCTGTTGTGAGGAACAATAGGGAAGTGTTTCCCACTTCATAAATGTTTGTTGTGTTTGGAACTTGTGCCAGGTGTCTGTCTGTGTCAGGTCTAGGTGGCTGGCGCATCCCCTGCAGACAAACAATATATATATATATATATATATATATATATATATATATATATATATATATATATATATATACGGTGGGGTTCCCCCTGCTCGCTTTGCTCACCAGCCACTTTGCATCTCTGCCGCTCGCATTGTGAAGAGGAGGGATGAACACACCCAAAGGAGATGTGGTCGCTCCTCCTAAACCCCCTCCTAAACAGTGATACAATGGGAAACAAATACAATTTTTTTTTACCTCCTCTTTGCTCGATCAGCTGCTGGCTTGCTGCTGCTACCGTGCCGCGTGATCTGCATCTCGCCTGCTGCTTTGAACATTTAGAAGCCTGCACAGCAGCTACTCTTTGTCTTTTATTTCCGGCCCCGGGCGTGGTTAAATCTTTTAGCACAAAGTCTCGCCTCGCGGGATGTGAGTTCTTGATATTTTAGTTTATAATTTAAAAATGGAATAATAATCTGAAAATCTAACAACATCATAATAAAATTTGATAAATTCAGAAAAGAATGATACCAAACATATTTATGTAGGTTTTAAAATAAGCCTGATTTAAAGCATGACAAAAAAATGCGACATAAAAAGGTCACATAAAACCATTGCACAAAATCATTGCACTTTTAGGCCTAGGATTTTTTATATAGAGAGTATATATATATATATATATATATATCGAACTATATATATATATATATATATATAGTAAAAGACTCGGCAACAGGCAACATAAAGGTTTGGGGTTTTCCGGCCCCGTATATTGTAGATGCTCCACAATAAAAGAAAAAAATGGTCAAATATATAAACAAAACAGTTTATACACGCGACACCAAACATGGCGTCGGCGGCCATTTTATTAGGGAGGAGCCGGAAGTGGAGGAATGCTGGGAAGGAGCCGTGAGGGAGGATGGGAGTGATGACGTCAAGGCAAGATGGGGGAGGAAGGGCGGAAGTACCATACTGCGGTCAAAGTCGGCTTATGGCGGCGGAGCGTCATTTTTCCTGTAAGAAATAAGAGGGAGAGAATTAGTACCCCGCCATTCCCTGCCGGCGAATACCTTTTCAGGTGTGTTCAGATCCGTCCGCGGTCTCATACTCGCGCGTGCGTGACAATATATATATATATATATATAAAACTATAGAGGGTGTGCCAGCCACTCAACCCGACACGGACAGACACAAGATGCACACTTGCAAAACTCACACTTTTTATCTCTTGATCTCTTTCTTAGTACAGCACCTTACACACTGCTCCAATCACCAACAATAACTCAGTCCTTTTCTTCTTCTCTATTTTCTTTCTCTTTTTCTCTTCTGCCACCTCTACTCATCCCTTCACAAGTTGTGTCCTCCACCTCCCGACTCCGGCACCCAGAATGGAGTGATGCAGCCCCTTTTATATTATCCCCGGATGTGCTCCTGGTGATCCTTGATGATCTTCCGGCAGCACTTCCTGGTGTGGCTGCAGTCCATGGCCCCGGAACCATCCAAGCACCCTCTCATGTCCCAGGGAAGATTTTGCCTCTCTCCTGGTCTTAACCTCCAGGCGTCCAGGCTGGGCAAGAGCACCAGCAGTCTGCCACTATATATATATAGTGATAAGGTGCTATGTAGGTGCCTGACCCGACACAGACTGGACACGGAGGCACACTTAAAATAAACAAACTATTTGTTTTCTTCCCCTGTGGGTGCACGTCTTCCCCGTGTCCCACAGGCAGTACACAGTCTCAGCAGAGCATACAAAGTAACACAAATCAAAACACTCTTTTTCTTCCTCCACCACTCCTCCCAGGCAACCTCGTCCTTCTCCTCCTGATTCTGGCTCCTTGAGTGGTGGTAGCCGGGCCCTTTTATAGTCCACCCGGAGTTGATCGCCAAGTTCCAGCTGCAATTCTGGGTGTGGAGAATATACTGTCCATATGGGCTCAGGAGTCCCAACTGCAGCACCCTCTGGCGGTGCCTGCGGGACCCAACAGAGCTGCACCCAACTCCAATTCCCATGTAGCCCTGCGAGAAACCGAGGCACCACTCCAACCCAGGAAGTGGCGTCCCGGTTGGTCATAGACCCCGGCCATATGCCACAATATATATACCAGTAACGACGCACTGCACGATAACATGCAGTGAATACACTTGACTTGAGAATTCATAGTTTTCATACTCTTTCTTCCTCTGTATGTTTAGCATTTGTTTGCTCAGAGGTTGATGTGCTTGCTGCTTCCTGAGCAGCAGTGAAGATGTTGCCACCTCTCTCAGTCCTTCCCTTCTCCAGGCGTCCCGGTAGAGTAAGGTCCCTGGTCGCCTGTCACAATATATATATATATATATATATATATATATATATATATATATAAATATATATATATATATATATGAGTGGTTAACACATAAGTTTAGGTACTGCAAAAATGCATCTTCTACTTATTTACTATTATGTAACAAGACCTTAGCAAACACTTCATAGCACTTACAAAGCTTGAGTAAAGTTTATTCATCTCTTCTATGTAGCCTGCTAATAGAATGTCACTTCAGAGGGGTCTGTGGTGGCTTAACTGAGACTCATTACCCTTGATATTCCATATTTAGTATAAGTCCCGTAAGTCCTTCATATTAACAAGTCATTTTACCATCATGTCAGTATGCCACACTGCAGTGAGATGAAGAACCCATCTACTGATGCTTTATGAATGCTATGAAGACCCAAAGAAGCCTTAATTAAGTTCTTGTTACACAGCACTAAATGAGTAATAGATGCATTTTTGCAGTGTCTAAACTAAAGTGTCACTGAATGAGCCATGCCAGATCTTTTTTATTTAGTGTATTATTTTTATTCAATTTTCTCTCCCTAATTTATGGCACTTTCCAAGCACACTGAGTTATACCATTCATATATTCCAGTAAGTTTGTATTATATGCCATTAACTGGAGGGTTTCCAGCTTTGTTAGAGAGAGTGTGATTCTTCGGCTGGTCTGAATTTTCCATATGTGGATTTTCTTTGTCTTTATTTTGTTTTTAAATCAGAGATGAACACGATAATTGCAGCCTCCTGAGATATTTTTACACTACATATCTAACATTACATCTCTGTAGCTGATGTTAACATATACCCTGATTTATTCCTTAGGGGCTAATTAAAACATAAACTAAAAACCTTATTGAACAAATTCCCACCATTGAAACTCAATAGCGCCTAATATGTTCTGCCATTCAACAATTTAAACATGTCTTCGTGGCATCCAGCTTGTTCCCTGTGTTACAGCTGTGAGAGTCCGCTGATCTTTTCCCCCGGTGCACTGACAGATGAAAGCTTTAGCAATTAGAGGGAACTGAAGGAGGGCAGACCTCATTAAATGCTTTTAAAAACGCGCCGTCTGACTGGTGCCCTCTAAGCCAGAGAGATCTGAAATCTTTCAGATTTGTTACAAGCGTAGACGATAAAAATCAGAATTTGCAGCCCGTCCTGTCAATGCACGTCATCTTCTCTGATTTAATTCAAGGTGTAAATAGTCCCAATCAAGTGTGCTATCCCCTACAATTTTTTTTTTTTTTTGTTAAATCTGGTGATTTTGAGGGACACAAGCTATATGAATATCCACTTCATAAAGAGGTCTAAAATCTGTGGATTTCTTTTTTTTTTTCCTTAAATTGTTCCCAAGTGGCTCACTATATAATTAATTTTCAGCTAATAATGGCTAAATAGCTATTTGAGTCAAAGAAGGCTTCTCTGTCTGCAGTGTTTTCAAGTATTTGTTACACCCCCGGGGCTCTCCTTAATTGCTTGCTGCGATTACATTTTTACAGCCTTGAAATATAAAACATAAAGTCTTTTCAAATATACAAAAAGTTCATTATTAAGAAAAATAATGTATTAAAGCTAGCTTATACTTATAACGGCCATTCAATATATCATGTATGTGGAATTTCATTAATTAGCAAAATATCTTTTGCGCAATGTCAAAAGTGCAGTAATGGCAGCATTTATATTGTCAAGCAAGAAACAAATTGGATAATAAAAATTTTAATTAAAGAAAAAAGTGGACTATTATGAGGAATTAGAAGTAATAACTTTAGGCCGGGGGTTCTTAAACTTTTTAATCTGATGATTCAAGTTTAAAAATTGGAATTGTAATGGAACACAAGAAGAGGGTCATTGTCATACTGATAGCAGAGCCACTACAAAGACAAATAACAATGGCCATACAACTGTAAAGTTAAAAAAGGAAATGTTTTGCTTCCTTTGAAGCATATTTCTCACATAAATATTTATAAAACACAAAAGTGGGATACAATATTTTTAAAACAATACTTCATCTATCCATTTTCCAAATCAGCTTATTCAGATTAGGGTCACAGGGCAGCTAGAGACGATCTCAGCAAGTATCAGACCCAAGGGTGGGGAGGACACAAACCCCTGGACGGGACACCAGTCCAACACAGAGCGATCACAAACGCACAGACAGACTGACTTGTGCCCAGTCGATGCCGGGTGCTGTCCTTGTTCTTCTTCCGGTCGTGGAAGTTTTTGTTAGTTCTGTATCATTGAAAGAGGTTAGAAGAGGAGGGCCAGACTCATTCAAGCGAACAGAACAAGCACTAATCCTTAAATAACAGCTCTGTACTACAGTTGTATGCCAAAGGGCATCTCTGAACATGCAAAGTGTCAGACCTTAAGGCAGATGGCCAACCCTGCCAAGTTCTAAACCTGTATGCTAACAATGGAAAGATGATGCTAAAGTGGGCATGAAATCACCCAAGTCAGGACAATTGAAGATGGGAAAAGCGTCATTTGGTCTGAAGAATCTTAATTTGTTGTGAAGACCCGGGGCGCATAGAGCCGCCCTAACCTGACACAGTGTAATATGAAATAAATCGACCTCCAGTCGTTTCCAAGTGTTGGGGAAATTGCCCCGTATAATGTCCAAAGGACAGGTCAAAATGAAAATGAACAATGGGTTCAAAATAAGACATTCGACACAGACATCTGAAACAGTGGGGTATTTATAGGGAAAACAAAACAAGCAAGATGGCAACAGGAAGCGGCAAAACAGGTAGTGACGTCATCAAAAGGGAGCCGGTAGTGATGGCGCGGATCGGCCATGATAGTTTCTGGAACGGGGTAGGGTGATTTTATTTTCCTTCTTTGTTTCTGAAGAAAGAGAGAGAAAGACATTAGTACTCCTTCATAACCCCTTATCTTGGGAGTATTCACTCACCTTAGGGTTTGTTAGCTGCCTCCTACTCGCCTGTACGTAACAACAGACAGGCATGACACAATTTTCATTCATCTGTGGGCAAGCATTTTCTATTGCTCCCCACTTCTCAGCCCAGTACATAAAAAGCCAACAAATACAGCACAGACCTTCCGCCTCCAGTCCTCCATATATATTTTGTCCTTCTTCCCCCCGACTTTGGCCATTGAGTGGTGGCGACTGGCCTCTTTTATAGGACACCCAGAAGGACTGCAGGTGTCCAACGACCTTCTTCCGTCAAAAAAGTGCTGCCAAACAAGGCCCAGTAAACGTCCAGGTGCCCCCTCTAGTGGGGGCCATTGGCCCCAGCAGAGTGGAGCTTCCATGCTCCAAACATGTGGCCCCACTGTCCTCTATCAGTCCGGGGGAGAAACATTTCAGGTCCTTCTATTGTCAGGGCGTCCCAGCTGGGTAAGGGCTCTGGCCGTCTCCCACATTGTAGATAATAGAGTCAGGATTAGCAGTAAACAACATGAATCCATGGATCCATCTTGCTGGTGTCAATTGTACATGCTGGATGTTGTCAAGCAAAAGTTTGGAGAATGCTTGTTGGCGTACAAATTAGGTCTCGTAATGCCAGCTAACCATTATATGAATATCACAGCAATTTTATCAATCACATACATCCCTTTACTGCCACAATTTCAAACGGATAATGCGTCCAGTCGCAAAGCACACATCATATCAAGATGGATACATAAACATGACGGTGACTTCAGCCTGCACAATCGCCAGATCACAAATCAGTAGAGCACGTTTACTTTGATGTGGAATGAGAGGTTTTCATGATGAATGTGTGGCCTTAAGATCAGCAGGAATTGCATGATGCTATCAAGTTACCATGGACCAAAATCCCCAAGGAATGTTTCCAGTATCTTGTTAAATTCATACCCCAAAGAATCCAACCTGTCCTGCCGCAGACGAGCTTCCTACCTCAAACAACACAGATGTACCTAATTAAATGGCCACTGAGTGTACGTGTAATTATGTATATTTATATATGTGGCTTATAACATTGTCTTATATAACTGCTAACTGTGCAATTCAATCTAAGAAGAAAAGAAATCTAAATAATCAACATGGACCTCTGTCTTAACATTTGCGATGCACCACACAATGTGTATTTCTCTCTTATATGCCATTTGGCATGGGATTCATAACAGCTGTGTTAATGTTTGGGATGTGCCATCTATTGGAATGACAAATACAATGCATATGTCTGTTCTATGCCATTATGGGATTCGTAAAAGCAGTGTTAAAGCTTGCAGTGTACCGTCTATTGGAAAAACAAATGCAATGCATTTCACTACTAAAAAGTGTTGTGATGCGCCATCTGTTGAAATGACAAATACAATGCATATGTCTGTTCTATGCCATTATGGGATTTGTAAAAGCAGTGTTAATGCTTGCAGTGTACCGTCTATTGGAACGACAAATGCAGTGCATTTCATTACTAAAAATGTTTGTGATGCTCCATCTTTTGGAATGACAGAGACATAGCACCCAAATGGACACACAGCTACAATGGCACACAGACACTTATACTTTGACTGACATTGCTCCCCAACCAAGATGGGTTGAAATCTAAGCAATGAATGTAGACCTCAGCATTAATGTTTGCAGTGCACCATACAATAGATATGTCTCTGTTATATGCCATTTGGCATGGGATTTGTAAAAGTAGAGACAATGTTTGTGATGCGCCATCTATTAGAATGACAAATGCAATGCATTTTATTACTAAAAATGTTTGTGATGCGCCAGCTGTTGAAAACAAAAATAAAATGCATACTGTATGTCTGTTCTATGCTCCGGTTTCCTCCCACAGTGCAAAGACATGCAGGTTAGGTGCATTGGTGATCCTGAATTATCCCTAGTGTGTGCTTGGTGTTTGGGTGTGGGTGTGTGTGTGTGTGTGCATGCCCTGCGGTAGGCTGGCACCCTGCCCGGGGTTTGTTCCTGCCTTATGCCCTGTGATGGCTGGGATTGGCTCCAGCAGACCCCCGTGACCCAGTGTTAGGATATAGCGGGTTGGAAGATGACTGACTGAGACCCCCGTAACCCTGTGTTAGGATAGTGGATGAATGGATGGATGTCTGTTCTATGCCATTTGGTATGCGATTCATAAAAGCAGTGTTAATGTTTGTAATGCACCATCTATGGGAATGACACATGCAATGAATTTTATTAATAAAAATGTTTGTGATGTGCCACCTGTTGAAATGAAACATACAATGCACATGTCTGTTCTATGCCATTTGGTATGAGATTCATAAAAGCAGCGTGAATGTTTGTAATGCACCATCTATTGAAATGACAAATGCAATGCATTTTATTAATAAAAATGTTTGTGATGCGCCATCTTTTGGAATGCCAGAGACGCATTTTCTTTCTGATCTCCTCAGATGACTCTCTCCTTTGCTTTCTCTGGTCCACGTTCAGTGTGGGACACAACGATGACACCAAACAGCAGAGGGACGACATTTCTGCATTTCTGAATGACTGATTGCACAATTGGAGATATGTGTGGTACCAGTTCAAGAACACGACTAGTTTGAGGTCCAGCGGCTGTGGGGCATCTGTTGGTGAAGAAAGATTCACAGATCTTGACTTTGCTGACGATGCTGTGATCTTCGCCGAGTCAATGGAGTCTCTGATCGAGGCTCTCGAGAGACTGAGCAAGGAGTCTGAATGTCTGGGCTAGTGATTGTCCTGATAAAAACCAAGAGCCAGGCCTATAATGACCTCTTGGGCACGGCCATCAGTAGTGTGTCTGTCTGCAATGACAGTGTCGACCTCTTTGAGAGGTTTACTTACCTCGGCAGTGACATTCATGTCTCTGGTGACTCTTCCTATGAAGTCAGTAGACAGATTGGGAGAGCATGGGGGGGTCATGAAGTTGCTGGAAAGGGGTGTTTGGTGGTACCCGATATCTATGCAAAAGGACGAAGATCCAAGTCTTTAGAGTCCTAGTGCTTCCTGTCTTGCTATATGGTTGCAAGACATGGACGCTATCCAGTGACCTGAGATGAAGACTGCACTTCTTTGGTAGTATGTCTCTCCTTTGGTACCACTGGTTTGACTTTGTGTTGCTCATGGAGTCCCGAATGAGGCACATTACCTGTATTGTGATTGTGGGTCAGTTACGGCACTATAGCCATGTGGCACGATTCCCGAGGGTGATCCAGCTCACAGGATCCTCATTGTTGGGAACCCAAGTGGATAGACCAGGCCAAGAGGTCACCCACATAATACTTGGCTGCGGCAGATAGAAAGTCAGTTCCAGAAGGGTGGGACTGGACCGCGTGTCTGCCAGGGAAAGGGGGGGGGGGGGGG
>JANRMT010062823.1:8989309-9026125 GCA_026402145.1 Polypterus bichir lapradei
GTGGTAGGGTCAGAATTAGACACCAACAGCACTAACCCATGCACACAACAGTCCAGGCTGGTGGTGGTGCTGTAATGATGTGGGGATTTTTTTCTTGTCTCATTTTGGGCCTGTTGAATGCCACAGCCTATCTGAGTATTCTCTCTGACCATGCAAATCTTTCAAGACCACCATTTGCCCAACTTCTAATGACTAGTTAGAGCAAGATAATGCACCATGTCACAAAGCAAGAGTCACCTGAAACTATTTGAGCATTGATGCTGACCATGTGCATCCCTTCAGTTTACCCATTTTCAGTTTACCTGTCTTGCACTTGTCTGTTGTTTACATCGATTTTGCACCACGGACTTGGGGAACCTTATTTTGTGCCACTGTATGCTGCAATATGATGTATAGATGGTATGACAATAAGGCCACTTGACTTGAAAGGTTTTAATGTCTCATATGACTCAAAAGCAGGTGAGAGAAAGTCTTTTCATTGGAAATCTAAATACGTTCAGTATTACCAAATCCTGAAACGAAGTAAAAGCACAACAGAAGTGCTAATGGTTCCCATGGCGACGCCGAAGGTGTCACTGCTGGAATTTAGCTGTTACACAAGCAGTCCTTACTCTTACCTTTTTAATTACAAGCTCATGCTGCACAAGGGTCTCATATCGAGGCAGTAATAAGCGGGCCTTGGCTAATCATCAGCAGTACGGGATGTGGACTGACATTTCAATTAGTGCACATTTCTAACAGACAGGGTGGATGGGAGCTATCAGCCGTCCAACAAGTTACAATTTACGCCTCCGAAACGTTGTCACTCATTCACTAGGATGTGTCAGCATGACATGAGAGGCTGTGTTGGTAATGATGTTGCTCTGCACTCTGCCTCTTGAACTGGAACTGCAAAATAAATGAAAAAAAAAAAAAATTGAAATACATACTTTTGTTACAGGGGACAATTCCATGATGAAGCATACCATTTTTTTTTATCAAAGGTTAAAAGCAAAGAACAGAGTTACCAACTGCTGTTTCCAATCAGCAGGGTTGTACTATTACAAAACGTACAGCACACGTACTTTGAAAGATAGTGGGAATAACTAAGGGGTTAAAGGTTGTGTCCCAAACCAGACAGACACATGATCCAAGTTTAGCACCAACATTTTTATTTATTTATTTTTTTCTTTTAATTTGTGGGAAACGCCTTTCCCTGTTTCCCACCTTCAAGGCATAGTTAAAGCACACAGCACAACACGACACATAACACATTTCTCTCTTTCTTTTCCTTTCTCTTCACTCTCTCTCACCTCCACTCGTCCTCAAGCAAGCTTAGTCCACCTCCTCCTGACACTGGCTGCCGGAGTAGTGGCGGTTGGCTCTTTGTATGGAGCACCCAGAAAGTGCTCTAGGTGCTCGATGACCTTCTTCTGGCAGCACATCTGCTGCCACACTGGGCTCAAGAGTATCCTGGCATCAGACACGAATCCCAATAACCCTGCACCAAACTTCAACACCCATGAAGCCTTGTTGGAGTCTGACTCACTGCTTCAACCCAGGTGGCTGCCATCAATTGCTCTGGGGTAGGTGACACTCTGAATATGTTCTCTCCCCCGGTCCTTCCAGTATTGGGGTGTTCTGGTTGGGTAAGGGCCCCGGCTGTCCGCCACAAGGTATATAAAAACGTATCAAATAGCATGCAAAAGAGCAGACAACAAATAAAGCTAGAATCCTTTGGGCCTCCCTGTCCACGTGTTGGTCACTTACTGACTGAACTGTCATGGATCCACATCACGGAGTCTTTCAGTTCATGGATTTGCACTGTGGGGAGCTGCCATTGGCCAGCCTTAAACCTACACCATTGGGCTCAGAGGCAATCTTCTTGCAGTGTGAGATAAATGAAGAGCTCCTTTAGTCGGCCATTTAGAGACCATTTCTGAACACTATGAGGACAGTGCCCATGATGCCCCCAATTTTTCTGCTCAGCATTGCCACTGCACTCCACCCATCCACAGTGCAAATCCCATCCTCATCAGCAAGTGAATTGCTTTGAACTCATACCACAAAGTATCTTAGTTCATGGATTTGCATTGTGGTTTACTAACAGTGGCCAGCTGTAAACCCGTACCGTCTGGCACAGAAGCAATCTCCTTGCAATGTGAGATCAATTTAGAGACCCTACAGTCAGCCATGCAGAGACACTGTGAGTGGGGTGCTTCCAAGTGACCCTCCTGTCTGTTGTCCCTCCAGCCATACACAGTACAAATCCCATCCTCATCGCCAAGTGACTCACATTATGAAGCTTCTTAGCTTGTATATTTGCACTGTGGCGAACTTCCGGTGGCCAGCCATGAACCCGTACCATCTGGCAAAGAAGGAATCTCTGTGTAGAGTGAGCTAAATGGAGAACTTCATTTATATATGGTATGAACTCAATACACCTCAAGTCCCAATAAATCCCAAAAATGCCCACTGGGAAGGAAGTACCATCAAAAACCTGGATAGTTACACAATGGTCATGTAGTATCATAATAAATTAAAAGATTTATTTTCATAAAAAGCGCTGATAAGCATTGAAGCTGCAAAGAGCACATAAGGCACATTAGAAAATGTCTGAAAAGGCAAAGACAATCCAAGCTTTATCAAAATCCAGCAAACAAAGTAAAAAACAAAGCATAAGCTCAAAAATCCAGGACTGCATAAAATATTCAAAAAGCAAATGAGCACAGAAAAACACACCACCGGGAAGGCATTCAGAATGAACTGGAAAGGACTATCAGTTGCCGACAGGTTTGTAGGGCTGAGGTCAGTACCTTAAATTGTGATGAGGAGGTGGCCCCACCTCTTGGGGTACCATCCACAAATCACATGGCACATAATAACATTAAGGAACTTAATAATCAACAATGTTAACATAAACAATTTGTAAAATAGATGTGAAAATGGCACCTGGTGTGGCTGGGTTCAGGAATATCACATTTATAGAAGGATAAAAGTTGAAGTTCCAACTGTTTCGTCCTGTTTAATTGAAGAAACGTCCAACAAAAGAAACACTTCTTGGCATTGGACAGCCAGCCCTTAGGCAAAATCTAAAGAAAAGCTATTCGGCTCTTAGCCACAGAAGTAAGGGTTGTTTCACTGGAGCTCCGTCTGATGGGTCTGATTGTAAAAGACGTCTCCTTTAGTGCAGTCAGGTGAACCAGAAGGGGCAGAGCTAAGTGCCCTCACTGGGCGGTTTCTCTGAGCTGTGGGGGGAGAAAGAAAAGAGAATGTTAGGCACAGCGCCACCTCTCACCCCAGCGAAGTATCACATTCCTCGTGTTGAGATCCTCCGATGCACATGTGTGACATTGGCTAAAATAAAACTATTTACTGTCCTGATTTTGAGCTTTGCAATAGAAATTTTTGACTTTGACATTTTGGTTTTGCTACTCATGTGTTTGATCACCCGCTTTTGACTTTTGCCTGTTTAATAGTCACTCATCTCAGGGTTCACTCAAAAATCCTTGCCAGCTCAGTGGCATGACCGTCTTATTCCCACTCTTCAGGAACACAAGTGAACTCAACTATTTACATTTCCCCAGTCTATAAATATATCAGACTAGCTGTCTCCGCGGTTCCGCCTCGCATAGTAGTGAAACAGGACAAACTTTAAAAATCAATAAAAAAGTTACACATTTTTATTGATAGCTTTCCTAACCAAGGGCATCTTGGTATACAATATTTTTCGTTTTGCTATCAGGGGCGAGGACATAGAGGTTTCTTGGTGAACTAACCTGGGAGAAAACGACATAAAGCTGACCATGTGAGAAGCCTGGTAAGCTAAGATCAACCCCTGCCCACTTGTGTGTCTGTCCCTGGTCCTTGTTAATTGACATTGCAAAGCAAAGCTTCACCTGGAACTGTAATCTCTTGAATTGAAAGGGCATGTCCGTCGTGATTAGAGGAAGGCATGGGATTAAAACCCTCTTGCTAATGCCACATCCTGTGATGATTATCACCTCTATGATGTTGTTCTGAAGCTGACAGACCTGGAGACGGGTAACATTGCAAAGTTTGGGTGGGCTCAGGTTACCCAAAAGGATAATCGGTGCTCCTACTTTCAATGCTAACTTGTGGTGCGGCATACCAGGAGGATTAATGGAATTTAAAAATTCTGTAGGATAATGAACTGAACCGTTGTATTCTAAAACGGTATTTATTGAAGTATATGTCCGAGACAGCGTGTTAAATAATTTGAGCACGAATTGATTAATTTTATGCCTCCTCTCAGCCCGCAGCCTCTCTCTTTGCTTCGCACTTATAAATCACTGCTGTAAGCTATCTCTGATACTTAGCGCGACGAGAGAAGTCGCAAAATCACCCCGAATGTCCAAGCATATTATAGAAAAAAGCAGATCTAAATCCGTTAAGTAGTTCTCTCGTGAAAAGCAGACAGACATACAGACCCGATTCGAATGAAGGCTGGCGCATGAGTGAGGAGGGCCCCGTCTGGCTCCCTACTTTTGAGGTCTCACCTCCTCATCCCCTCAGCCCACAGCCTCTTTCTTCGATTCGCGCTTATTAATTGCTGCCACCAGGGAACTATTATACTTAGCGCGATGAGAGAAGTCGCAAAATCACCCGGAATGTTCAAGCAAATTATAGAAAAAAGCAGATCTAAATCCTTTAAGTAATTCTCTCATGAAAAGCGGATAGACAGACAGACATACGTTGGATTTTATATATAGAGAGAGATGAAGAAACACAGAACCAAATTCTCCCAATACAGTGATGCGCGTTGTCACAGAATTCCGACAGCCTTTTATTTACCAGAAGAACATGGAGACAAAACACGGCAGACAACCCACATTGTAACTTAACATAATTGAGAGAGCAATACGTTAATTATGACAACTTTTCATCTGACTTTTAGAATTTTGTGTTTGTCAGGTAATTAATTCTGGCATCTGGGGACTAGTAAAATAAAGACACACTGCCATGTCATTTAGCCACGTGTTTAATTCTGTTATTCTGGCTTGAAATGTAGAAAAGAGAGAGAGGTCGCATAGATCACAAAGTTCTCTTTGAAAATTAATTATTAATTTACATAAGTTTAAAAACGTCATGCAGCAATGGGCTTCCCTCCCTTAAAGTCCTTAATTACAGATGATGAAAAATGTCATTCTCAGCTCTTCTTCTGCTATGCTTTCAAAATAATTAGATCTTAATTAACTGAAACGCAGTCTAAAATGCCTTGGCCTTTTCCGCTGATTGAACACTTATTAAAATGGCCTCAAGACTGAAACAGTCAATTTCCATTGAGTTTACCATCAGTTTTAGAAGCCACACAATCATTAATAATAATGATCTTTCACTAAACCATTTACATCAGGCTTAATAAAATTTGAAATATTTCACTCTGCTAACCCCATTTTCTTTTTTTTGTCTAATTACATATTGGTATATTGGAAGGAAATAGTTGTTGCTGATGGTGCATATTAGATACATAATAAAAATTTTAATTCCAAAGATCGTCGATTGCCTTTCAGATTTAGTAAACCGTCCGTTCATTCCTCTATTTGAATGCTCATTTTGATGTGTGGCTTCTGCTCTCTAGAACTCTGTGTAGGTCTGTAACATTCAAATGACAGAACTAGATAGACAGATAGATAGATAGATAGATAGATACTTTATTAATCCCAAGGGGGAATTCACATACTCCAGCAGCAGCATACTGATAAAAACAATATTAAATTAAACAGTGATAAAAATACAGGTAAAACAGACAATAACTTTGTATAATGTTAACATTTACCCCCCCGGGTGGAATTGAAGAGTCACATAGTGTGGGGGAGGAACGATCTCCTCAGTCTGTCAGTGGAGCAGGACGGTGACAGCAGTCTGTCGCTGAAGCTGCTCCTCTGTCTGGAGATGATACTGATGATATTTTCTAAGAACTGTGAGTCCACTTAGAAAATGGAGTCTTCACCGAGTGCAAAAGGGGGTATGAGACCTCCAAAAACAAGCAAGAGAAAAGACACAAATCCTAACTGGTTTTATCCAGAACTTAATACTACCTTCTGGCATTAACTGGCGCAAACTGGAAAATGGGGAGCTGTCAAAACATCTAGGAATATATAATGATATAACAAAAGTTCCAAAAAGAGGAGGGATGACCATAAACTCTTGGCTTGTTTGAAAAGGGTAAGCAGACAATCTTTATAAATCAAGGATTTACTTAATAAAAATAGAATTACAATTTTAAAAAGTCCAAAAAGAGGCACGGAAGTTGTTACAATGTCAGTCCAAAGCACACAAGTCTCAAAACGATATCTAAATATCGTTTGAATAATCAGAAAACTACAACCCCCCCCCCCGGAGGGGAAAAAAAAAAAAAAAGCAATACTTACAAAACATTCAGAAGACAAATGATTCCCTGCTCCTGAGCCTTCTCAGCTCACTTATATTGCCACAGTGATGGCTAGACTGTGATGATGTTATAGTGGCCCCACCTCCTGGGGCCCCTCCCACAAAGAGCATCGAAAAGCACAATATTCAGAGAGACAGAACATAATTATAGAGTTGCAAATGAAACCAACAGAAGCAACATAAAGACATGAAAAATAATAAATCAAAATCAACACAAACTACAATAAAACATTAAATACATATAAGCTTGTACATAACACAAAGTACTCCTGATACTTTACTGGGATAATTGTATTTTGTTTAGGTGTTTTAAGTAGTTTTTATAGACAACAACAACAACATTTACTTATATGGTACATTTTCATACCAATGATGTCGCTCGATGTGCTTTACATGTTGAAGATAGAGAAAAAAGACAAAATATAAAAATAAAATTAGGCAACACCAATTAACATAGAATAAAAGTAAGTTCTAATGGCCAGGGAGGACAGAAAAAACAAAATCTGCAGGGGTTCCAAGGCCACGAGATCACCCAGCCCCCTCTAGGCATTCCACCTAACATCAATGACCTCAATCAGTCCTCATGGTGTTCAGGCTTCACATGGAAGAACTTGATGCTAATGGTCATGTGGACCTCTTGCCTTCAATCCATCAATGGAGGGACATTACGGCGTTTTGATCAGGTGGTGGTGGCACTGAGCGCCAACACAAAAAAACAGAAAAAGAACAGCAGAGAAAGTAGGGGTTAGTACGGATTTCGGAGACACCATGAATGATACTGATATTTAAATGCATATACAGAATATCAGGATTAAACTAAAGTGAAGTTATGAGAAAGCCATGTTAAAATAATGTGTTTTAGCAGTTTTTTTAAAGTGCTCCACTGTATTAGCTTGGCGAATTTCTACCGGTCAGCTATTCCAGATTTTAGGTGCGTAACAGAAGAAGGCCGCCTCACCACTTCTTTTAAGTTTAGCTCTTGGAATTATAAGAAGGCACTCATTTGAAGATCTAAGGTTACAATTTGGAGTGTAAGTTGACAGGCATTCCACAATATTGAATGGAGCAGATGATTTAAGGATTTGTAAACCATAATCTGTATTTTAAAGTCAATTCTAAATGGCACAGGTAACCAGTCTAACAACACTAAGACTGGTGTGATGTGCTCGGATTTTCTTTTCCTAGTTAAGAGTCTGGCAGCTGCATTCTGCATTCATTGTAATCGATTGATGTCTTTTTTGGGTGGTCCTGAGAGGAGTGCGTTGCAGCAATCTAGTCAACTAAAAACAAAAGCGTAAAGTAACTTTTGCAGCATCTTGCAAAATTATAAGGGACCTAACTTTTGCTATATTTCTTAAGTGAAAAAATGCTGTCCTATGAAGGACAAAGAAGACAAGGCAGTTAGTGGCAGTGCCTCCTCTCTGCTTAGCTTAGCACATAACAAGGAAGAACTTGCAGGGAGACCATCTGATGCGCATGTGTGACAAGATATATAATTAAGAGAAACAGAGTCCTTAAAGTAAAGATTTGTTTTTTTAAGTCTCCATATGACAGTCTAACACTAAAGTCAGTCGGCCTAGGTGGACAGAAGAAAAAAAAAAACAACTTCATTTAACAAAATCAGTAGGGGTTCCAGTCCAGAAGACCACCCAGCTCCCACTGGGCATTCCACCTAACATAAATGTTCTTAAGAAAGAGCATCACAGGACTACTGAATCAGTCAGGCATTTACTGAAGAGTAAAAGGCACACATCAGTTTAAAGAACTCTGAGAGCATGAGGAGAAAGATCAGATGAGACACAAATTGAGCACTTTGGGCAGAACTCCAGTCACTATGTCTGACAAAGACTGGCTGACTGCTCATCCCCTGCCTAATGCCATCCCTATGGTAAAACATGGTGGTGTCAGCATCATGTGATCAGGGTGCTTCACACGGGCAGGGACAGAGAGACTGGTCAGGAAAGGATGAGTGAAGCCAAATACAGAGAGGTCCTTGATGAAAACCAGCTCCAGTGTGCACACCACCTCAGACTGGGGTGACAGTTCACCTTTCAACATGACAATGACCTGAAGAACACATCTAAGACAACACCTGGGGTGGTTTTTGGACAATTCTCTGAGTGACCATGAGTGGCCCAGACTTAAACCCCTGTCACACACGTGCACATGGGAGGCAGCTAAAGGACTTGAATGAGGGTCATTCCGAGCCAGACCGGGATGTGGCAGAGTGCACTGACTCTTTTTCTCACTTTTCTCCGGACCGTTCACGGGAAATTCTGACTGGCCCTGATGACGTCAATTCTGGTTCCAACCCCTTTGGAGTCACTTCCGGGTCCGAGTCTATGGATGAAGACCCTTCCGGGTCCGGCCCCTTTGAGGTCACTTACTATACTGGTCTTTAAAAGCCGCCACCTTTCCTCCATCCCCTCAGTTCTGTTCAGTACTCTGATTTGTGCACTTCAGTACATCAATTTATTCAATTTTGCAACCAGGAAATTTATATGGGTGGCTGCCCCAAACCTTGCTAAGGTTCTTTATCGAGTTTGTGACCCCCCCCCCATACAACACATGTGGAGAGACCTGAAGATGTCAGTTTACAGATATCAATCCCATCCAATCTAAAAGAGCTTCAGAGGACCTTTCAGGAAGAATGAGATCAACTGCCCAAATGTAGGTATGCAAGGCTTGTAGAGACTTAGCCAAGAACATTCAAAGCTGCCATTGCTGGGGCTTCTACAAAGCACTGATACAAGTCCTGGAATAAGATTTCAGTTTTCGATTTTTAATGAATTTGCAAACCTTTCTGAAAACAAGTTGTCACTTTGTCATATTGGGTTAATGAGTGTAGATTGATGGGGCAAAAATGGCAAATGTATCCATTTAAAATGAAATCTTCCCACATAATAAAGTGTGTAGAAAGTGAAGGGGCCTGAATACTTTCTGAATGCACTGTATGTGTGGATAAGTAAAATATATTGTTACTTGAACAGAGTGCAGCTTCTCGGGTTACAAAGTTGGCCAAATATACCTGAAAGTTATTAAACATGATGAACTCATCACTTGTCATTTGCTGAAACTTCTTTCATTGGTGTTGAAAATAATCCTGGATAAGAAGATACATTAGAGGGGGAGTATTCACAATTGTTCATATTTTTAGACTCAGGATTGGATTAGGGTGGCACGGTGGCACAGTGGTAGTGCTGGTAGCGCTGCAGCCTTGCAGTAAGGAGACCTGTCGAGTGAGAGATCCTTTTCCCACTGTACAATACAATGCAATATAATACAATTTATTTTTGTATAGCCCAAAATCACTCAAGTGCCGCAACGGGCTTTAACAGACCCTGCCTCTCGATAGCCCCCCAGCCTTGACTCTCTAAGAAGACAAGGAAAAACTCCCAAAAAAAAAACTTTTAGGGAAAAAATGGAAGAAACCTTGGGAAAGGCAGTTCAAAGAGAGACCCCTTTCCAGGTAGGTTGGGCGTGCAGTGGGTGTCAAAAAGAAGGGGGTCAATACAATACAATACAATACACAGAACAGAACAAATCCTCAATACAGTATAAAATAAAAAAAAATTGAGAAGTATGTAGCAGAATTTAACAGTAGATGATATCCCATAATATGATTTGGATAAGTTTAGATTCCTGGAGACCTCGGCCATCAAGCTGCTTCCCCCATTTGGCCATTCCACGCCTGAAACAGCACTGGGCCAGCCAATCCGATGAAAGGACCCCTCTTTCCCACGATTCCTGTGATCCTCCATCAGGGACGACTTTACCTTAGGCAGGCAAAACAACTTGGCAGGTGGGCCATGGCACCAAGTGCCACATTTGAGTACCGAAAAGAGAAACAGAATAGGTGAGGCTTAGTATTGAGTTATAACTATTATGTTATTTATGTTTTAGCGTTAATGACTAACAACAGAGATACAGTCTGTACAGTTAATCAGCAGCTCTAGTCAGGGTGTGCTAAACTGAAGTAGTGCGTCTACAGCCGGGATTTAAAAGCTGAGACCGAAGGGGCATCTCTTATAGTAGCAGGCAGACTATGCCACAGTTTAGAGGCCCTGTAACTAAAAGCTCGACCTCCCACTGTTATTTTATTAATCCTTGGAATCTTAAGCAGACCGGCATCTTGAGATCTTAGTGTGCACTCAGGCTTGTAAGTCATAATAAGTTCAGACAAGTAAGCCGGACCTCGGCCATTTAATGCTTTATATGTTAGAAGAATTTTGAAATCTGCCCTAAACTTAACCGGAAGCCAGTGTAAGGATTTAAGAACTGGAGTTATGTGTTTGTATTTTCTTGTTCTTGTAACTGTACTCTTGGATCTTTGAAAGGGAGGGACTGTAAAATAGTTTTTCTAAAATAGATTTATATATTACAGAAATGCTGTATAAGTCCTCCTGGGTTCGCTTCCCTGGTCCTCCCTGCGTGGAGTTTGCATGTTCTCCCCGTGTCTGCAGGTTAGGTGCATTGACAATCCTAAATTGTCCCTAGTGTGTGCTTTGTGTGTGTGTGTGCCCTGCAGTAGGCTGGCGCCATACCCGGGATTTGTTCCTGCCTTGAGACATGTGTTGGCTGGGATTGGCTCCAGCAAACCCCGTGACCCTGTGTTAGGATATAGCGGATTGGATAATGGATGGATGGATGGATTGGATTATAGTCCTCCTGGTGGTTTCCTTCACTGTTCTTTAAATTTATAGTATATAAAAAACCAGACTGAGAGTAATACAAATCTGTACATTTTCCTTTGCTTTCAGGAATGTCCTGCCCAGATTAGAGTGCACTGATGTGAACTCTTGTATTGTATGAATTGTATGATAGAAACAGAAGCAGGGTATTGTCAGCATCCTACTACTTATCTGTTGACCCCTTGACTCCTGCAAAAAGGAAAAAAGCAGTGGATTGTGTTGAATGACACTGACATTGTCCTTAAAGAGGAGATGTGGCCACAAAAAAGAAAATAAATTACAATTCAGCAAAGTGAAATGGCTGTTCCATGTGGCCGAACTCAAAATAGAGAACGTTTCTAAAACAGTATAATAAAATCGGATATTCTGTGTGGGAGTTAAGCTATCATTTACCTAATCAGCACTAAATTATATTCCCAGTAATTCAGCTTGTTTTCTTTTATTTATATATGTATTTTTTATTTTATTGATTTTATTAAAATCACACATCATTCCATACAAATAAATCAATTTTTACAAACATAAGATTGAAAACAAATCAATCCCCACCGCTAAGAAGAGAGCTAAGCCAGCAGAGTAAAACTTAAAGCTAATAAAAATAAGTAAATAGATAATTTAATAAGTGAATAAAAATAAATGGAGAAGAAAAAAAAGAAGAGAGAATCTGCTTCCTCAGTGCTGTAATTGCTTATTCTAAAATGTTATTGATCAGATCCTGCCAGGTTTTGAAAAAGTTCTGCACAGATCCTCTGAGTGAGATTTTGATTTTTTTCCAATTTCAAATAATATAAAACATCAGTTTCCCACTGACTTAAAAAGGTGGGCTAGGATTCTTCCAGCTGAGTAAGACAAGTCTACGTGCCAACAGTGAAGTAAAGGCAATCACAGTTTGTTTGTCCTTCTCCGCTTTAAGCCGCTCTCTGAGCCCACCAAACACAGCTGTTAGCGGAGGGATTGTCACACCAGGGCTGTCTGAAAGGCATTTAAAGATTTTGGTTCAAAATGATCATTTGGCGGAGGCCCAAAACATGTGGCCAATTGAGGCTAGAGCTCGATCGCAGCGTTCGCAGGTTGGATCTTGCCCTGGAACCATTTTGGACAATTTTAAGCGAGACAGATGTGCTCGATATATAATTTGAAGTTGAATAATTGTATGCTTTGTGCATATGGAGCTCTCTGCATTGCTACCTTCCAATCTTTTTCTAAGATGTCGAGTGAGAGATCCTTTTCTCATTGTCCTCTTGGATCTTTGAAAGGGAGGGACTGTAAAATCCATCCATCCATTATTCAACCCGCTATATTCTAACTACAGATTCACGGGGGTCTGCTGGAGCCAATCCCAGCCAACACAGGGCGCAAGACCCGGAAACAAACCCCGGGCAGGGCGCCATCCCACCGCAGGCCAGGACTGTAAAATAGTTTTATATATTACAGAAATGCTGTCTAAGTCCTCGGGACTGATCAATATTTTTTCCGGCATGGAGGTTAGTGGGAGGTGAGGAAAATCGGGCAGGTAGTTCAGCTTCTTTTATCACTTTTGTTGGGTCTTCATGCAAATTGAAGGTTTGTTGGCTGCCTCTCATTTCTGGCTTATTTGACTGAATCAATCAAATCCTATGTCCAGATGATTGGGCCAGATGCCAAGTTGAGCAAGTGTTAAGGTAGACATTTGTTGCTAAACTTACAGGACACTTGCAATGAAAAAAAAACAGTCTCATAATCACAAAAGTTTTTGTTAACTTGTTAATTCAACTATGCAAGGGTGTCCTCTTCCGATCCTGGACCCACCAGAAAAATGGCTCACAAGACTTAAAAGAGATTTTCATTTAAGTTTTATTGAAGAATCAACCTTGTCACAGATGTTTCTCCTAAAATTCTTTGGGAGACCCAACTTTAGACAAAAAGGGGACATGAGACACAGCAGCTCCACCGCCAGAAAATCTTGTGGTTGAGCACCTGGGCCTCCTGACTCCATACTACGATAGTTTTGCCTCCCCAAGCTGATCGAGTGACGCGCAACTGTAATTAAATTTATATGTCGTATCGCATGTCGTGTCTCATGATGCGTGGAGGGGCTGGTAGCTCTGAATTAAAATTACTAACAGAGTCAACGTATCTTGTTGCAACGTTTTTATTTCCGTAACGTGCATCTAATGATTTGATATCAGCGATCACAGTGTCCACCTTTGGACCTTAACATTTGCGTCATACTTGACATGAATCACCTCATCTTTCAAATGATGTGACAGATCCTTTGAATATTTTGCATCTAAATTTGCACAAGAGGCTGAGATCTCTTCCATGCTCATGCTCCTAAAGTTTAAAATTGGACAAAAAAGGTGACATATGTTGTTTAGGCTTTCAAAACGCCCGGACAATTCTGAAATTCAGGAATCCATCATAATGTGAAATGTGCCTCTTCAGTTGGGGCAAAGGCGCTATATAGGCGTCGACCCGACACAGACTGACAATGGAGGCACAGGTTCTCCCCGTGTCTGCGTGGATTTCCTCCGGGTGCTCCGGTTTCCTCCCACAGTCCAAAGACATGCAGGTTAGGTGCATTGGCGATCCTAAATGTTACTACATTTTTACTTTTTCCTTTATTTCCTTTTCTAATTTTCTTGGAATCCTCATTATATGAGCTAATGTTAAAGGTAAAACTATGCCTCAAGGATGATTAAGCAAGCAATAATCCACAGTCACATTAGTATTATTTAAAATGGCTAAAGCCTTCAAAATTTGAGACAAGTCAATTTGCTGCAGGTGCCTTGGTGGAATGAATTATAGCAAATCACAAGTCAATGTGTTTTACAGAGTTGAATCACGTAAAGGAGCGTTACAGCGTTCAGTCCATTAGTGCCACTCATGCAGTCTCATGATCTTCAGTCCTGCCACCAGGTCCACACTCTTCATCTCACAAGATTATGTTAAACAAGCAACCAGAAAGCCATAAATGTCCAAGTTCAACGGTTCTGTCAGGTATGGAAATCATCCAGGCCTGTAACTGTCAATGGAATTTGCAGGCATCACTCCAGAAAGAAAGAGAGTAAGAGAGAGTGAGAGTTCCTGGCAGACATAGAGGAACATTACTCTACTCCTTTAGGACACTACATGGAAGCTGAAAAGTCCCATAATTGGGAAAATGGAGTTTTGTTATTTTTTTAAAAAGTGTATCAAGTGTCATAGATGTACTGCTAGGTATACAGTATGCTGTCAAAGCTAAGGTGCTGTGATTACAGGGTGGTGGCCTAAGAGGACACATTTCTGAGCAGCTGGACCATTGACCTCATCGCATTCCACTCTTCATCTTTAGGTATTAACCAATTTGAAGTCCCATTTCTTAAATTATCACTGATGCCAAATGGTTCTAACTTCAGAATTTACCTTTTGTGCAGAACAGTATCAAATAGCTTTTTAAAGATTAAGAGGTATGAAGGAGGGGGAGCCACCCCACAAAAATGTATTGATTAAAAACCCACCAAAGATGGCTCAAAAACTAAGAAAACATTTTGTTTCCCATTGCTCATCCCTTCCTTATGTCAGAAAGTCAATTTTAAATGAACAAGGATTGGGTAGGTGCCAGAGCCTATCCCAGCCAGCATAGGACAAAAGGCAGGAACAAACCCTGGACAGGGTGCCAGTCCATCACAGGGTGAGCCCACACACATACCCCAACAATACACTACTGCCAGTTTAGAATCATCAGTTTGCTTACCCTGCATATCTTTGGACTATGGGAAGGAAACTGGAGCACCTGGAGGAAAGATGGGGAGAACATGCAAGCTCCACGCAGGTAGGCCCAGGGATGTGATCCCTGGTCTCTTTACTGCGAGGCAGCAGCGCTACCACTGCGCCAATCCCCCTTTTGTGTCATTTATTAATACAATTCATCCTTTTCTATATAATACTAGCTGTCCCCTGCGGCTCCACCCATGTACTTTGTAGTTGTGAAACAGGGCAAACTTTAAAAATCAATGAACAAACAGGTATCGCTAGCTAAGCAGAGGCAAGGTACGCTCCAACAAGTGGTGAGAGGTAGACGGATTCGAATGGAGGCTGGAAAGTTAGTGGGTTAGGAGGGCCCAGCCTGGCTCCCCTCTGCTGACGTCACACTTCCCCCTCACCTCGGCTCGCAGCCTCTGTCTCGGATTAGCGCAATAATATGCTACTCAATTAGCACGAATAAATCACTCCTGCAAACGAACTATGATACTTTGCGCGATGACAGAAGTCGCAAAATCAACCAAAATGTTCAAGCAAATTATAAAAAAAAAACCCATCTAAATCCGTTAAGTAGTTCTCTCATTTTCTAGCCAAGCCGAGGTAAGGTACACACCCTGAGGCTGGCGCGTGAGTAAGGAGGACTCCAACTGGTGCCCCACTCCTAACGTCACACTTCCCCCGCTCCTCGGACCACAGCCTCTGTCTCAGATTAGTGCAATAATATGCTACTCAATTAGCACGAATAAATCGCTCCTGCAAACGAACTATGATACTTTGCGCGATGACAGAAGTCGCAAAATCAACCAAAATGTTCAAACAAATTATAAAAAAATACACACCCTGAGGCTGGCGCGTGAGTGAGGAGGACTCCAACTGGTGCCCCACTCCTGACATTGCTCTTCCCAACCTCCCACCCCCCACTCGGCTCGTAGTATCTGTCTCAGATTTGCACAATAATATCTTACTCGATTAGAGCAAATAAATCAATCCTGTACAATCTGAACTATGACACTAAGCGTGATGAGAGAAGTCGCAAAATCAACCGGAATGTTCCAGCAAATTATAGAAAAAAAAACGATTTAATCTCTTAAGCAGTTCTCTCATTCACTAGCTAAGCGGAAGCAAGGTACTCTCTGAGGCTGGCACATGAGTGAGGAGGGTCCCGTCCGGCTCCCCACTCCTGATGTCGCGCTTCCCCCCCTTCTCGGCCTGCAGCATCTGTCTTGGATTAGTGCAATAATATCCTACTGGATTAGCATGAATAAATCACTCCTGCAAGCGAACTATGATACTTAGTGCGATCACAGAAGTCACAATATCAAGCGGAACGTTCAAGCAAATTATAGAAAAAAAAAATAATTTAGATCCGTTAAGTAGTTCTCTCATGACAGACAGACAGATGTTGGATTTCATATATATAGAGATGGACTGTTTTGCAATTTATAGTCTAGATGGTACTCCCAAACACATCAAATATAGAACAGCGGTTTTCAAAATGTGGTCCGTGAGCATGGGCAAGAGTTCCATGGGTTGACCTAGTCATCTTTCTTAAAAGTACTGACTTTCTGATAAAGCCACATGAAATTGTTCTAAGACACTAACCATGGAGTGCCCTATCTGACTTTCTTGCAGAGGATAACACCTTATTCTTCTACACACTCCTTCACTCTACGGTTGTGACGATTGCTTCCCCTCTTTCTCTTTTCTGACATTTTGCCATCTTCAGTCTCTCTTTCTTTTCCATTCTAAATCATTCACTACGTAGGAATCTTTTCCTGAATCCTTCTTGGCGTGCATCTCAGGAGCCATCCTCTAACTACAGCAACTTAATCCCATGTGGATGCAGATATGTGCTGCTTCTGATGTATTCATTTTCCGCTGCAATGCTATTTTCAAGTCTACTGTATACTATGGATCTTTCTGGATTAATTTGCAACATAGAAAGAGAGTGAGGAGCAGTATGAGTTTGAGTTACGTTTGTGCTAGGTTTTGGTTATCTCTCTTAGGTCACCATCCAGAAGTGGTAAAGGCACTTAAACTAAGGGGCTGCTTTCCAATAAACATCCTTGTTCAGGCCTGCTAACTCACTATTTGAGTCTGCATACCAAGAAATGTTAGATTGATACCAGAATTTTGATTTTAGTGCAGATTCCAGCTTTCGCACCACAGTACCAGTACAAAACTAATATAAAACAAGTAACAGATAACACCCTTAGTTCATTCCTACATGTGCGGCTCCCAGCTCTGCAGAACTCTGGTCATCTGGTGTCACAGGCAACCTGACTGCCACAACATCCCCGGTTCTGTTAGGGTCCTTCCGAAGCTCACAATTTCTTAATTCGAGCATTCCCCCTTCAATTTTCAAGCACACCAATATATATTGTGAAGAGGAGACAAGACAACGTGAAAGAGTTGGGAACCACTCTGGCGACCCCGTATAATTAGAGTATTTAGAATGACGAAATACATGGAACAAATTACGGATGCGTCCTTTCAGATGAGAGCTCAGTATAGGAATAATTTCAAAATAGCCATACTTCCGGTTATAGGAGTTCCAGGCAGGATGTGGTGGTCCTGTAGATAGATAGATAGATAGATAGATAGATAGATAGATACTTTATTAATCCCAAGGGGAAATTCACATACTCCAGCAGCAGCATACTGATAAAAAACAATATTAAATTAAAGAGTGATAAAAATTCAGGTAAAACAGACAATAACTTTGTATAATATTAACGTTTACCCCTACGGGTGGAATTGAAGAGTCACACAGTGTTGGGGAGAAATGATCTCCTCAGTCTGTCAGTGGAGCAGGACAGTGACAGCAGTCTGTCGCTGAAGCTACTCCTCTGTCTGGAGATGATCCTGTTCAGTGGATGCAGTGGATTCTCCATGATTGACGGGAGCCTGCTCAGCGCCCGTCGCTCTGCCACGGATGTCAAACTGTCCAGCTCCGTGCCTATAATAGAGCCTGCCTTCCTCACCAGTTTGTCCAGGCGTGACACGTCCCTCTTCTTTATGTTGCCTCCCCAGCACACCACCACGTAGAAGAGGGCGCTCGCCACAACCGTCTGATAGAACTTCTGCAGCATCTTATTGTAGGGCGGATGATGTAAGTGACATCAATGGTGGAGTGGCCATCAGTTTTTACGGTGTCTGCAGAGGAAAGCATTAGAACACAGCGCCAACCTCTGGTTCAATGGGTAATTACAATCACTAGAGCCCTTAAGCTGCCTCCCATCTACACATCCATGACAACATACGAGGTGAGACACAAAAATAACAGGACTGGGCTTGGGGATTTCCTGGAAAACCGTCTAGAGGTCGGCTGGACATGAATCATAGAACTCGATCCCTTCCTACACACCCTCTCAAACCGCCGACGAGCTAGGTATAGCCCAGTCAGTATTTGCACAACAATTGCTACACGAGTTACCGTGACAATCGAACAACGAGACAAGACAAGACAACGCTCCTGCACGTGATGCTTTCTCCTTAAAGCAGTTTTTGACTGACAAAAAAATTCCTGTCCTCGATTCGCCCAATTTAGCTCCCTGTGATTTTTACTTTTTCCCGAAAATCAAAAGTGACCTGGAGGGAACACATTTTTCTTCAGTAAATGAAGTGAAGACAGAAACGGCAAACCTGTTAAAGAGCCTCAAGCAAGAAGACTTCCAGCACTGTTTCAATCAATGGAAGATGCATATGGAGCGGTGTAGAGATCGGGAGGAGGAGTATATAGAAGATGACAATGTTTAGAATGCTGGAATTCATCAATAAATATTTTTTTTTTTTTACCAATTTGATTATTTTTGTGTCTCACCTCGTATATTGGGGTTGCAAGTTGCCAATTCGCAACCGCATTAACGTCTGCTACCAAAATTTACATAATGCTGGTATAATACCATTTAAAAAAATTGTCAGTTCAGAACATTTTTAGTACCGGTTGTCACGCATACATATCGGAGGACCTCCTCGCAAGCTCAATGGAGGTACGAGGTGTGGCAGAAAAGTAATGAGACTGATTTTTTATTTACCAAAGTTTTTATTTTTTTCAAACATCAATGTTATCCCCTTCAAAGTAGTTCCCTTGGGCAGCTACACACCGATGGAGACGTTGTTCCCACTGTTGGTAGCAGCGCTGGAAGTCTTCAACCGGTATGGTCTTCAGCATGTCCGTTACACTCTTTTGGATGTTTTCTAAAGTCCCGAAATGACGTCCTTTGAGGACATTTTTCAGTTTAGGAAAAAGGAAAAAGTCACACGGACTGAGGTCAGGTGAATAAGGGGGCTGGGGAACCACAGGAATGCGTTTTTTCGATTGTCCTTCTGCTCAATTGTGAGGTTTTTCGGCACCATTTTGGCACAGACCTTTCGCGTGTGTAAATGTTCAGTCAAAATTTGATAAACGGTATATCTGTTCAAATTTAATTGTTCACTCAACATTCTTAATGTTAAACGACGGTCTGATGTCACAAGAGTGTTCACACGTTCGATGTTTTCATTGCTTTTCGAAGTTGAAGGCCTCCCTGAAAAACTTGAGCTCGGGATAAAGAATGTTCCCCATAGGCCTGTTTTAACTTTTCAAACGTCACACTTGCCGATTCTCCAAGCTTAACACAAAATTTAATGGCACAACGTTGCTCCAAATTCCGCTGTTCCATTTTGCGTGACGCACAACCATAAACACAACTTCGCTAATAGCAGTCACAAAAATCACGTAGTTAACGGAAGGAGTTGAAACTCACACTGAGCTATGGGAGGGTACTGATACACGTGCTCTATCAAGGACAACAGCGCAGCGTTGCCAGATCGCTTGCAGTGTTGCCAGTCTCATTACTTTTCTGCCACACCTCGTATGTAATAACCCACCGAGTCAAGAGAAGGTGCTGCCGCAAACGCTGTCATACCCGGAGAAGGTGTTTAACCCTAGTCCAGACGCTATAAAACTCTGGGCATCCCAGAAAGGAGACATTATTACTGACCAGAGCAAACTTCCGGAAGGAGCTTCACCAGAGCATTCCTTTATTTGAATTGCTGCATATGAGATGCGTGGTCACGAGCGTTATGTCTCAAAGAAAGTGACACCCTGGTTGGCGCTCTAAAATTTCCGCAGTGTTTTCCAGACCTGTCATTCCCATACCTGACCACACGGCATACCACAGAACACTTTGCACATTGGGCTGTTAAGAAATTTCCAGATGAGTACACTATAAATAAACAAAAATTTATAGTAATATGTTGCTGTTGGCCACAGGTGGGGGGTCATCGTTGATTTTGATAAAAGCCTAAACACTTGAACAACTGATAATAGAAGACAATCTGAGAAAAGTTGGACTTTTGGTTTATTCCAGGAGTGGTAAAGGTGTAACTCCCAGTATCTGGGATGTTGTAAGCTTGCAGAAGGTAAACTTTTGTTCTCCTGCATTTTATCACAGACCACTAAGAGGTGAAAACTCCCTTAATCGAGCCATAAAGATCCACTAAAAGACCCATTCTAGCTTCTCACATTAGTTCGCAGGGCCTCAGGCGTCGGTTCATTTGGATAGCTGTGATTCAGGGAGCAGAATGTGCCTGGTCTCAGATTTCAAGAATGACCTTCAACGAATGCTGTGAATGTTAGAAAGGGACTCTCATTCAGCAAAACAAATCATTCGGGATAATGTGAGCTTGGTTTACAAGACAGCGAATGACACCTCTCTGGCACTAAGAAATGTGGCCAATGGAATAGAGCGTGTGGTGGATAAGAGGGAAAAATGTTATTACCTTCTTTTCGAAGCTAGAGAGAATTGGCAGAAAATGGACAGGATGGATGAACACTTGGCTCAGCTGAAGTTGAGGCTTTATTTTGCTTTCATCCATCATTCACACGTGTGCATTTATTCTTTTACACAATAATTATAAGGCATCATTTAACACGTAGAATATCTCTCATTTTATTTCTTAATGCTGGAGTGATTAGCTCTGACTACCCCAGAGCCCTGCCTTGGATAAGTGGGTTAGAAGGTTGGATGGATTGAAGTGATTAGCAAAGGCATTGGAGCAGCAGATATCAGGAGAAGTTTCAAGAGAAGTGATGCTCTCTTCTAAAATATTATGATGTCCTCTGTGGTCCTACCTAAAATTTTGGACATAAAGCCCTAAAACGAGGCACCTCAACTCATTTTAATTAACTTAAGTATCGTGCCCCTAGGGTGACGGGGTGGCATGGTAGTAGCACTGCAGCCTCGCCATATGGGGACTGGGGTTAGCATTACAGCAGTGACGTGCGGTGACATTCATGGCTGGTGAGGCACTGGCTCCTTCAGAGTCAGATTTACAAATATATGAACCCCAAAGAGTTGCTTATTCCCTATTCAGTTGGCACATTGACTACTGGTTATGTTTCATATCTCATCAGAATTCTTTACACACATGCATAGGTAAGGCGCATATTTGGATAAGAAGGAACGTTACATTTATAGTGGCGAGAGATAGCGGAGAGAACGCATTTGCTCCTCACCCTCCATGTGTTCTAAATTTACCGTTGCAATTCCACAATTCACACTCATTCAATACAAATGAAAGTATAGAGTGGTGTATAAAAAACGAATTTCAATTTTGACCTTTATTGAAATATTTAGCTTTGAATTCTTGCACAGAGCACAGTGACATATTAAACGTATACACTTATTACACCGCCTGCTCTGACCGCATGTCCCTGCATTACAGTGTGTGGAGTTTGCAGGTTTTCCACGTATCCATGTCGGTCTCCGCCATGTTTTACTGCTGTTTCTCTTAACAGGTCAGACTGAAGCCCCCACAGTGGCTTATTGAATATTTAATTACATAAACCTCTGAAACTTTCCATCTGTGTTCAGGCAGCAATGGTACTATAAAGTGGCACCAAATACGAGATCTTTGAACATGCCTGATTTTTTGTGACAGTGGTGAATGTGACCCTCAGGATGAATCACAAGAAAAACCTGACATCCGATAAATGTGATGCAGATCTTGTCAGCTGCCGTTACTGCATTCTCACTCCGGCTTTTCGGCTTTTTCAAATGTATGAATGAAAGAAGTCAAATCACATTTGTGTTTTGGACTTCAGTATAGCCGTCTCTTTTTGAAGGGTTTTCTTAAATGTCCCTTCAAGGTGTCGCACAGTATTAACTTTGCAATTCAAGATCTATCTTGTGACATTTTTTCTTCCCTAGACTTAATGTTTTTCTATAGGACAGATGCCTGGATTCAAAACTGTTGATGTTTAAAATGTAGACGGAAATGTATTTTGCTTTGGAAAATCTTGTTTCAGGTACTAATAACAAAAACCAGAATTGTCGTTTTGCTGTGGCCCCATTATGATGGCAAAACAGCTCCTGGCCATACACACAATTGCAAATGGATTAAATTGTCAGTGGTGGTTCAGTTTTAGTGCTGCTTCTGTTACACCTCTTCATAGTCCTGGGTTCAAATTTCAATATTTTGGGAATGAGCACATTCATCTCATGTCTGCACAGGTTCTTCTTGGACTATTCTGTTTTTTTCTGATTTATTGGTATTTTGTCCCCTTTAAAGGGTTGACGTCAAAGTAATCAGTGTACACCTCAGTGTTAACGTTTGCAGTGCACCATACAGTGCATATGTCTCTGGTACATTCCTTTTGGTATGGGATTGTTAATATTTGTGATGTGCCATCTGTTGGAATGACAAATCCATTTTATTACTAAAAATGTTTGTGGTGCATCACTAGTTGGAATGACAACAACAACAACAACATTTATTTATATCGCACATTTTCATACAAAAAAATGTAGCTCAAAGTGCTTTACAAAATGAAGAATAGAAAAATAAAAGACACAGTAAAAAATAAAATAAGTCAACATTAATTAACATAGAATAAGTAAGGTCCGATGGCCAGGGTGGACAGAAAAAAACAAAACAAAAAAAAACTCCAGATGGCTGAAGAAAAAAAATAAAATCTGCAGGGATTCCAGACCACGAGACCACCCAGTCCCCTCATGACAAATGCAGTGTATATGTCTCTGTTATATGCCATTTGGTATGGTATTCATAAAAGTAGTGTTAATGTTTGTGGTGTGCCATCTGTTGGAATGACAAATGCAAAGAGTAGCTACATTTGATGAGGGGTTCCAAATATTTCAAAATGGATCGACCAATGCAGCCACCAAACAAGCATTCCAGCACTAGTATGACTCACCGTACAAAAAAGACACCACAGTCAAAGTGTCTTCATTTGAATGATTTTAGTGAAGTTCAAGGCAAACAGTTCACACATAAATAAAGAAAAAATGTAAGGTTTCTATGCAGCGATCAAAAAAGTATTTGCCCTTAAAGCCTATCTGTCTAATTTATGTTTCTTTCTAACTGTCTAACTTCACTCTAAGGGCTTTTCTACTGTCACACAAAGTTAAAATGAACTTCTAAGGGGTTAGACTGAATCTTCTGTTTTCTATGTTAAGCTATATGATATTCAAGTTCAAAGGCTAAGCAGACTAATATAAATTTACACTAACTTAAAGGATTTGACTTTTACACAATAAATTTAACTTCTAAAAATGTTTGTGATACACCATCTGTTGGAATGACAAATGCAATGCATATGTCTCTGTTATATGCCATTTGGTATGGAAATCGTAAAGAAACAATGTTAATGCTTTGATATGCCATCCGTTGGAATGACACATGCAATGCATTTTATTACTACAAATTTTTTTGATGTGCCACCTGTTGGAATGGCAAAGGCAATATGCTGTATATGCCTATGTTAAATGCCATTTGGTATGGAATTCTTACAATCAGTGTTAATGTTTGTGATGCACCCTCTGTTAAAATGGCAGAGACATAGCAACTGGATGGACACACATTTATCTTTTTATTTAGGCAGATGTTGGAATTTGTTTGAGTGTGCCTTAGCACACAATACTGAGATTTGCAGGATAGGCTCTAGACCTCCATGACTCTACAGCAGGGGTCTACAACTCAAATCCTGGTGGGCCGCAGTGGCTGCAGGTTTTAACCCTTTTCCTAATCAGTTATCAGTTTTCACTGCTAATTAACTTATTTTCCTTTGATTTTAATAGCCCTGCTGTTTTTAAGGATTCAGACCTTTGAATTGATACTTTTCTTCATTTAATGGCTGCCAAACAGAAATGAGATGTGAAGCGAGCCAACAGATGGCCAGCTAAACTGGGGCTTCAAACTCCAACCAATTCCACTCCAGCCAGTCTCTTAAAGAGAAGCCAATTCTTGCTGTTAATTAAACCCGTTATTTTATTCCTGTGTTGTTGCTGCTCTTATTCTGCCACAGCAGACATTCCCAAAACTGTTGATATTCTGTTTTTTCTAAGAACACCGTCTAGATGTTTTGTAGACCTGAGCAGATCAACCTTACTGAGACCTTCATGTTTCTTTATTTTAAAATAAAGTGGTTGACTGGTCGTGTGAAAGCTCGTTTTGTGTCCAATTATTAATTATAGAAAAAGGAACAACGAAGGCTGAGGTCCCAACTCCAGTCCTGGTGGGCCGCAGTGGCTGCAGGTTTTCATTCCAACCCTTTTCCTAATCAGTGACCCGTTTTCACTGCTAATTAACTTCTTTTCCCTTCATTTTTAAAAACTTGTTTTTAAGGATTCAGTCTTGTGAATTTATTCCTTTCTTCATTAAATGACAGCCAAACAGAAACGAGATGTTGAACGAGCCAACAGACGACCAGCGAAATTGGGATTTCAAACTCCAGCCAGTTTCACTATCTCTTAATGAGAAGCCAATTTTTGCTGTTAATTAAATCCGTTATTTAATCCCATGGCTTGTTTCTGCTCTCATTCTACCACAGCAGACATTTTCAAAATTGTTACTTTTTCTGTTTTTTCTAAGAACACCATCAAAATGTTTTAGTGAGCTGAGAGATCAGCCTTACCGAGACCTTCACCTTTCTTAATTTTCAGATATTGTGTGATGAGCACAGGTGAGCTGGTCATGTGGTGGCTTGTTTTGTGTCTCTTTATTGTTTGGCTGCTAATTAAGGAAAAAAAAAACAACTGAAGAGCCTGAGTCAAGTTAATTAAAAGTAAGGCAAAAGAAGTTAATCAGCAGCAAAAACTGGTCACTAATGAAGAAGATGGTTAGAATGAAAACCTGCAGCCACTGCGGCTCTCCAGGACTGGAGTTCAAGGGTTCCAGGGGTGGTCAATTCCAATCCTGGAGGGCTCCAGTGGCTGCAGCTTTTGTTCCAATCCCAGTTACTTTATTAGAAGCCAATCCTCACCAATAACAGACCTTATTTAATTTCATGGCTTGTTAGTGATAATTTTTTTTTTTCCCTTCTAATGATCCATATATCATCCAAGTGATTTGAAGCCTAACACAGATGAGTAATTTTTCAGTTCTTCACTTTCTCTTCAGTTTCCTTCTGAGTACTTCATTATACCAGATAGTGAGTGATGAATACACACGAGTGGAAATGGAGACATGTGAGATGAAGAACTGCTGGCTCCTTTGTTATTGGCATCTTATTGCTAATAAGGCGCAGTTAAAACAATGAATACAGCTGTTTAGGACTAAAATAAGCAATTAAGGGATCAAAATCTTAACAAGCGAGATAACGAACATGAAGCAGAAAAATGTCACCTCATTAATCAGCAATGAATTATTTCTCATGAAGCAATTGGGTTGGAACAAAAACCTGAAGCTGCTGCGGCCCTCAAGGACTGACATTGTTCAGCCCTGATTTAAAGGGTCTGAGTCTAAATAAATTAAATAAAGTTAAATACTGTAGTACCAAAATCTAGTCACTAATTAAGAAAAGAGAATGGAAACCTGAAGCTGCTGCAGCCCTCCAGGACTGATGTTGCTCAGACCTGATGTAAAGGGTCTGAGTCTTAAATAGCAAATAAATTAAATGAAGCTAATTAGCAGCAAAGACTGATCACTAATTAAGAAGATGGTTAGAATGACAACCTGCAGCCATTGGAGCCCTTATGGAATATATTAGAGGGGACTGGGCAGTCTCATGGTCTGGAACCCCTGCAGATTTTATTTTTTTCTCCAGCCGTCTGGAGTTTTTTTTTGGTTTTTTTTTCTGTCCTCCCTGGCCATCGGATCTTACTCTTATTCTATGTTAATTAATGTTGACTTATTTTATTTTCTTACTGTGTCTTTTATTTTTCTATTCTTCATTATGTAAAGCACTTTGAGCTACATTTTTTGTATGAAAATGTGCGATATAAATAAATGTTGTTGTTGTTGTTGTCAATTCCAATCCTGGAGGGCCACAGTGGCTGCAGTTTTTGTTCCAATCCCAGTTACTTTATTAGAAGCCAATCCTCACCAATGACAGACCTTATTTAATTTCATGGCTTGTTAGTGATTGAATGTCAGTCCATTTTTACATCATAATATTTTTTGTCCCTTCTAATGATCCACGTATCACCCAAGTGATTTGAAGCCTAACACAGATGAGTAATTTTCAGTTCTTCAGTTTCCTTCTGAGTACAGTAATCCCTCCTCGATCGCGGGGGTTGCGTTCCAGAACCCCCCGCGATAGGTGAAAATCCGCGAAGTAGAAACCATATGTTTGTATGGTTATTTTTATATATTTTAAGCCCTTATAAACTCTCCCATACTGTTAACATTATTAGAGCCCTCTAGACATGAAATAACACCCTTTAGTCAAAAGTTTAAACTGTGCTCCATGACAAGACTGAGATGGCAGTTCTTTCTCACAATTAAAAGAATGCAAATATATCTTCTCTTCAAAGGAGCAGAGAATGTCAGAGAGAGAGAGAGAGCGAGAGAAAAGCAAACAATCAAAAAATCAATATGTGCTTTTGCCGAAGCACCGTGATAAAGCGCCATTTTTTAGAGGAGTGTCCGTATCTTCTAAGCAAACAGCCTCTGTGCAAACAGCCCCTCTGCTCACACCACACACGTCAGGCGCAGAGAAAAGCAAACAATCAAGCACCGCGCGAGAAGCATATCGTATATCATTGAGGAGTTTTAGTTAATACGTAATACATGCTCTGATTGGGTAGCTTCTAAGCCATCCGCCAATAGCGTCCCTTGTATGAAAACAACTGGGCAAACAAACTGAGGAAGCATGTACCATAAATTAAAAGACCCATTGTCCGCAGACATCCGCGAACCAGCGAAAAATCCGCGATATATATTTAGATATTTTTACATTTAAAATCCGCGATGGAGTGAAGCCGCGAAAGTCAAAGCGCGATATAGCGAGGGATCACTGTACTTCATTATACCAAATAGTGAGTGATGAATACACACGAGTGGAAATAGAGACATGTGAGATGGAGAACTGCTGGCTCCTTTGTTATTGGCATCTTATTGCTAACTAGCCATGTGCGCCCAACTACGTTGCGCGTGTTAAAGTTGTCTGTGGAGTTCAAAACCTGTGGACTGGAGTTCAACACCCGTGCCTTATGGAATATACCAGGGGTGGTCAATTCCAATCCTGGAGGGCCACAGTGGCTGCAGGTTTTGTTCCAATCCCAGTAACTTTATTAGAAGCACCCGTTGTCTGTGAAGGGCTGCCTGTTTAAACGTGTCTGCCAGTCGTGAACTGGGCCCTTCGTCGCACAGCATTATGAAAAGAAAAGAAAACAAAAGAAAACCCTTGGACATTGATTCGATAGGAACGGCCTACTCGGAATCACTGTCCGAATAGTAATTATGTGGTGGTGTAGGAGCATTTCTGGTTCTGTCCGTTCACAGTCCATCTCGTTTTCACGACGCTATCGTTTCCTCTCACGATGTCTTCTCAACCTTTCTCCAAGGTTGCTTTGTGGCAATCCAAAGAGTAAGGCAATATACACGGAGCAATGGTTATTAAAGGGGGACACATAGGTATCCAGGCTCTTTAAAGCATAAATAGGGATCACTTCACTGACATGTGAGCAAGCCACGGTACAACTGTGAGACGCGCAGCACTCGCCGGCTACAACGTAAAAATAATAATTTCCGGAACGTGCTGTTACGTTGTCATTCATTTTACCCACTGTCTTTCTTTCATTCATATGTTACGTAGGCACGTACCTTTTATCTTCGGCAATCTCATTCTCTAACCAGGCCTCAGGAGCTAACCAGCGTAACACTGTCCACCACCCCTTTCGTTATTCCGGCACATTGTTGACATCTGTGAGTAACAACAACGTACTAAACTGGAAGGGGGTCTACGTATGCGTGGAATTCGCGGACAAACAAAGATCAAGATCTAAATGAAGATCTCTTTAGTTAATTTAAAGCACAACAATTTGTTTAGTTTGAATGTCTGTGTTTTGAGGTGTGACTGGCGTACTACAGTCTTCAGTAGTATAAGCCTGGAGGAGATTCTTAATGCAATGCCTATGTTTTAGCTGTCTCTCTACTGCCATCTAGTGCTTCTTCTAATTCATTTGCGGACAAACAAAGATCAAGATTCGAATGAAGATTATATATAGAGATAAGGAGCAGTTAAAACAATGAATACAGCTATTTAAGACTAAAATGAGCAATTAAGGGTTCAAAATCTTAACAAGTGAGATAACGAACATGAAGCAGAAAAATGTCCCCTCATTAATCAGCAATGAATCATTTCTCATGAAGCAATTGGGTTGGAACAAAAACCTGAAGCCGCTGCGGCTCTCCAGGACTGATGTTGCTCAGCCCTGATGTAAAGGGTCTGAGTCTTAAATAACAAATAAATTAAATGAAGTTAATCAGCAGCAAAAAACTAGCCGCTAATTAAGAAAATGGTTAGAATGAAAAAGCCTGAGTTTTCAAGGGCAAGTCACTCTAAGATTAATTAAAAAGAAGTTAATTAGCAGCAAAACAGGTCACCAGTTAAGAAAAGGGTTAGAATGAAAACCTGCAGCCGCTGCGGCCCTCCAGGACTGGAGTTGGACACCCCGGCCCTAAACTTTTCAAGCACTGGTCACAGCCTCGTGAAGTGCAGTTTTATTGTACTGAATCAACATACCGTGTATTTATAAAGCATTCCAGAAAAAATTTTTATTTAAGGCTCCTGTTTAAGTCCTTATTGACTTAGCATTTGTTCACTGGTCCAGCTGGAGGAGGAGGACTGGTAGAAAGTCCTGCACAATCTGCTCCATCATGAGCTTCTCTATAATTCAAGCGTATGTTTAAAAGCCCTAATTAGCTGATTGATTTGCTTCTAGCCTTACATTTGTAGTAGAAAAACAAATATTGCTAAAATTCTTCAACCAATTAAACAGTTGGCCAATTAATTAAAGTTTCATTCGACACTTTATTTCCAATCAAGTGATGAAAAGTGAACCGGAACTTCACTTACAGCGCTGAAATTCCATCTGACTGACCGTTTTTGCAATGTGGACATTAATAGGTGGAACAACAAGTACTCTTATAATCAGAGTGGACAAATCTGCTAAATGATAACTGAGCACGATCAGTAAAGGAGTTAATAGTTATTTATGGTGGCCAGTGCCGGGTGGCTGATTTCATTTCATTTCATTTTGCTTTTTTTTTTTCTTTTGCTCATTTTGGTCGTTAATTGGTATGATCTTGTACTTACTTGAATTGAGGGTTGTTAGGTCAAGGATTCCTTTCTTGTCATTATTCGTTCAGTTCTCCTAGTATGGATCTTCCAGTTGCCAGTTTGAATCCCATAAATGCCAAAAGTGACTCTACTTCATTGGGCCCATGAGCAAAGCCCGTAACCTGCAATTTCTCCATTCTGGGTATGACGTTAATCTGCTTCCAGCCCTGCATGTACGGCCCTCCAACCTGCAGGGAAAAACTTGGGGGTTGGTGGCATAATTGGCACTCCAGCCACCATAAAAAACCCTCCCACTGGTTCCATTCCATCTGAACGAGTGTGATGCTGAGGTGTCACCCGTTGCATGACTGCACTCAGGTCCGAATCTGGATCCTGAATTGGTTTGTCGTGTGGTGGGTGCGGCAATGCACTGTATCAGTGTGTGCTCCTAACCTCATCCTCATCATCATCATTATTCATTCAGTTCTCCTAGTATGGATCTTCCAATTGCCAGTTTGAATCCCGTAATCGCCAAAAGTGACTCTACTTCGTTGGGCTCTTGAGCAAGGCCCTTAACCTGCAATTGCTCTGTCCTGGGTACGTTAATCTGCTTCCAGCCCTACATGTAGGCCATCCAAATTGTAGGCAAAAACCTGGGGGTTGGTGGCAAAATTGGCACTCCAGCCACCATAAAAAAACCCTCCCACTGGTTCCACTCCATCTGAATTAGTGTGGTGCTGAGGTGTCACCTGTCACATGGCCAGAGGCGTAGCTGGGGTTTTCGGCGCCTGGGGACAACTGAAGATTTCGCGCCCCCTCCTATTTGCCAAAATGCAATGGGGACGGGAAAGAAAATTTTAAAAAATGTATTTAAATTAATAGTATTTTAAGAAAAAAATTTCATATAAGTCTCCGAAAATGATAACGCCGCCAAGTGTTCTTTAAAATCTAAATCTGTCATTAGTTTTTGTAAGAAAAAATTTGTTTTCCGCATTTAAAAATGATTTTAAAGAAAGCATATAGCAAATTATAAAGCAAAATAATTATATATTTATAAAAACTGCATTACTTACAATTTATTCGTACGAAAATATGATGGGGAAACGTCTAGACTTTTGCAGCCATCTACTAGAATACTAATACCAATCAATTTTCTATCAAACACGTAAACACAAATCACTTGGCACACAGAAATGGCGTTTGCGACAACTTAGACAATGATACACTAATACCTCATGTCAGTCGCGCGACCTGTTTAATAACGTCAAAAGTGTTTGTGGGTGGGAGTCAAGCATGTTAGAGTAGTGGAGGGGATAAATTATTGTCTACTGGGTATATAGAACTAATACGCGCTTCGAAATCAGAAAGAGACAAAAAACAAAGAAAAAAAGATCTCCTCATACTGATGGAGTGATGGACTGAGTATGCAAATATTTTTTATTTACTTTTTAGTGCATTTAAGAATGGAAAACATTTCATTCTAAAATTTTGTAACATCAATTTGGCGCCCTCTGGATACTGCGCCCGGGGACAGATGTCCCCCTTTGCCCACCCCTAGCTACGCCACTGCACATGGCTGCACTCGGGTCCTAATCTGGGATCCTGAGTTGGTTTGCCATGTGGTGGGTGCGGCAATGCGCTGTCTCAGCATGTGCTCCTAAACCTCTCTCTCTCTGTTAGGTAGACCTCCCATTTTGAGTACCCGTCACTAGGTCCGCATCCCGCGTTTCAAGGGGTGTGGCCTAAGAGCATGTGACCTGTTGGTGATCGGCACGATGGGATTAAAGATCAGCTGGTAGTTCTGTTCTTTACCTAACCTGCAGATACCAAACGACTTTGAAGGACCTTTTCTACTTTTCCTCTTGCTAGTGTCGTTCGATTTCCATAGGAAACTTTTGCTGCTTAAAGGTTGATCTCTGATGGCTCAAAAGACATAAAAGAGATTCTCATTTCTGTTTCATTTAAGAATCACCGATGTTTCTTAGGAGGCATAGCTTTATACAAAAAGGAGGCACACCTGAGGGAAACGGAAGCAAAATAGAGAATTTGGTTTGAAAGGCATGTTATATTTTGTGAGATCTGTTTCTAGTCGCGTTTTAATTTAATTTTTATTATTAGAGGAATGTTTTTATCCAAGGTGACTGACAACATTTGAAATACGATTGGTTCCATTTCTTTTGTTTTTCTAATTGGACCACAGGGAGATGAAGTGACGTTCTCGTGGTCACATGGTGTCAGTAGTGGGATTTAAATTCACAACCTCAGGGTTTGAGGTACAAAGCCTTAACCACACAGCCTGTTTTTCTTCCAGAATGAGTTGGATTTCACTGGAGCACAGCAATATAAATTAGAGCAACTAATAATTTTATTTAGAAGCAAGGACTACTGTTTTGTAATCACAGTAAAGTGTTTTATTACTTCAAACAACTGTCCGTACATTTTACATTATATTACTGAGCACACAATGCAGATGCTTTCAAATTGCAAAACAAAAAAAAATGTCAAGGTACCACTTGGAAAAAGCTTCGTGACTTTGCTGAGATCTCTGCAGAAGCTCAAAAGGACTTATTTCTGAGAATAATAATATACTGTAAATAATAAGCTGGTTAAGTTTGCAGATGTTACCAGGCTAGCAGGATTGACAGATAACTGACAATCCATTAAATCATTACAGAGGGACTTGGACAGCAGACAGGCTTGGGCAGAGTTGTGGACGATAAAATATAATGCCAGTAAATGTCAAGTGTAACATGTAGAGTGTAAAAATGTGAGGTTTGAATGCACAATGGGAGGTCTGAAAATTCAAAGTGCACCTCATGAGAAGGATTTAGGAGTCATAGAGGTCCCAATGCTAACAACTGTCAGACAGTGTTGAGAAGCCATGAAGAAGGCTAACAGAATGTCAGGTTATATAGCGCCTTGATGTGTGGAGTACAAGTCACAGGAGGTTCTGCTCAAGCTTTATAACACACTGGTGAGGCCTCATCTGGAGTCCTGTGTGCAGTTTGGGTCTCCAGGCTACAAAAAGGACATAACAGCACTAGAAAAGGTCCAGAGAAGAGCGACTAGGCTGATTCCAGGACTACAGGGGTTAAATTATGAGGAAAGATTAAAAGAGCTGAGCCTTTACAGTTTAAACAAAAGAAGATTCAGAGGTGACATGATTGAAGTGTTTAAAATTATGAAGGGAATTAGTGCAGTGGATCGAGACGGTGACTTTAAAATGAGCACAGTTGGAAACTTGTTAAGGGTAAATTTTACACAAACATTAGACAAAAATGAGACATGAGACACACCTGAGGTAAAAGGAAGCAAAAATTTGAGAATTTGGTTTGAAAGGCATGTCATATTTCTGTGAGATCTTTTTCTAGCCATGTTTTAATCTCTTTCAAGACTTCATATTTTTTATTTATTAGACTGATGCCTTTATCCTGTGGTGAGCTGGCTCCCTGACCAGGGTTTGTTTCCTGCCTTGCGCCCTGTGTTGGCTGGGATTGGCTCCAGCAGACCCCCGTGACCCTGTAGTTAGGATATAGCGGGTTGGATAATGGATGGATGGATGGATGCCTTTATCCAAGGTGACTGACAACATCTGAGATACAATTGGTTCCATTTCTTTTGATTTTCTAATTGGACCACGGGCAGATGAAGTGACGTGCTCGTGGTCACATGGTGTCAATAGTGGGATTTAAATTCACAACCTCAGGGTTTGAAGTACAAAGTCTTAACCACACTGCCTGCCTTTTCTTCCAGAATGAGCTGGATCTAACTGGGGCACAGCAGTTTTTCTTTTTGGCACATGAGATAAGTGATCAAGCAGTGGGTTAGGCAGTAGGACTTCAGGGACCTTCAATGCTCAACTTGATGTTTTCTTAGAGAAATTAAATGGATAGGACTGGCGAGCTTTGTTCGGCTGAATGGCCTGTTCTCGTCTAATTTTTCGGATATATTAATACCGGGATATTCTTTCTCACTGGAAAAATCTGAGAAGCATGGGGCAAAAGAAATGTCACAATTTATTTTCTTTCTGATCTCATTGTTCTCTAGGAGAAACCAAAAAATATTAAGCTGATGACATTTTTGAGTTATCGATCCTATGTGTTTGGACTCTTTTGTACCTTTAGACCTCAGGTTTGTCTCACTCTCTGGTTTTGGTAGCTAATTTTTGGTCTTTTGGTTTTAATTGTTCTGTATTTATCATTACACAAATATGGGCGGCATGGTGGGGCAGTGGGTAGCGCTGCTGCCTCGCAGTTAGGAGACACCAGTTCGCTTCCTGAGTCCTCCCTGCGTGGAGTTTGCATGTTCTCCCCGTGTCTGCGTGGGTTTCCTCCGGGTACTCCGGTTTCCTCTCACAGTCCAAAGACATGCAGGTTAGGTACATTGGCAATTCTAATTTGTCCCTAGTGTGTACTTGGTGTGTGTGTGTGTGCGTTTCCTGCCTTGCGCCCTGTGCTGGCTGGGATTGGCACTGGCAGACCCCCCCCCCCCCCCCCGTGACCCTGTAGTTAGGATATAGCAGGTGGGATAATAGATGGATGGATTACACAAATATCCTGTTTTTCTGCTTTGCACCTTCCTCCACCATAACCTGTCATCTAAGGGGGATGAGCAAAAGCTTTAGATTCATCAAAAATTTTGATCACCAGTTTTTGATGTTTTAGGGGCCCCTGATACTGAAAACATCGATAGCTCGATGATGGCTGTGCGTCTGTCTGTGTGTCACAGTTTTTTGAGGACGATCAAAAGCAAAAACAGCTGGACGGAAAAATACCAAAGTCAAATTTTAAGCCTGTTATGAGATGATGACGTGCTGATTAGTTCCATCCATCCATTATCCAACCCGCTCTATCCTAACTATGGGGTTACGCTGGAGCCAATCCTAGCCAACACAGGGCACAAGGCAGGAAACAAACCCCGGGTAGGGTGCCAGCCCACACACCAAGCACAATTTAGAATTGCCAATGTACCTAACCTGCATGTCTTTGGACTGTGTGAGGAAACCCACGCAGACACGGGGAGAACAGGCAAACTCCACGCAGGGTGGACCCGGGAAGCGAACCTGGATCTCCTAACTGCGAGGCAGCAGTGCTACCCACTGCGCCACCATGCTGATTAATTTGTGAGCCAAATCGTGCAACAGAAAGAGGCACTCCCCAACTCCGGTCCTGGATCGCTGCAGTGGCTGTAGATTTTCCGTCTAACCCTTTTATTAATTAGTGACCTGTTTTTGCTGCTAATTAACTTCTTTTGAATTCATTTTAATTGACTTGCTCTTAAAGACTCAGACCCCCTAATTGATTCTTTTTCCTTAATTAACTGCCAAACGAAATACAAAATGTGGCACAACATGATCCAGCAAACTGTGACCAACACACAATATCTGAAAATAAAGAAAGGTGAAGGTCTCAGGCATCTGCTCAGGTCCCCAAAACATTTCACCAGTGCTCTTAGAAAAGAGAAAATCAACAGTTTCAGAAAAGTCTGTTAATGCACCATGAGAGCAGCAACAAGCCATGGAATTAAAGAACGGGTTTGATTAACGACAAGCATCGGCACCTCATTAAGCAAATGGTTGGAATGAAACTGGTTGGAGTTTGAGGCCCTGATTTAGTTGGTCTTCTGTTGGCTCACTCACTTCACATTTCATCTCTCTTTGGGTGGCATTTACGGAAAGAAATGAAGCAATTCAGAGGAACAAATCTTAAAAAACAAGTCAATTAAAATGAAAGGAAAAGGAGATCATTAGCAGCAAAAACAGGTCGCTAATTAAGAAAAGGGTTAGAATGAAAACCCGCAGCCACTGCGTGAAGTGCAGTTTTATTGTACTGCATCAACATACCGTGTATTCATAAAGCAAGTTTTATTTAAGGCTTCTGTTTCAGTCCTTATTGATTTCACAATTCATTTGTTCGCTGGTCCAGCTGGAGGAGGACTGGTAGAAAGTCCTGCACAATCTGCTCCATCACAGTCTCTTCTATAATGCAGACGCATATTTAAAAGCCCTGATTAGCTGTATTGATTTGCTTCGAGCCTAACTAGTTGATTAAAATGAAATGAAAAGAAGTTAATTAGCAGCAATAACTGGTCACTAGTTAAGAAAAGGGTTAGAATGAAAACCAGCAGCCACTGCGGCCCTCCAGGACCGGAGTTTGAGAACTCTGCTCTAGTTCAGGGGTTCTCAAAGTCGGTCCTGGGACCCCCTGTGGCTGCAGGTTTTTGTTCCAACCCCATTCCCAATCAGTGACAACACCTGATAGCTCTGATCTCATTTAATTAGTTGGTATTTTTTTCTCTTATTCTACATTCAGAAAAGCACAGCAGCATGATCTTTATATTTATAAGACATTTAGAAATATTTCCATTTTTGCTATAGATGTAAATGCTTAACTCTCTTTTGTTGCTTTCATTATATGTTTTGCCCTTTCCCTGTGCAGTTTGCTCCTTTCATTGTATCTTAATAATGACAATTAAAAATGAGCAGAGCAGACACCCAGGCAAACGACACTGAAAAATGAAAGGCTGCAACTTCTTTAGTGTTAGACCCAATAATTACAAAATAATGCATTAATTAAACAATTAGAACACCCAGAAAAACTGAATGAAAATCAAGATGAAAATATTGTTAAAAAGAAAAAAAAATACATTATTCCCATATAACTGCTTGGTACATTTTAATTTTTTGAAAATATTTTTTACCAAACTTAGTTTTCTAATTTCTATATTCCCAAAACACAAAACTTGGGAGATGACAGTTCATTTAATTAGCCCAGGAGTCCAATTAAAAACAGAAGCTGGTTGGAACAAAAACTCGCAACCACAGGCGCCCTCCAGGACTGGAGTTTGAGAACCCTGCTCTAGAGGAAACCCTCAAATAAATGTAATTCTGTAATTAATTATGAAGTCTTCCCATCAACTGCTATCGTAATGACCTATTTTATGATCAGAAAGATTAACATCAGAGCAGTAAATAATTACTGAATTGTTAGAGAATAGATGGGCACCTTGGTTCCTAGGGCACAAGGCCTGTAGACGCTCACGTCCGAATTTTTCCTTTTTGTTTTTATACATTTTTATCCTGCCAGTTTGCTGTCAGAACAGTAGTTAAGCATTGTTCATGTACTATGAGATTTCACCCAACTCAAATGAAACCTACGGTCCTTTTAGAAACTATTCAGACCCCTGCACTTTCTGCACACTTCATTGTGTTGTAGATTGAATTATAAATGGATACATTTGTCATTTTTTCCCATTAATGTACACTCAATAACCCCATACTGACAAAGTGAAAATGTTTTTTAGAAGGGTGTGCACATCTCTCTAATATCCTTCTATATAAAAGCGGTCGGGATTGTCCTTCCGTCCCGTGTGTGCTACGCAGGCGCGGAGTTTCACACACGCCCCGTCCCATTTTGCAATGCACGATGGGATTTGTAGTTTTGTTTTTCCAGGTAAAGATGATTTTCTACTCCAGACTGTGCGAGTAGCACGGAGTTTCAC
>JANRMT010062823.1:9039845-9080459 GCA_026402145.1 Polypterus bichir lapradei
GTTTAGGAGGAAAACAGTGCAAGCAGAAAATGAGAGTAGGTAAAAGCTTCATCGTTCCCTGAAGCTGTGAGGCAGCATAGCTCGTTCCTCGAGTATCAAAGTGACTCACATGTAGTTTTCTGTAACTCTCACAGAGTGATGCATCCATTTCTGTCCGAATTCCTTGTGACGTGCCCACACGCACTGCTAGTGTTTTGTAGCATCTGTCAGGAAGTGAGTGGGAAGACATTGTTGTCGACAGAACACCTTTTCTTAAAAGCAGAACTGTCTGATCCTTTAGATTGAAATTTACTGTGGCTTTAGGTTTTATTTAGTTGAATATGTCAGTCTGTTATTTGCTGTTCCTTCTGTAGACGTTCACTAAGCACTGAATGTCTGCATCGTTTTTTTCTGTTCTGGTTATAACAAGAAATAATTAAACAAAAAAAATAGCATAAAATTCTTAAACCCACTTAATCCTGTTCAGGATTGAAGGGATCTGAGGACTATCCCAGCAATGTCAGGAGCAAGGCAGGAGCCGACCCAATCCATTGCAAGGTTCATCCATGCATATAAGCACAAGGGGTCAATTTACAGTCACTAATAAACCTAACATTCTGGAGATTTGTGGGAGAATAACTATCTATAAATTGATTAGATTTGCTAAACTTTATTAATCCCGAGGGGAAATTCATATGCATACAGCAGCAGAAACATAAAAACAAGGATGCAGCCTTACAGGACAAATAATACAGCCAATCAATCAATATGCATGAAAATAAATAAATAAATAAATAAATATTGTTCAGCTATTCTGTGGTGGGCTGGCGCCCTGCCCGAGGTTTGTTCTTGCCTTGCTCTCTGTGCTGGCTGGGATTGGCTCTGGCAGACCCCCATGACCCTGTGTTAGGATATAGCGGGTTGGATAATGGATGGATGGAGGCACAGCTATTTCAGAAAGGTATTTCAAAATAAACTTAACAAGTGCCCCGAAAGGAAGTATTGAATTGCCTGATAGCAGTAGGCAGAAAAGACCTCCAGAAGTGCTTCTTAGCACATTGTGGTGGAATGTGCCCGTGGCTATAAGTGCTGCAAGAGAGCACCTCCTGGTGGTGATTTTTCATGATGGCATCCAGTTTTTCCACAGCAGCTTCCAGTGTGTCCAGGGTTCATTCCGTGATGGAGCAGACTTTCCTGATACGTTTGTTCAGGTATTGTGCTTCTTTTGAGCTCAAGTTGCTTCCCCAGCACAAAACACCACAGTGGCTACTATGAACTGGTAGAACATTGCAGTAGTTTGATGTCTTCTTAGCATCGCTGACATCTCATGAGAGGGGACATTCTCTACATCTTTATATATATAAAATCCAACGTCTATCTGTCTGTCATGAGAGAACTACTTAACGGATCTAAATTATTTTTTTTTCTATAATTTGCTTGAACATTCCGCTTGATTTTGTGACTTCTGTCATCACACTAAGTATCATAGTTCACTTGCAGGAGTGATTTATTAGTGCTAATCGAGTAGGATATCATTGCACTAATCCAAGACAGATGCTGCAGGCTGAGAAGAGGGGTAAGTGCGACATCAGGAGTGGGGGGCCAGGCAGGACCCTCCTCACTCATGCACCAGCCTCGGAGCGTACCTTGCCTATGCAAACGAGAAAAATACTTAACAGATTTAATCATATAATTTGCTTGAACATTTTGGTTGATTTTGCGACTTCTGTCATCACACTAAGCATCATAGTTCGCTTGCAGGAGCAATTTATTTGTGCTAATCCAGTAGGATATTATTGCACTAATCCAAGACAGATGCTGCAGGCCGAGAAGGGGGGTAAGCGCGACATCAGGAGTGGGGAGCCGGGCAGGACCCTCCTCACTCAAGCGCCAGCCTCGGAGAGTACCTTGCTTCCGCTTAGCTAGCGAATGAGAGAACCGCTTAAGAGATTAAATCGTTTTTTTTTTCTATAATTTGCTGGAACATTCTGGTTGATTTTGCGACTTCTGTCATCACGCTAAATGTCATAGTTCGGATTGTACAGGATTGATTTATTTGCTCTAATCGAGTAGGATATTATTGCACAGATCCGAGACAGATGCTGCGGGCCAAGCGAGGGGTGGGGGGTTGGGGGAAGCGCGACGTCAGAAGTGGGGAGCCAGGCAGGACCCTCCTCACTCATGCACCAGCCTCGGAGCGTACCTTGCCTCTGCAAACGAGAAAAATACTTAACAGATTTAATCGTATAATTTGCTTGAACATTTCGGTTGATTTTGCGACTTCTGTCATCACGCTAAGTATCATAGTTCACTTGCTGGTCTGATTTATTTGCGCTAATTGAGTAGCATATTATTGTACTAATCCGAGACAGAGGCTGTGGGCCGAGGGGCTGGGGAAGTGTGGCATCAGGAGTGGGGTGCCAGGTGGGGTCCTCCTCACTCACGTGCCAGCCTCAGGGTGTGTACCTTTCCTCCGCTTGGCTAGCAAACGAGAGAACTACTTAACGGATTTAGATCATTTTTCCATGTCTCCTTAGCATCGCTGACATCTCATGAGAGGGGACATTCTCTACATCTTTATATATATAAAATCCAACGTCTGTCTGTCTATCTGTCTGTCCGCTTTTCACGAGAGAACTGCTTAATGGATCCATATCAGGCTTTATTTCCTATAATTTGTTTGACTTGTATCATAGTTCGCTTGCAGGAGTGATTTATTTGCGCCAATCTGAGAGACCGAGGGGAGTAGGAAGTGTGATGTCAGAAGTGGAGAGCCGGGCAGGGCCCTCCTCACTCACGTGCCAGCCTCCGTTCGAGTCGGTCTATCTCTTGTCACGTTTTGGAGCGTATCTTGCCACTGCTTAGCTACCGATACCTGTTTGTTTATTGATTTTTAAAGTTTATCCTGTTTCACTACTACGCGGGCAGAGCCACGGGGGACAGCTAGTCTTATATAAGATGGTTGACAAGCAATCACATCTTCATAAGTCCACTTGTTGTCAGAGCTTTGTAGTGTGGGCCCTCAGAGCTGTCTTAGGGTCATCAGGTGGGCAGCCAGCTTCTGAGGTGTTTCTGTCAGTTTGAGTCCATAACACCTCCATGGTGCTCAGCACCAGCCCCCTTCAGCTCCTCAGGCCTCCCATACACTCAAGTGTCCCCTCTGCTAAGTGAGTTGTTCCAGTGTTTGTGACGCTTCAGCCACAGCCACCTCCATGCTGACCCTGCTTACACAGTGATGCTAACCACAGGCGTCTTTGAAGTTCAATCTCTAATCCCCAACAATGGAAAAAAGCTCCTTATAGTGACTGACCTGGAAATCCTAGGCAGCCTACATCTACATGGAGAGATTTCATGCCCACCACACCATATGTTGGCATTTGAGGGGTTGGTACTTTGCATACTTACTTTCATTCATGACGTACTCACAAGAAAAATCTTATATATAAACGTCTACGCGTGGAAGTGTGTGTGTCTGTCTATCTGGCCCGAAAGTGAGAGGCTGAGTCAGGGTAAGGGCTCCATCTTCGAGGAAACAGAACGCTCGCTTAGTTGCTAACAACGAAATCTCAGAAGAAAGACAAAGTCGCTTAGCCGCTAATACAGAAGCGAGGTGAGCACAACGCCCAAACAGTATCCCTTTTACTTTTCCTCCTGCTGTTAATACACAAGTGAGGCGAGCACGTCTGCAAAATGAAAGCTCTGAAGCGGCAGTTCTCAACCTGTGGGGAAGTAACAAAAAAGGGGGCGTGAAGAAGTGAAAAAAAGAAAACAAGAATCGAAAATATGAAAAATACATCTATTGAAACCAAAACAAATGAACTTAAACTACATTCTGATACTAGAAAAATAAATATAGAGTTAGATAAATGTCGATAAAAGTTAAGTAGGTATAATAAAACTTGTAGCGGTGTATCGGCAGCAAAAAAATATAGGAATAAATTTTATTAGGGTTTCAAAAAAACGTTAGGGGGGCACGATTAAAACTGTTATGAAAACTCGGGTCGCAAATACTTAAAGGTTGAGAAATGCTGCTCTGAAGAAAGACAAAGTCGCTTAGCCACTAATGCACAATTTATTTGAGTACGTCGGCAAATCGAAATCTCCTAGTAGAGATACGCCCAGAGTAGTTCCTTTCAATTACCTGATATCTCTACATTTCAGTTTTTTTTCTGACGATTTCAATAGTTTCTAGGACCCCGTGCTTTGTACAGCACCAGCTTACACAGCTAGTTATATTATATTAGATTAGATAAACTTTATTAATTCCATGGAGACATTCAGGTGCATACAGAATTAGAAACATAAAAATTGAGGATACAGATTCAGAGGACTGATAATGCAGCCAATCAATCAATCCATCAATTGATAAGTAAATAAATAAATTAATAAATAGATAAAAATAAACTTAACTAGTACATTAGATGGAAGCATTGAGTTAAATTGTATGATGTACATGAGCTCATTTCTCAGTGAACACTTTACCAAGCTGCCCATGTCAATTGTGGGGTCCACTCATACACATGACCACATTCATATGGGCATATTGTTCATTTCCAATCAACTTAATGATGTGGACAATTTTTAAAGTAGGTGAGAGGGAACTTATGCTGACAGACAGTGCCAGTGCTAGGTTATTTTGTGCCCTAGGCCAAGCTCATTAGTGTGCCAACTGACTGTTTTGTAGCTAACCCATGTGACTGGGTCCCCCCTATCCTTTATGATCTGAATACCTAATTAGGCTTAACGGTGGTGCTGGCACAACAAAAGCTTTTCTGGAGGTATCCATATATGTTTTCCTAAAGTTTTACTGGAACGTGATTAAATTTGGTGTGACATCATTCCTAATTCCAACATCCAAGGTAAATGGAATGCAGGATTCAAATTCATTGGCAACCTTTCTATTGATTATAAAAATATAAACACAGCAAACAGAATCAAGAAGGACTGGGGCATCATGATAGGAATGGCAAGCTTCCTTGGGCGGAATCGCCTGTTCTCATTTAGATTGTTCTAATGTTCTAAACACAGGTTTCTTCTTCAACAGTCTTTTGTTTGGAGTTTGTTCCAGATTCCCACAACTCATTCCATTAGAACAATCCAGACAAGAACTGTCCATTCAGCCCAACAAAGCTTGCCATTCATATCCACTTCATTCTTCTAAAATAACATCAGGTCTAGTTATGAAGGTCCCTAATGTCCTACTGTCTACCACACTACTTGGTCACTTATTCCATGTGTCTGTGGTTCTCTGCGTAAAGAAAAACTACCTGTTTGCAAAATTGGCCCATAACAAGTTTCCAACTGTGTCCCTGTGTTCTTGTTGAGCTCATTTTAAAGTCACGGTCTCGATCCACTGGACTAATCCCCTTCATAATTTTAAACACATCAATCATGTCTCATCTTAATCTCCTTCTAAACCTTAACAACGTATCTGTATGAGATTCTGGGACATCTTAGCTCTTAGCTAAAGAAACGAGCTTCACGGACTTAATAACCTCCTCTCATTTGTCAGATCTCTTACGGTCGCATGCTAAAATATGTTCAAACATCCTCAAACCTGCTGTGGACCACCAGGGGGCGTACCAACCACCCAACCTGACACAGACAGATGTGAGACACAAATTCTATCGAGCACACACGTTTTATTCCAAGTAGGGCAGCTCATTTTCTTCTCTCCCCACTACAGAGTATGATACAGAATTATAAGAAACTAAACACAGTCCCTTGTTCTTCTCTTCCTTAGTCTTCCTCCTTCACTCCTCACCCAGAAAGCTTTGTCCACCTCCACCCCACTCTGGATCTTCAAATAGAGTGAGGAGGCCCCTTTTATAGGCCACCCAGAATTGCTCCAGGTGCACCAAGACATTCTTCTGGCAGCACTTCCAGGTGTGGCTCAGCAACTGTCCAGGTGCCCCCTGGCGGTAGCCACAGGCCCCAGCAGGGTTGAGCTTCTATGCTCCAAACCCGTGGCCCTGCTGTGAGCCAGGGGGTGTTACCCTCTAGTGTTCTGGGTAAGGTATTGCCCTGCATGTGACCTCTACCCTGGTCCTTTCATCACAGGGGCATCCAAGGAGGGCAAGGGCCCGGTTCTCCGCCATACTGCTTAATCCATTTCTCAGCACGGGGAACTAGGAAAAAGCAACACTTAACACTGATGGAAATTCTAGCAGCATCAACGTTATCAGCAGGTTTTAATTTATATTTTAATACACAAGAGGACGTAAATAAACATGGCAATAAAATAATATAATTTTCCGTAAAAAAATGTGAACATCAAAGAAATGTATGAGTATCATGGCCTGGAATTGAGCAGTGAGGGTATTTGAGATGAGAAGAAGAAAAAGAAAATTTGATTCCACTACCAGAGTGTTCAAAGGCGAGGGCACCTCCATACAAATATCACACACGGGGTAATCTAACACCACTGTAGCAGCCTCACTTGTCATTCTGCAACTAGGGACCAGATGAGGTTCAAAAAGCAAAACAGTAAACAGACTACAAAAAGAAACGGGGCTGTGTATGTTACATAGTATTGGGTACTCAGTGTTTTTGTTTACATTTAAAATGCCGGATGGACCCATCAGATGGTCTGGGGAGTAGGAGGTTAGGGTGTGTAATATGTCTAGTGTGAGTTTGGAAGAGCTTAAGAAATGTTTAAAATAATCAATGATATGATGTATGTCTAAATCATGGGTGCACAGTGGATTTGTGGACTATTCAGACCGCTTTATATTCTGGACACTTTACATTTAATTTTAAATGGGTATGTTTGGCATTTTTGTCCCTCAGTCTACACTCAGTAATGCACACTGAAAAACTTAAAACAGGTTTTCAGAAAGTTTTCCCAAGTGTAAGAGCCATTTTCCTAGTTATATAAGACTCATGAATATTTTACTAGATGACAAAGCATAATCAATGGGAGGTTCCTATAACCCCCATAAGTTGAGTGAAATTGGTATATTCTAGCTATTTCTGTCTGCTCTGACTAAACCTTATTCTTCAGTTAGTGACCAGCCTTGCCATGTGTAAGGTGTGGAAGGCATATGGTTTTAAACCATGCCTGGGTACGTGCTTACATGCCAACGGGCCTATGGGCCTTTTGAGTGTGTGAAGTAATTTGTAAAACAGCACTTATTTAAGTGTTGAGCCGTACGTTTAAAGCGTACAGAAGAAGAAGCTAAGAATCTTTAAGTATATAAGAAGTTAAGAATCTTTAAGTAAAGAAGAAGAAGTAAAGAACTTTTAAGTATAGAAATAACTAAAGTTTCTCAAGAAAAGCTAAGTTTAGAGTTTATTCTATGTGTGTAACTATTTTTTCTTTATTCTTGTGTGGATTATTTGCTTTTAACTTTTACAAAATATTTTTAAAAAGAACTTTTGGACTGAGAGATTTCTTTCGGCACACGTTTTACCTTTGCTTGATATCGCCTTATACTTCGGCGGCTACGCCAAGTTTATTAAAAATCAAATACTCAAATATCTCTCATTCATATTAAATATGTATAACCCTTAATTGAATACTTTGTAGAAGTTAGACAGAGGGGTTATTAGGGGGCCAGAATAACCAGGCCATTGGGGGGTGTGAGGGCAATTTAGCTAGGACATCGGGATACACCCTACTCTTTATGAATAATACCCAGGGATCTTTAGTTACCACAGTGAGTCAGGACCTCGATTTTTCATCTCATAGATGGTGCCATATTTAAAGCACAGTGTCCCCATTCACTGCACTGAGGCATTGGGATCCACACACAGACCACAGGGTAAGCGCCCCCTGCTGGCTTCACCAACACTTCTTTCAAGCTTTTTCTGGTTGGTCTTCTATCCAAGTACTGGCCGGGCATGAACATGCTTAGCTTGATGTGGATGACCTCTTCTGAAGTGCAAAGGCAATTGGCCAGCGTCAGAGAGCAAACCATGCCAAGTACATCTCCATTTATCACATCGCCTGGCATCCACTGCGGGGCTGGTATGCCTGACAAAGAGAGGTCAAAATTTTGGACGATTAAAAAACTTTCCCTAGACTTCGTACATGAGAAAGTAAAAAGGGATATAAAGCCTACCTGGTGAGCAAAGGTTTATTAATTGGACTTACTGTTGAACCATTAAGTATGCTTAATAAATGGGCATTTTTCTATGCTAATATTATAATAACATGCCAGATAAAATCATTTACTTCAAATCAATCACAATGAAAATGAAGGAAAAATAAAAAAACTAAGAAAAAACATCAGCAATAAAAGAAAAATTCAATCCCCATATAAAAGAAAGAGAGAGAGAAAGAAAGAAAAAAGATACAGGACAAATGAGAAAAAAAACCCCTCTATTTTTATTTAAGAGATGGAAAAACAGTTAATGACAATAGACAGTTGACTGTCCCAGCAAGCTTATTCTAAAATAGTATTATTGAATTTTTGAGATAATGGATGGCGTTGCTTACCCAATAAGTTATTGATGACAGGTTGGGATTCTTCCAGTTGAGTGTGGTAGTAGTGTAGTGTAGGTTATTACGATCGATTAATTTGGAGTGTTTGTAACAGAGGTGTTGTTTGAGAAGTATGTAAATATTTTGGTCCAAAATAATGCTAATTTAGTGCATTCCCAAAACATGTGGCCTAGTGATGCTGGAGCTGGATGGCAGCGCTCACAGGTTCGGTTTTGCCCTTGGGTATATTTTGGACAGTTTTAAGAGAGATAATTGTGATCAATGAAAGACCTTCCGCTGAATTATGGAATGCTTGGTGTAGATAGAACTAGAGGGTATTCTAGCTATGGCTGAGCTCCACTTTTTTCCTGAGATGCCAAATGAGATTTAGCTTTCCCAACATTACCCTAAGATCTTTGAGGGGTAGATTCTTTAATTATTATTATTATTATTGTAACATGGAAAAAGTTTCTGTTTTAGTTATGCGTTCAACATTTCTTGCCTTGCATTTCCTGTCGTCTAACATTTACCTAGATCGTTGTAGATATGGAACACACATGAAATGCATGTATTCCAAATAACAATATTATGATATAACGATATGTTATTTACTCTCTACAATTCCAGGCACTTCACACCCAAATAAAGAGACTTAAGCTGGGAGAACTTCAGCTGTGTGGGGATGGGATAGCAGCCTACTTGCTGCTTGTGCTGATTGACACATTTGTAAAACAAAAGACGCTGATAAAGAGGTGCGAAGGAATTTAAGGTGGCTCGGCATTACGACTTTTTTTAGCAGGCTTCAGGGATTCTAGTGTTAAAATGTTTTTATAATGTACAGTATGTTGTTGAGATGTTGTCTGACTCTTCATCAATACTGGTGAATATGGCCTCTGGGATTGATATGGGCGTAAGGTGTGGAAAGCTGGGAATATTTCTATTAACAAAATTTCTAATTTGCATATCAGGAAAAAAAAAAACATGTAGTTGGGCATAATTTCTCAGCCAGGGTTCAAATTTGTGTATTTTTGTCTCTTTTGTTAGTTTTTGATCTTTTTTAAGTTAATTATACGTATCTTTCTTTATTTTTGATTTTGTCTATGGGTATAAGCTGTCTTTGTTATGCTCTATGTGGTTTGTGGGTTGTCCCTCAAGAGGCGCGCCCACCTGCCAATCACCACCAGCAACTGCCCTCTGCCCTATAAGTCTTTCAAGTTCCCATTTGTTCATTCTGAATGTGCTCTTGAGTGGTGAGTTCTTGTGCTTATGTAAATTCTTCAGTTTTCCACCTACTGCTCCATATTTTAGCTGTGCTTTTGGATTCTGTATTGGGACTCTACTCGCCTTGGATTGTCATCTTGTTTCCGGCAAATTCCCTTTTGCCTTTGTGCTTGGAATACTTTTTTGTGAAGAATAAATCTTTCATTTTATAAGATTCTGTGCTTGCCCTTTTACTAGCCAGGATTTGATGATGATATTCCGGTCCTTTGTGTATTATTGGAAGTGTTTGGGACTACGTGCTTTGGAATTCTTTAGTGCTTGGGACTCCTAGTCCATGGCACTAGATGATTGAATTTGGAGTTTAATTGTTCATAAGATGCAAATATGTTGTCTATATAAAAATCTCTGATGTCATAATCCCTAGAGGTTTCCATGAGTTAAACACTGAGGACGTCTGAGAGGGTGGAAGGAAATGATTACTGTGTAGAGCAGCAACAGATAAGAGCTCCTCTACCATGAAATGTATCCTGCATTGGTTCAATATTTTAAGTAGTTGTTGGATGAATGGATTGCTGGTGTACTTGACGATGGATAATACTGAGTGAAGCACAATGCAGGGCATTTCATTTCTATTTTAACGATATTGTGTTTTTGCTTGTGTAACCCTCCATGTTTGACAAAACATAAGAACATCCATCCAGCTATATCCTAACCACAGGGTCACGGGAGCCAATCCCAGCCAACATAGAGTGCAAGGCAGGAAACAAACCCTGGGCAGGGCGCCAGCCCACCACAGGGCTGCACACACACACCAGGGTCAATTTAGAATCGCCAATCCACTTAACCTACATGTCTTTGGACTGTGGAAGGAAACCAGAGCACCTGGAGGAAACCCACGCAGACATGGGGAGAACATGCAAACTCCACGCAGGGAGGACCCAGGTCTCCTAACTGCAAGGCAGCAGCACTATCCACTGCACCACTGTGCCGCCAAACATAAGAACACCTTTAGTTAAATAAGCAACAACATATTTACAATTTAATTGGAATCAATGAAATCAAAAGATCGCATCTTAAAATTCTGCCAGCTTTGTATTTTAATTCTAAATACTAAAGTAGATGAGGGCTCGCAGTCCCCCAACTTATGCCAGCCTGGAACTCCCTGCATTGGTGATAGCCTCCAACTTGTCATCCATTTTGCATTTTCCATCCATAGATTCCTTATTTTTTTTTTTTTTACGACTTCTAAGCCTGGTGTCAGCCTGTGACCCCTAGGAGTCAAAGCAGCCACAGACCATGTCGGAGACTTTAGATAGATAGATAGATAGATAGATAGATAGATAGATAGATAGATAGATAGATAGATACTTTATTAATCCCAAGGGGAAATTCACATAATCCAGCAGCAGTATACTGATACAAAAAAAATACTAAATTAAAGAGTAATAAAAATGCATGTAAAAGCAGACAATAACTTTGAATAATTTAGCATTTACTCCCCTGGGTGGAATTGAAGAGTCGCATAGTGTGGGGAAGGAACGATCTTAACTCCCTTACAGGAGACTTTTACTGCTCTATAACTCCTCTTCAACACCCAGACTTAAACTGGACTGTGGGCAGGTATCTGCGCCTTCCTTATCATAGAGCTGGTTCATTTTCTTTACTTCTTCATTTTCTGCACTTCATCCATTAATTTACCATAGGGAGGGGGCTGTGGCAGCCCCTCTTGTCCTCTGTATCCGATTTGTATTGATGCAAGGCTATTTTCTCTAAGTACTTTTCTCTGTCTACCTTTCATTTACTTACTCTTTCTATCTTCTCTGCATTATTTTACCTTTCACATTCCCCTTAATTTGCTGTCACAGCCACCAGGAATCCCAGGTGACCCAAATCAAAGGCTTTAAACTACATGCCAGCGAGTTGCTTCCTCCTATTATAACCTCTCTTCTTGATACAATACAGGGTGAGTCAAAATTATGTTAACACTAAAGGATTATTTTTATCTCGACCACACCTTTCCAGGTCGATGGGTAGGTTGTGTTGGACCATTGCCATGGCCTCCATACTCCCCTGATTTGACACTCTGTGATTTCTGGTTATAATAATAATAATAATAATTATTATTTGCATTTATATAGTGCTTTTGTTACTACTCAAAGCGCTTAGAAATTGCAGGTTAATGGCCTTGCTCAAGGGCCCAACAGAGCATAGTACCTGTTGGCATGTAAGGGATTTGAACCGGCAACCTTCCGATTGCCAGTGTAGATTCCCTAGCATCAGAGCCACTGTGGTGAAGGAGCGTGTATATAGCAGGAAAGTTTGTGATATCAATGACCTGAAGGACAGAATACGGACTGTGGTATCATCTGAGTGTCTGAGCTTTAAATGATACCGTTGCTTGTTGGTTTTTGTGTGTTGAACATGATAGCGAACAGGCTGAGACATTCCTGTAAATCATCTTGCACATATGAAGTATGTGTTGTGAACAAATTGTTTCTACCATTCAAATGTTCACCTTTTTATATTTTCAGATATTGTATGATGGGCACAGTGTGCTGGTCATGTTTTGGCTAATTTTGTATCTCATGATTATTTGCTGCTAATTAAAGAAAAAGAAACAATTAGTGTCCGCGTCTTCAAGAGCATGTCAATTAAAATTAATTCAAAAGAAGTTAATTAGCAGTAAAAACAGGGCACTAATTAAGAACAGGGTTAGAATGAAAACCTGCAGCCAATGGGGCCCTCCAGGACCAGACCCCTGATCTCTAGGTTAATAGGTGACACTAAGCTGGCCAAATGCAGGAATGTAAATGAGTATGACCTAAGATGGACAGGCCAGGCCATCCTGGGACAGTTCACACTTTCGGTCCATTTCTTCTTGGATTCTCCCTGTGGCTATGTGAGTGGATAAAGCAGGCCTCCTAATGGATGGAATTTTTGTAAGGAAAAATTGTAATATGTGGCATGTGAAGAAACAGCTGGCAAGTGTGTAATTATAATACTTATTAATTTATCTTAGCACTACACTTTTCTCAGACCCCCGTGACCCTGTAGTTAGGTTATAGCAGGTTGGATAATGGATGGGGTGGCATGGTGGCACAGTGGGTAGCGCTACTGCCTCACAGTTAAGAGACCTGTGTTCGCTTCCCTGCGTGGAGTTTGCATGTTCTCCCCGTGTCTGCGTGGGTTTCCTTCCACAGTCCAAAGACATGCAGCTTAGGTGCATTGGTGATTCTAAATTGTCCCTAGTGTGTGCTTGGTGTCTGTGTGTGTGTGTGTGTGTGCACCCTGTGGTGGGCTGGCGCCCTGCTCGGGGTTTGTTTCCTGCCTTGCGCCCTTTGTTCGGCTGGGATTGGCTCCGGCAGACCCCCGTGACCCTGTAGTTAGGATATAGCAGATTGGATAATGGATGGATGGACTACACTTTTCTCGTTATTCTTTTCATGCATATATATCTGCCATTTCCTATTTTGTCTGCTGCTTTTTTTTTGTAACAGCTCACTGTAACTAATGCCCATCTTTTGTTTCTTGATTTCTAAAGGCTACACATAATTTTAGTTTAACCCGGTTAATGATTACCTTTCTTTCTTTTTCTTTATGCCTCAGTGATACATAACAGAGGACAATGGCAATATTGTAGTTCAGCAGTTCTGATGTGAGTTTTTCATGTAGAAAACTGGGTCAAAGGAAACTTGGGTTTGATGGTTAAAAAAGACCACCTTGCGCAATATTGTTCAACACTGTTTAACTAACTGAGGTGGTGTGTGTGTGTGTGTGGACTTGGGGTGGAAGGGTGTGTGTGGTAGAGAGACGCTTTGAGCAAATACATTAGACAAAACATGCCTGCTGTAGGACACGCTTGAGTAGGCCCAAGAAAAAGTGGAGGAACTGGCTCAAAACAACCTGCCGCCGTGAGTCTCTCTTCAGACATAAAAGTACAATGTCAGCCTTATCGCACACTGGTTATGCGCTTATCTGATGTGAACGAGCACATTTTTCTGCTTCATCGTTCACATTCTTCTTCAAAATGTTTGCATCTTGTAAGTTGGCATAACACAATAGCTGATAACAAAGTGCCAATTATTAATTAAAATCTCCTTTACAGAAGTAGGGGCAGCACCTAAAAAAGTATTCACCCCTTGGCAAGTTTTCACATTTTCTTGTTAAACAGCTTTGAGTCACAGTGGATTTCATTTTGCTTTTGTACACTGACCAGCAGAAAAAGACTCTTTAATGTCAAAAGAGACGTCTGCTCTATACTGATCTCTGTATGTATAAGCTTTGACTTTATACGGGGTGAGTCAAAATTATGTTAACACTAATGGTACTGCTATGTATATACTTATATAACATTTTTGTGACCAATTTACGTGCCACATATGGTCACATGTGTTGAACGTGATGGCGAACAGGTTGAGACGTTCCTGTAAATCATCTTGCACATGTGAAGAATGTTTTTTGAATAAATTGTTTCCGCCATTCAAATATTAACATAATTTTGACACACCCTGTATTTTTAGTAGTTGACACCATTGAACAGGGGTCGCCAAGTTCAGTCCTGGAGGACCACCATGGCTGCAGGTTTTCATTTTAACCCTTTTAAATTGAGTGCTCTGTTTGTGCTGTTATTTAACTTCTTGTGCATTCATTTTGATTGAATTGCCTTTTTAAGATTTGTTCTCCTGAATTTCTTCATCGTTCCTCTAATCTGCTTCATTTCTTTGCTTAAACGGCACCCAAACAGAAATGAAATGTGAAGGGAGGGAGCCAACAGAAGACCAACTAAGTCAGGGCTTCAAACTCCAACCAATTCACTCCAACCAGCTGCTTAATGAGTTGCCAATTCCTGTCGTTAATTAAACCCGTTCTTTAATTCTGTGGCTTGTTGCTGCTCTCGTGGTGCATTAGCAGACATTTCCGAAATTGTTGATTTTCTCTATTCTAAGAGCACACTGCTAAAATGTTTTGGGGACCTGAGCAGATTGGCATTCCTGAGACCTTCATCTTTCTCTTTTTTCAGATATTGTAGGATGGACACCAGCTGTTTCGGCTCATTTTGTATCTCATTATTGTTTGGCTGCTAATTAAGGTAAAAGAAACAATTAAGGGGTCTGAGTCTTCAAGAGCAAATCAATTAAAATTAGTTCAAAAGACGTTAATTATAAGCAAAAATAGGTCACTCGTTAACAAAAGGGTTAGAATGAAAACCTGCAGCCACGCTGAACCTACAGGACTAAAGTTGGCGACCCCTGCCATAGAATATATCTTATGGCATGCCTAATTATTGTCACAGGTGGCTAGGGTGGCGACCCAGATGGGACGCCCCGGAGGACCGGAGGAGGGCTTACGCCTCTGCCCTGGTGGCTATGGGGACCGCGGGTACAGAGCTTTGAAGCTCAACCCTGTAAGGGCCCGTGGTCACCGCCAGGGGGTGCCCCAATGGCTGTGGAGCCCTGGACTTCAGCTCTTCCGCCACAACCGGAAGTGCTGGGGGGAAGAGGATCGGGGGACACCCGAAGTGCTTCCAGGTGTGCAGCCGGCACTCCCTCCACACTGGAGTCAGGAGGTCAAGAAAACAAGGTCTTGGTGGAGATGCAAGGAGGCGACCTGAAGACAGAGGCATTGTGTTGTTGGCCTGGACTTTTGGGGACTTTGGGTTTGTGTGTTGCACCTTATAAATATGAGTATGGACAATAAACGTGTGTTGGGTGATTTAAACGTGTACCGAAGTGGACAGATGTGTTGGTACCCCTCCATGAAAGAAAAAGAACCCACAATTATCTCTGAAAGAACTTGTCACTGACAGAAGTAATTTGCACTCAACATTGTTTGTTCCATATTTAGCAAAAATCAGACTTTGCTTTCGAGTTTTGATTTCACAGAATATTTAATATAAATGAAAATGACACAGACAAAAATGGTGGAACCCTTAATTTAATATTTTGTTTTACAACCTTCAGACTTTGCAATCTCTGCACTCCCTGCGATTCCTGGAGCTCTCCGTGAGACTAGCCTAGAAGTCGATTACAAAGATATACTGTCACAAACCCAGAACATGAAACCCACAATAAATATTACTACTTTGGAAATGAGAGAATGTTGTAAGGATCAATCTTCACCCAAACCTTTAGATTCTTGCATACTTTTCAATGGTATGAGGGGGTGTCAAGCTAAAGTTAGAAAATGGCATTTATCAGAAAATGGAACGAACCTTCACAAAGCTGTTCATGTCATTTCTCAATGTCATCACCGCTCTTCTCAATGCACTTGCGCCACTTGCCTGGATTCCAGCAGAATTAAAGGTTTTGTTTTGTCCTCGCAACTAATCGTGCACCAGAGTTATTGTCGACCACTACATGCCAAGGGGTACTCCAGTCGCTAGTGCAAGTTACTGTGAGTTGCTGGAGACCAACCTGAAGCCTGCTATTTGATCCAAGCGGCGGGATCTGCTGTCTCAAGGAGTCCTTTAGCTGCAAGACAATGCCCGCCCGTCCGCCCACAAACTGCTAAGAGCTCGTTTATACTTCACAATCAGAACGCGTACGTGCACACATCATGGCTGCCACGCGTTCCCAGAATTCATTTGATGTGTCCACTGAGCTCGTCCACAGAAATTAACGTGACGCGTGCGCAAGTTGCAGTACCAGCAAAAAGTCGAGGGGCGTGGTGTGATGAAAGTCGAAATGTGACGTCAGAGTCTCTGTTTACTATCTACATATGACAGAAAGCCAGATCGATGTGCGTGCCTCGATGTGTAATGAATGGTGCGAAATGCATTCGTGGTGCTTTTATATTCAAGCGTTGCATATTCCCCATCGTAATGACACGATACATTTTAAAAGTCTCACATACCATCTTCTGTGCTGTCTTTTTTTTCGCGCCTTCACAACAGCATCAGAATGTACAGCAGTGTAGTTGAGCCATAGAGAAAAAATTAAGGACATGGTGAAAAGGTCTATTTTGTGATTAAAGTGGAAATTTTGGCTTTAATATCAAAATGTCCACTTTAACCTCGTAGTTTACTTTTATATTAAAGTCGACCACTGTAAACGTCATCTTAAAACTGACCCAGTTGTTAATCTCTATTTGCTTCTGGGGCTTCCTCCTGCATGGACAGCAGAAATTGCCACACAGAATACATTAAATGTATGATATTTCAGCTCTCTGTACATTTAGAATCCTTAGATTTATACTTGATATCACTTTCATGATGAAATGCTTTAAAGTATATATATATATATATTGTGGCATCTGGCTGGAGGCCAGCTGGGACACCCAGGAGGACCGGAGGAGGGTTTGTACCTCCTCCAGACCGCGAGGGGGTGACCGACTGCCCTGGTTGTATTGCGGGCCACGGGTAGAGGGCTTGGAAGCCCAACCCTATAGGGGCCCGTGGCCACCGCCAGGCGGCGCCCCAGTGCCTGAAGAAACCTGGAGCCCAGCACTTCCGCCACACCAGGAAGTGCTGGGGGGAAGAAGACAGGGGACACCCGGAGGGCTTCCGGGTGCGCAGCCGGCACTTCCGCCACACTGGGGCGTGTCTGCGGAGGAATGCCGGGAAGCAGCTGGAGCCCATCCGAGTTCCTATATAAGGGGCCGCCTCCCTTCATTCAGTAGCGGAAGTCAGGAAGAAGGACGGAGCTGGAGAGAGGACTGGAGGTGGCCAGAAAGGCAATTGGACTGTGAGGCCTGGACTTTGGGGGATCGGTGCAAGAGGCACTGGGACGTGCACTGACGTAATTGTAAATAGTGTGGTGTGTCAATAAACGTGTGTTGGGAGCAACAAACGATGTCCGTCTGTCTGTGTCCGGGTCAGGTTCCACAATATATATATATATATATATATATATATACGAGGTGTGGCAGAAAAGTAATGAGACTGGTTTTTTATTTACCAAAGTTTTTATTTCTTTCAAACATCAATGTTATCCCCTTCAAAGTAGTTCCCTTGGGCAGCTACACACCGATGGAGACGTTGTTCCCACTGTTGGTAGCAGCGCTGGAAGTCTTCAACCGGTATGGTCTTCAGCATGTCCGTAACACTCTTTTGGATGTTTTCTAAAGTCCCGAAATGACGTCCTTTGAGGACATTTTTCAGTTTAGGAAAAAGGAAAAAGTCACACGGACTGAGGTCAGGTGAATAAGGGGGCTGGGGAACCACAGGAATGCCTTTTGAGGTCAAAAATTCTGTTAAGGAGAGGGCAGTGTGACATGGGGCATTGTCATGATGGAGCATCCATTTGTCTGCAATGTCTGGTCTCACGCGAATGACCCTTTTTCTTGCTGATTCTCCAAGCTTAGCACAAAATTTAATGGCACAACGTTGCTCCAAATTCCGCTGTTCCATTTTGCGTGACGCACAACCAAAAACACAACTTCGCTAATAGCAGTGACAAAAATCACGTAGTTAACAGAAGGAGTTGAAACTCACACTGAGCTATGGGAGGGTACTGATACACGTGCTCTATCAAGGACGACAGCGCAGCGTTGCCAGATCGCTTGCAGTGTTGCCAGTCTCATTACTTTTCTGCCACACCTCGTATATGATGACGACATCATTTTTAAGATGAAATGCAGCAGAATATGTATATTATATTATACAGGTAAAACTTTAACTTTAACTACATGGTGCCGCAGCGCTAGCGAGCCGCTGGCGCTCCTTTCACGGATTGTTCCTGCCTCGCGCTGTATTCTTGCTGGTTCTGACGCGACACTGGATGGATAGATAGATAGAATAATTAAACACGTACTACGAAGATATTTCAATGTTCCTTAAAAGTTTTGAAGAATCGGCGTTCTAAGCTTACAGATGGCTTAACGTCTATTACAGAGCTGATTGTGTGGCGATTGGGTATTTGGAGAAAGAAAAGTAAGGACAGGAATTGGAGGTTAGTACGTTTGAAAGAGACAGGACTGCTACAATAAAGCATTTCATCGAAGGTCACGCATCACACAGCAAGCATCTTGCATGAGACATGAACAATCACTGCGCCACCGTGTTCCCATGTTTAATAATATGCTTTAACTCCTATCATCATGAAAATTATATCATGTATACATCTCAGTATTTAAATTATTCAGAGAGCTGTAATGTTATGAATGTAATGGATTCTGTGTCCTGTCAGAGGAAGAGAAAGCCCAGAAGCACGTAGTGATTCACACACATAGAGCACATAGAAGATCAAATACAAAACAAAGCATTTAATGTGCTACTTTAGTTACGATGGGATTGAGAAACTAGTAAATGAAACGATTTTAAGATTAAGTTTATGATGTTCTACTTTAATGACAAAATAAACTACGTGATTAAAGTGGAAATTTCGAGATTAAAGTTGACATTTCGTGCTTTTTTCTCACTGTGTGCCTTTTTTTTCTCTGTACTCTAATAAGCTTTCATACGACACTCACACGGTGGGCTACAACTCGCCTTTTCGTGGCGACTTTGATATCTGACAATTTCTTTTTTATTTCGAGGCACTGTGCGACTTTGTGAACTTGAGCTATTCGAGTTTCTCCGACACGCTATGTCACTCGATCAACTTCCTTTTGTTGTTTAAACCAACAAATAGTATGTTTTTCTTTGCCTCCACTTGGCATTCGCTGAAATTCTATTTTCCCTCTTGCTTTTGCCATTGCCTTTTCACAGAAGGCTGAGCTTAAGGGCTGTTTATATTGATTTGCATATTCAAAGAGGCGTAATTCTGGGAGGAGCTGGAGCGGGACAGCAGGCACTTGCACGAGTGTTACTTTTCACCCTGACCGGGATTTATGTAGCAGAAGAACGTGGAAGTTGGCAAGTAAGCACATTTCCGCTTTTGTCCATACACCATGTTATAGTGTGAATTCTACGCACGGCGTTATACATGAGGCCCCTGATCTTTGTGTTTTTTGTTTGTTCTTTATACAGTTTGTAATATAAAGAGACACAAAATTTCAAATTTTAAGCTACAGGGATGGTCCATCTGCAAGGACCAACACATCTAAAATGCAAATATTACAAGGAGAGGAAGCCTTGCTTTCAGACAATCTGCAATCAGTTCTCAAGGCTGAAGCTGCCCTTAAACTTACTAAACTCTCCACGGAAGTCTGAATTTTTTTGTTTTTCTTTTATTTTGTTTCCCCTACTGATTCTGAACATTTGATTACTACAACAGAAGCAGCTGCTGCTGTCTTACTGTTTTTAATTATGTCTAAACTAAATTGCTGCACAAATGTTGTTAATCATTTGCGCATTGATTACTGTAAATAAGCCATTTGGACGTAAAATAAAGTCATTTGTGTGATGTGGCATGTACGACGTACACATGGTTTCAATGTAGCTGAAGCACTGCTCTGTGCATTATGGCTGTTAAACGACCGCATGCCATTAAGCTGGTTTACTATGCCTTTGCAAAATGTTATCCGATTAGTAGCTAATTTAAGACCCATTGCACCAAAATTAAAAGCTACATAGCAGCAGCCTAACGAAAAAGCATACTTTCAAAGAAATGGAAATCCAATGTTTATAGTCATTTAATTAGTAAGGAAAAAGAGCTCGTTTTACGGATTACAGAGGGCTTGCAACGTTCTGCGGTTTTATATGAATTTCACAATCTGAGGGCAAAAATCACTTAAAGGGGTTACACAAGACACCATGTGAGTTCTCAGAAACTGATGAATCCGTTTTAGCTGAAGGATGAGTTTCCAGCCTCCTTCATCTGTTCTCATTGATTGATATGTCACTTTATGGGAATCGACTCCATTTTGGGAAGAATGCCAGCAAGGGATGGATAAACATGGACACATTCGTTGGTACCCCTCCACAAAGAAGATGAGCCCACAATCGTCTCTGAAATAACTTGAAATTGATAAATGGAATTGGCGCCCATCATTGTTTATTCTGCATTCAACAAAAATCCGACTTTGCTTTCGAGTTTTGATACAACAGAATGTTTCAAATAATAATAAAAATGAAAACGGCATGGACAGAAATGATGGGACCCTTAACCTAATATTTTGCTGGACAACCTTTAGAGTCCATCACTGCAAACAAACAATTCCTGGAGCTCTCCATGAGACGTCTGCACCTGTCCACAGGTCGTGTGGCTCACTCGTCCTGAGCAAATTGCTCCAGCTGTCTCAGGTTTGAAGGGGGTCTTCTCCAGATTGCATGTTTCAGCTATTTCCATAGATGTCTGATGGAATTCAAGTCAGGGCTCACAGAAGGCCACTTCAGAGTAGTCCAATGTTTGGTTCTTAGCCATTCTTGATGCTTTTCACTGTGTGTTTTGGCTCCTTATTCTGTTGCAGGATCCATAACCTGCGACTGACACAGAGCCAAGAGTGGCATTTGGGGGTGGCAAGTGGGGCGACCGCCCCAGGCTCTGCGTCTAAGAGGGCCCTGCTTTAGAGGTCCACGTGTCCCATTCGAGTGGATTTGTCAAATTATATTCTCCAGTATATACAGGGGGTCCTCGGGTTACGACGTCTCGACATACAACGTTTCGAGTTTACAATGCTCACTCCCATAAAATCTTTATAAAATTGAGACGTGAGTGTTTCGGCTTACACCGTTAGTGTCGTACTTACAGACTGCGTTGCCAAACTAGTCTGGTTGCGCGCAGTGGAAGAATAAACAGTAACACGGCGTATGAGTGACGGAGTTAGAAAACTAGTTTGGTTTTGCGCAGCACAAGTATTTGGTTTGTGTTGCTTTCTTTGGCAACTTTTTGGCCCTCATCATGGCTCCTAAACGAAAGTCTCAGTCTTCAGATGGTAGTGTTTCAAAGAAGAGGAAAGTCATCACGACTGAAGTAAAATTAGACATTGTAAAGAGATCAGAAGGAATAAAGGGAAGGAATTGTTTTTTTACACTCATTTTTTGTCATTTTTTCTGTCACTACAGTACAGTATATTTATGTGCTTTTCCTTTTTCTGTGGCTTAGTTGTGTTTTTATGTTCTAGATTATGATTTTGCAAATGTGTTAGGATAGGTAAATGACTTAGGCTAGGGTGTGTTTCGACTTATACCAAAATTCGGGTTACATCACTGTTGTAACTGTGCCGTAACCCGAGGACCCCCTGTACAGGTGTATATATTTGAGACAGTGCATCCAGTTTAGACTATGAAGATGTTGTCAACGACTTTTCCAATTGGAAGGCAAGAAAAATAGATTTTAATCTCTGAACCTGGAAATGGGTTAGAGATTTCATGATGATACCTCTATGTTAATTTCACACTTCCTGTTGAAACACTGAAACTCACATTTTAACTGTAGGCTATAAACATTTCCGAATATTAATGCACGAAACCATGCATTGCTAATGATAACCGGCTGACATGACATCAACGTGAGTTATGACTGTGACATCCTGCATATCGAGACTCAAGGTATACTTGCAATTTGGGTACTTTTATAGAAGAAGCCCTGCTGAGTTCCGCATGACACCGCATTGCATTTCGCACTTTTTTAATAGATGATATTGTTATATTTTGATAAAGTCCGTGTGGTATCTTGCAAAAATTTAGCTGAATACTGTAATGAGAAAATGTTAACATTATTTTTATTAAATTCAGTCCACACATAGTGGTAACAGCATTTGACGTAACCGGCCCCGCGTGGGGTTGATCAGCCCTAGGCCCCACACACCCCTAAGGCCACTTCTGGAAAGAGTTTTCTGATACGTTTCATTTCAGAATGTCTCGGTAGTGTTGAGATTTCATTGTTCTCTGCACAGACTCAAGACAGCCCATGCCAGACACAGCAAATCAGTGATCCTCCTCCATGTTTCACAGTAGGTCTGACGTTCTTTTCTTAAAAAGCTTAATTTTTGCTGTCTATAGACATAGAGCTGATGTGATTGCCAAAATGCTCAAGTTTTGTCTCATGGTGCGACTCAAACCACTTACAACTGAACACCAGAAAAACCAAGGAGCTGGTGGTGGATTTTAGGAGGCCCAGGCCCTTCATGGACCCTGTGATTATCAGAGGTGACTGTGCAGAGGGTACAGACCTATAAATACCTGGGAGTGCAGCTGGATGATAAATTGGACTGGACTGCCAATACTAATGCTCTGTGCAAGAGAGGACAGAGCCGACTATACTTCCTTAGAAGGCTGGCGTCCTTCAACATCTGCAATAAGATGCTGCAGATGTTCTATCAGACGGTTGTGGTGAGCGCCCTCTTCTACGTGGTGGTGTGCTGGGGAGGCAGCATAAAGATAAAGGACGCCTCACACCTGGACAAACTAGTGAGGAAGGCAGGCTGTATTATAGACACGGAGCTGGACAGTTTGACATCCATGGCAGAGCGATGGGCGCTGAACAGGTTCCTGTCAATCATTGAGAATCCACTGCATCCACTGAACAGGATCATCTCCAGACAGAGGAGCAGCTTCAGCGACAGACTGCTGTCACCGTCCTGCTCCACTGATAGACTGAGAACACACCAGGGTTTGTTTCCTGCCTTGTGCCCTGTGTTGGCTGGGATTGGCTCCAGCAGACCCCCGTGACCCTGTAGTTAGGATATAGCAGGTTGGATAATGGATGGATATACTTTCCCTAGGCATTGTGTGTAATACCTAGGCATTATACAGAATGACAAATGCTATTTGGGCAAAGTATTGTCTTTTGGCATTGCATAGAATACCTAGGAAATGCGTGAGATCCAATTTTCAGCATTCTATACAATGCCTGCATTTCATACATTGCCGATATAAATACACACTTTATAAAGTGGCTCAGGTTGTGCAATATTATAACTGTTATGCAAGTTTACAGTGAGGTGATTGTACTAATAAGTACAGACAGTACTACAAGGAGCACTTGATGGACTGATTGAGTGTGTTTAGAGTTCTTGGGATGAAACTGTTTCTGAATCGCGAGGTCCGTATAGGAAAGGCTCTGAAGTGTTCGTCGTATGAGAGCAGTTCAAATAGACAGCATGGCTGAGGCAGCGTGTGCTTGATACTGTACACCGATAATTCTCTTTCTGATCAGCTGCTGTACAGCTGTGATTCACACTCAGACACAGTGATGTAAATACTTCGAGTGGTGCAGTGAGAGTAATATGGAAAAAGATGATCCAATGTGGGATCAGAGATGCAGTGAAAGTAAACTAAAGCAGTCATGGTATTTGGAATTGTTTGACCATTCTGTGGACCATTATATTGTTACAGGTTAATTACAATCAGATGCATTAAACTAATAAACAATATGCAGTTAATTTCAGTGTATTTATGAAGCTGCGTCAGGGATGTGGATCTGAAAAAGAAAGGGTAACCACACAGGAACAGTAGTACTGCTTTGACGCTGGGTGCCGCCAGTCTGCAAAACCAAGCGCAGAACTTGCGTACGCCAGGGTATGAGCTACCGTGGATATGTGCTTGGCTTTATGCCAAGTGTAGGTTTTATACATCGCGATTTGAACATGGAAACGTTCTTACGCAACATTTTTGTGTGCACACACCATTTATACATGAGGCCCCAGTTGTGTTGTGTTGATAAGGTGCCACGTGAGAGATGGGCATCAAACTAAAAGAAGTGGAAGTTCAGGGTGTGGTGTGTAGATGGGTGAAGAATTGGTACAGACACAGGAAGCAGAGGGTGATGGTGTGAGAAACTTTATCAGAATTGGCCGATGTTTAGAGTGGTGACCAGCAGGGGTCAGTGCTGGGGCTGCTGCTATTTTTAATATATAGAAATGATTTAGATAGGAATATAAGTAACAAGCTGGTTCCAAGGTAAATGGATTAGCAGATAATTCGGAATCCGTAATTCCAACAGACCTCATGATGCAGGAGATTGTGGGGGCACCAAGATACAAAGCCTGCTGATCTTCTTCAAAGCTTCTTGAGCTTCTTCCCTGGTCGATGAGGCAGAATGGGGTTAAAAGTGATGGTCACATGGTGGGGAATGAGTGAATTGTGGTCAGGTTTGTATGATCTTATGAGTATTTAAGTTGTAGCATTTAGGTAAAAGTTATACTCAGGTCGGGTTTATATCTTTGAAGATATTCTTAACATACACATTCAGACATCACTAAAGTAGAGACAACACATCTAACGGAATAAAGGTTTCCCACTGACTTTATTCTCTGTGTGTTATCCTAATTCAGCGCTGGTCCATTCCCGCTACTCTGTATAAACTTTCTTTTTACTGGCAGTTAGTCACGCTGACATGCATTGGTGGGTTTTCTGTACTCAAAAGTGTTTATTTTAAATATCAGAAGAAAACGGGGGGAGTTGAAAGAGATATAAGAGGTTGTGGTGTCTTGAAAAAATCAAACAAAAAAAAAAATTAGAGGAATGTCTGCATGAAACTGATAACTAAAGGTCTGTCTGTGATCACGCGGCCTCGAGGGATTGAAATTCTAAACACGCACTTGTAATACCTGACCGTATAGTGATCCATCTCGATCAATCCATCGGTCAAATCACTACTCCATTAGATTAAATAAGGACACTTTAAAAAAAAAAAAAAAAATGAGCCATCTGTTCTGCCTCAAGAAGCTTTTGCATTATTTCATTTCAGAGCTCGCTCCATTTATGGGATTCCTCTCTGCATGCAGCACGGCCTATTTAATCTCCTGTCTGCACACCATTACTCCTAACCGGGTTGTTCTAAACTTTTATTGCACAACGTTTGTGATTTACACCACGGCAATTAAACAATCATTTCACACAATGAAACAATTAAACTGCAAATTAAACAAGGAAATCATCTATCAGTACAGTTAAACAGAATTAATTCAATTTCACTTTTGTGCAGACTACTTGCAGTTTCTTCTGCGACTTGGAATTGTGCTTAAACTCTTTAAAAGGCAGACTTTAGGTTTAGCAGACAGAGGAACTTAAAAATGTATTAGACAACTGCACATGACACTCTCAGACTTCCAAGATGGGGAGGTCAGAGCAGTTGTGGTCAGACGTTTAACTTCCTCTCATCTCATGAATGTCATGGTAATTGTGGACTTTCAATGATTTCTTTGAACGGTTCCTTTTGTGGGGTGGAATGATTGTATAGGGTGAGGCAGAAAGGACGGACGTTTTTTACAAAATCACAAAATTGTAAATTTTTTCTTACAAAGAAATTTATTGAAAGATTTGAGTTCATATTGAAATAGCATTTGACAATTTGTAGGGATGGAAATGCAAGTCTAAATGCCAAATACGCCTTACCAAACGATTACTGAGGCCAAGTTCAGAAGAATGCTTCCGAGCAGATCGACCTGGACTGTGCAGCAGGGCTAGTCGTACGCTTTCCACATTTTCAGGGGCACGTGCCGTTCGTGTAGCCCCCGGCAGTCTTTTGTTCATTAGTGTACCTCGTGTGCGAAGTGCTTTAACCCAATGTAGATAGTGTTACGAGCGGGAACAGCTTTATTTATGTGGATATTGAAATGCCAATGAAACTCACGCTGAACTGCGGTAATAGATTGGATGTTCTTGACAAAACAGTTGTATGCAAAAACACGGTGTTCTATCGTCCACAGCTTCATGGCTTCAACTGAAAAGGAAATAAAAAAATGCTAAGACTTTGCGAACCTAACGCCACCTACCACACGTCTGTCACTCCACCTAGTGGTGAGTTCTAGTCATTTCAAAGACGTCCATCCTTCGTGCCTCACTCTGTACAACATACATCATTAATGACTCTAAAAAACAAGAATTTGGTGCACAAGCTTGAATTTATTTTGGATTTTCATACTAGTTGAATATTGTACTGTGTTAGCCATTATGGATGCAATGAGAAGTCAAGCAAAATGACACCTTTTATTGGCTAACGGAACAGATTACAATATGCCAGCTTTCCAGGCATGAAGAAGGTGTCTGGGGTGTCTCGAAAGCTTACATATTATAATCTGTTCCGTTAGCCAATAAAACGTGTCATTTTACTTGACTTATTTCTGGATTTTCAAAAATCCACACAGGGTCAAATTTATATACAGTACAGGCCAAAAGTTTGGACACACCTCCTCATTCAATGTGTTTTCTTTATTTTCATGACTGAAGGCATCAAAACTATGAATGAACACATGTGGAGTTATGTACTTAACAACAAAAGGTGAAATAACTGAAAACATGTTTTATATTCTAGTTTCTTCAAAATAGCCACCCTTGGCTCTGATTACTGCTTTGCACACTCTTGGCATTCTCTCGATGAGCTTCAACAGGTAGTCACCTGAAATGGTTTTCACTTCACAGGTGTGCCTTATCAGGGTTATTTAGTGGAATTTCTTGCTTTATCAATGGGGTTTGGACCAGCAGTTGTGTTGTGCAGAAGTCAGGTTAGTTGGACGATCATTTATTTTTCAACAGGACAATGACCCCAAACACACCTCCAGGCTGTGTAAGGGCTATTTGACCAAGAAGGAGAGTGATGGAGTGCTGTAAATGGTCATGAAAATAAAGAAAACATATTGAATGAGGAGGTGTGTCCAAACTTTTGGCCTCTACTGTGTATATATATATATATATATATAGTGGAAGATATCCAGGGCTCCTACCCAGCTGGGATACCTGTTTAATGGAAGGACTGAGGGGGAGAGAGCACATGCAGGGCACTACATACCCCAGAACTTGATGGCAGTCCCCTGGGTTGCAATGGTGCCTTGGATTCCCACCGTGCTTCATGGGAGTTGGAGCTTGGCACAGCCCTGTTGGGTTCTGTGCTGCAGGAGTGGTGTTGGACCTCCACCAAATCCAGGAGAACTTCTGGATCATGCTGATAGGCCACCTGAAGTGCTCCCGGGTGTAGCATAAAAGGGTCCACCTCACTTCATTCAGGGAGTCAGAGTTGAGAGGGAGAAGACAAAGCCTGCTAGAGGAGGAGTGGAGGTGGAAAGAGAGAGACAAAGAGAAGAAAGTGCTGTGTGCTTTACTTGTGTTGCGGTACTGTGGTTTGGTGGTGGGAAACACCTTACGAAGAGTTTCCCACAGCAAAATAAAAGCCATGTGTGTTGCTGGACTTGTGCCTCGTGTCTGTCTGTGTCAGGATGGGGAGCTGGTGTGCCCCCTGCAGGCCACAATACAGACACCCCAATTAATATTTGGTTGAATGTTCCTTATCAAGTTGCACCTCAACCAGACACTTTTGGTAGCTATCAACAAACTTCTTGCATTATTCTGGCTGGATATTTGACCACTCTAATGAAATATTAGACACACCGAGGTATTTATTATAAACGTGATATTTTCCTATTAATGTAAGTGTAGATGCTCATATAGGAATGATTTCAAAGATTCTGAATATACATAGAAGCCCATTTAAGGGGTTTTATTATTTAAATATACTATATAGAATTCTTATAGAGAGTGGCTCAGCTTATTATTATTATCATTACTAGCCAACCCGCGGCGTAGCATAAGTTGCATAATTATGTATTGATGGGTGAACACTTCCTGACAGACACAGTTGTCCAAATGGGGTTGGTTTTGAGGATCCGACTGTAGGTGAATGAAAAGATGTAACTCTGGAGAGGGCAACATACAATACAGCATTTTACACGTCGCATACAGCGATTCACATCCGCGACAAACTGTTTTACATGCCGCATACAGCGATTCACATCCGCAACAAACTGTTTTACACGCCGCATACAGCGATTCACATCCACGACAAATTTGATTCTTCTTAGATGGTGCTGTCGCGTCCACCCATGCTCTCGAAGCATACACACTGCCTGGTCATGTGCCTGCTCGCAAGAGCAACCAACAGAGACCCGCCCACCAACTGCAAGACCATGGGACACCCCTCGCAAACTGTTCTACACGCCGCTTACAGCGATTCACATCTGCGACATGATTTTTCCTAGATGGTCCTGTCGTGTCCACCCTCGCACTCAAAGCATGCACACTGCCTGGTCATGTGCCCGGTCACAAGAGCAACTGACAGAGACCCGCCCACCAACTGTAAGACCATGGGAAACCCCTCGCAAACTGTTTTACACGCCGCATACAGCGATTCACATCCGCAACAAATATGATTCTTCTTAGATGGTGCTGTCGCGTCCACCCATGCTCTCGAAGCATACACACTGCCTGGTCATGTGCCCGCTCGCAAGAGCAACCAACAGAGACCCGCCCACCAACTGCAAGACCATGGGACACCCCTCGCAAACTGTTCTACACGCCGCTTACAGCGATTCACATCTGCGACATGATTTTTCCTAGATGGTCCTGTCATGTCCACCCTCGCACTCAAAGCATACACACTGCCTGGTCATGTGCCCGGTCACAAGAGCAACTGACAGAGACCCGCCCACCAACTGTAAGACCATGGGAAACCCCTCGGAAACTGTTTTACACGCTGCATACAGCGATTCACATCCGTGACAAACATGCCTGTTCTTAGATAGTCCTGCCGTGTCCACCCTCGTTCTCGAAGCATACACACCGCCTGGTCATGTGCCCGCTCGCAAGAGAAACTCACGGAGACCCGCCCACCAGCTGCCTGTGTGTGTTCCTCTGTCTGTCTCTGGTGCTGCCTCTGTGTGAACCGGTCAGGCATAGAGAAGGTCAGCTGCTGAGAGAGCGTCTCGACTGTTGCAGGGCCTGCATTGGTGAAGCAGGTGAGACGGTAATGAAACAGAGGCACAGGGCTTATTGGTTTTTAAAGACTGCTTCCTTCATTGTGTTTTAACCTCAGTTTTAAAGGATTGTTTTAAGGATCCAATGGGATACCCCTCGCAAACTGTTTTACACGCGGCATATAGCGATTCACTTCCGCGAGAAACATGCCTCTATGAACAGACAACGTGGCTCAGAGGTGCATGTGGACTCTACGACAGACGAACATAAATGGCGCCGTTTTTCCTGTGTCATCGCGTCCGAGTTGGTGGGCGTGGTTCTGCGAGTTGTCGTCGTATCCAATGGTCTTAGGGTTGGTGGGTGTGACTCCTTCCTGCGTGCACCATGGGCGTCTTACTTGTCGGCGGCTTAGTGAATCCACGCCCCTTCCGGCGTGCTTTCCATAGGTGTCTTGCCTTAGTGAATTATATATATAGATTATTATTATACAGCGGAATTTGAAAGTATTCAGAACTCTTCACTTTCTAATAACTTTTTTTTGTTGTAGATTTTATTTTATATCGATAAATTTACCAAGTTTGCCCCTCAATCTACACTCAGCCACCCATAATGATGAAGTGAAAACATGTTTGCAGAAAGGTTTGCAAAATTATTAAAAATCAAAAACTGAAATGTCTCCTTCACATAAGTATTCAGACCTTTTGCTCCGGCACTCCAAATTATGCTGAGGAGCGTCTTGTTGATTTAATTCTCCTTGAGATGTTTCTCGAACTTGATAGGAGTTTAAAGACTGAAAACACGGATTCACTGGAAACTCGGCTTAGACCTTATTCAGTTTCACTAACCTGAACACAATCACCCTAAACAAAAAAGAAGCAAATAGGATCACTACTGCATCTGCTACCATACTAAATAATCACATCATTATGTTAGTTGGGTGAAAATGCCAGGAACTTCTCACCAATGTTTCTCTGTATCCATGTGTACTTTCCACATGGATGTTGTTTAAAAGGAATAACCTCCGTAATGTAACATGGTAATCCTATTGCATTCTGGAGGTACTGTAAATGTTCACTATCAACAGCAATGAATTCCTCCTCAGAGCTCTTCTACTCTAACCATATCTGAAATGCAATCATTGTTTAACATAAAACTTCAGTCAGGCCAAGTTTATTGCCATGTATCTGCTTACATGACTTCACAGAACAGAAAGCAGGGTTTCCCCTGGCTGGGGTTCAAAGACTTGCTTTGTGTCTTTTTACTTAATTTATTTATGTTAATTTTGCTTTTGTTGAGTATGTGTGTAGATCTTCTATGATCCTGTCTTTAAGCTGCCTGTTTTATGTCCCATGTATTTTGTGGGTGGTCCCTCAAGAGGCGTGGCCACCAGCCAATCACCAGCAGGAACAGCCCTCCGCCCTAAAATTCCAGAATGTCTTCCACTGTTCCTGGTGGTTCTTCATGTCATTACATGCCTGGGAGTTAGCGAGTTTGATTGTGTCTTTTCTCTGCTTTTGTGAACCTGTTTCCTCTGTTTCTGACCTTACTCTCTGGATTTCTGTATTGGATTGCTTTTTGTTTCTCCATTTTGCTTTTTGTGCTCTACGGAGCTGGCTTTTGTTTCAGAGCATTGTTGTGGAATTAAATTTTTTCATTTCTATAAAGGTTCCTTGTTGCCATTGTTCAAAGAAATCAGTCACAGAGTCAGAGAAGAATGTAGAATGTTTTTTTATTTGTACACAGATATGCACAAATGCCCGAGTCCATGGAGTGAACAATTAATTAAACAATTCATTCCCTTTTGTACTTTTCTATTACATTTGTGTTCTCTAATAAACCAGGTCATGTGACTCTTAACATGCAGAATTCTGTCATTTTAACCAATCAACTACAGCCACCAGTAATTTCATATACATGTTGGTTCTTCCATTATCGGAAACATTGCTTCATTAATAGGGGCATCTTGTGGGTTTTGCCATCGATCTTATCACCGCTTTATAATAGGGCTGTTTGGGCTTTCTCACTAGTTTCTTCTCGATTTTTAAAGAGGCATTTATTAGTCATTTATTTCATTTTATCCTTGGGAAATCAAGCTGGTGGCTTCTCTAAGATGTGGCTGACCTCACGTACTCAAGCTTAAAGCTACGCTTAGTTAACCTTTTAGTTCCCTTCAGTCCTTTTTCTTATGTTTTAATTATTCATTGTTACAACTTCATTTTAACTCTTTGAGGGCTGAATATTTTTTGCAGGCAACTCAGTTTTTCTGAAAAACACAGACAGCAAAGGTTTCACATGTAAATCAAAGTAAAGAGTCTGTTGCTGTGGCTGCTGTCGGCACCTGTTCAGCATCTCTGGTGGTTGTGTAGGGACAGCTCGATGGCCGGTAGGAATACGTGGCAGGCTGGCTGCCTGGACTGTCTTCGCGTGGCAGTGCGACGCAATCTGGTTTGTAACTCTTGTCATCGTAGCAGTCTTCCCCGGTGAACGTTGCCATTGGCGCATCAGCTACACAAGCGTGTTCAGCACCACGATCAACTGGGGACCAATCAGCTGAAGATGGTACATCACTTTCGTTTTTGGTCTCCATCTCCAGATCACTTGCATCAAAATCGGAGTCCGACAAGTCAGAGTCCGATTCGGCGGTAATACACAAAATGTCATCCACAGACTATTTTGCTTTGTGCATTCGCTTTGGTCTTTGGATGTCGATGCCATTTTAGAGGTCATTTGCTCTTCGCTACTCACACATGCACGGGTAATTGAAAATCAATGAAGCTAACCATCCTTCCAGCAAAGAGAGCCAAACTAAAATGCAATGGCACGTTTTGTCGCGATTTACGGCTGATTACTGTCCTCTAACCCCAAATTTCAACAAAAGTCGACATCCGCCCTGAAAGAGTTATGCATATACTTGTAATAATTTGTAATGATTATATTTTAAGTAAAAATTCCATACCCTTCTATCTAGTCAGGATTTGGCAGTATACCCCCTTCTAGTATGCAGCCAGCAGCCATACCACATGCACTTCACAACAGGTCATCCACCTGAATCTAACAGCTGAATGTTTGGGTAGCTGGATCAATACCTGGATGCGAGACCACCTAGGAAAAAGCTTGGGCTGCTGTTGAAAGAGGTGTTGCTGAGGACAGTAGGAGGTGATTACCCTGTGGTCTGAATTTGAATCCCAATGCCCCAGTGTAGTGATGGGGACACTGTGCTGTTAAAATGGTGCTGCCCCTCGGATGAGATATAGAACCGAGGTCCTTACTGATCCTTGGATATCCTTCATAAAGAGTAGAATGTATTCCAATGTCCAGGCTAAATTGCCTACCTCGGCCTAATCATTCTGGACCCCTAATCATCCCCTGTTTCTAAATGGCTCTCTCTCTCTCACTCCTGCACCACCTAACAATAATGTGTGGTGAGTGTACCAACGCAAAAATGGCTGCTGTCACATCACCCAGGTAGAGAGTTACACATTAGTGGTGGTTGAAGTGGCTCTGTACTCATTATGTAAAGTGCTTTGAATATTGAGAAAAGCACTATATAAATATAAAGAATTATTATTATTATTATTATTATTAGTGGGCATTTTTGGAAGTGCTTTTTGGAACTTATTATCATTTTTCTGCTTTGAGACTTGTAGGCTAGGTCCACATTACATATTACATTCAGGGCTGTATATATAGTACACACAGAAATCCAACCTTTTCATGCCAATATGTGGTCCTAGATCAGATACGTATCTGATTTGAGATCATGCAACCTAAATGTGAACTGTCAGATCAGAATTCATATGTTTTATTTTTTTTCCTATATGCACTAAGTAGGGTTCTTTGTGTATAAAATTGATTTTTTTTTGTCCAGGGCTTTTGAATGATTTATAACATATGAACAAAACAGGAATTGCTAATGTATAGCAGGCTACCTATCACGGTACGGACAGATCAGGGAAACCTAAGCTTAGTCTGTGTTACTGCATGTCACAAGAGTCCATTACAAAAGACAGGAACCCAGGGGTATTTTACAAATCTGTTACCATCTACTTATAGTTATTTAGACAATCTCGTACGGATCTAAATGAGCAAAAGTTCTTTCTGGAGCCTTCATATGTAGGGATGTTTTGGAAACCAAAATTGGTTCCACCTATGGCTTTGCTTTGGAAGACCAATTTGGCACCTTCTTTTTTAAGAACATCTTTACTTTAGAACAATCGGGACTACAACAGGTCATTCGGCCAAACAATGCCTTCCAGTCCTATCCACTTAATTCTTCTTAGATAACATCTAGTTGGGCTTTGAAGGTCCCTAAAGTCCTACTGTCTACCGCACTACTTGGTAGTTTATTTCATGTGTCTGTGGTTCTCTGTGTCTTCTTTCAATAGCTTGCTTATCACCAAGATGTTTTATGATTCCCTAAGTTGTATGTTTTGGAGCTTTCTTCTACATAAACCCAACTGAAGTATAACTGTAACACATCAGTCCTATAGCCTATAAGATCCTATAGCAATGGGATTATGATACATGAATTATACCTTAATAGATAATAGAAATAAGTGACCTCTTGGAACTTTTCAGCCATTGAGGGAGGGTCCCAGTCCACAAATAGAAGAAAGCTGAGGGGGAATAAGATCACCGAATAGACATACTGTACTGCCTAAGGCCCCAAAAAGGCTGGAAATGTACCCAATCAAAGGAGACACAGTCTGTAAATTTATTCTATAAATGTTCTCTTCATTTCTACGGCTTTAGTGCCGAGATCAGTGCAGTCAGTGGGTCAAGCGCCTCATTCTTGAAGTGCATGACGGTGAGGCTGAAATGAAAGAAACCGTTTTTCATGCATTTACATCTTGTGTTATTGAGGCACAGCTCAAATACAAGATTATTATTCCATTAGGGCCGCACGGCTCTGCAAGCCTTGTGCTTCAAGTCCATCAACCTTTAACTATCAGTTGAGAAATCACTGGCAGGCCTACAGCATGGGAAATGTGAACTTCTTTCATTTCATTTTTTTTGTGTGTGTGTTAGCAGTAAGAAAATTTGCATAATGAATTTGACATGGCCCTACATTTCTTTTGGAAATATTTGTATGCCAGGTTTCATTTGCCTCATTAGAAGCTGAGTAGCCTGAAGAAAGACATGTCTTTAAAGAGTGGCCTTGCTTCAATGGGTGCCAGTCACTTCATTTTACAGAAGGCTATCCGATTCCATGTAACTGTCATCCTTCATGGCAACAGAGTAAAAACTAAAATAAGTGTCCTTAAAAGTAATAAAACTCTGTTAATATCTATTACCTTCCTGCCTACCTAATGCTGAAATGCTTGTGGTGTTTCTATTTAGAGTTTGCATGTCCTCCCCGTGACTTTGGATGTTTTACGTCAGGCACTGCAGCTTCTGTCAAATATGGCCGAATTTTTGCATGTTATGTGACTCTAAACCGGGCCAGCTTAAGTGTCTGTGTGCATGAATGGACCCTGTGACGGATTGTTGAGACATCTATGAAAGGACCCTGTGACGGATTGTTGAGACATCTAGTGTTGCTTCCTGCCTTATATTCAGTGCTGCTGGGCTAGGAACCCAACCCAGAATTAGATTAGAAGTGGGAATGAGAAGGTAATTTTGCTGTTTTATCAGCAAATTATCATGTTTTCGGCAATCGGAAGGTTGCTGGTTCGATTCCCGTAAATACCAAAAGTAACTCCACTTCGTTGGGCCCTTGAGCAAGGCCCTTAACCTGCAATTGCTCTGTCCTGGGTATGACGTTAATCTGAATCCAGCCCTGCAAATAGGTCATCCAACCTGTAGGGAAAAACCTGGAGGTTGGTGGCAGAATTGGCACTCCAGCCACTATAAAAAACCTCACACTGGTTTCACTCCATCTGAAGTAGTGTGGTGCTGAGGTGTCACCCATCAAATGGCTGCACTCGGCTCCTAATCGGAGTTCCTGAGTTTATTTGTCATTTGGTGGGTACGGTAATGCGCGTGCTCCTAACCTCTATCTCTCTATCATGTTTTATCATGTACGGTCCTATGGTGACCCTATTTTCCCCTTTCATGCTCTTTATTGTGTAGACCTTAATAAAAACAAATCGGTTTACGACCAAAAAGTTTGGCAAACTTTTGCATCTGTTCACGACCACACACTCGGTATACGAACAAGCCAGCTTCCCTTTCGGTTCGTGCGCACCGATGATTTCCGCATGTGTTCAGTCTCTCCCTATGCATTCCCTGTGCAGCGCGAGAGAGAGAGAGAGAGAAACACACACACATGCACGCGAGAGAGACACACACGGGAGAGAGACACACACGCGAGAGAGAGACACACACGCGCGCGTGAGAGAGATAGCTGGACACATAAGGCCGAGAAGGCAGTTAAAGAATGCACCGAGCTTGTTTTTAAAGAGACAGAATCAAGCATTGTTTTAACCTCGTATTTAATGAAGACTCTTTTCTATTGGATTTTAACCTCCACTTCACTTCTGTTTACAGCGGTTGGTTCATAGCGTGCATTGTTGCAATATTACTTTTCTTGGTGGTTTATTAAGTTACGGATTTTTCAAATGTTCATTTTTTTCCCTGTGCTTAAAACTCATTAAAAAAAAGTGTTTTTAGCGAGTGGTTCGTAGCGCTATAGCGCGAACTCTTACAGTGTTAGTTTTCTCTGTTGTTCATGGTTTTCTCAGTGTTATTCAATGTTTTTACATTTAGTTTACTGTTACGCTGTGCATTCTATGGTATAATTAACTATATTTGTGCTTAAAAATCTTAAAAAAATATATATTTACATACAGTTCGTACGGTCTGGAACGGATTAATTGTATTTACATACAATCCTATGAGGGAAATTACTTGAGTTCACGACCAAATCGGTTTACGACCAGAGTTTTGGAACAAATTATGGTTGTGAACTGAGGTTCCACTATACTGGGCCAAATGTAGCCCATACGCAATCATGGACATGTAATATATTTTTGGCATATTCATTATGGTCCGAAAGTTATATTCAGCCATATGTAAGGGTGGCATGCCGTTTAGATTCTGGACAGGACTCGGCCCAGATGCAATTAACCACAAATCCTGGAATTGCAGGTTTGGGCCAAATATGGCCTAATAGTAAAGAGAAACATTCAACTGTTTTCATGACATTTGTATTCTGGGCCTTCTGTGTCCCAAATGCAACAAACCCTAATATAAAGTGTGCGTTTTATTTCTATTTTGGGCCAACAATAATTCACCTATAGCAAGTCACACGTGTCTATGAAAGGCCCAGTTGGCAGGGACACCTTAACTTTAATGTCCGCGTCTAATAGAACTGTGTGGAAGTGTTAGGCACTTGTGATGAAATGTTGTTCAGAAAGGATGATCCCAAAACAATGACATGAAGTCTTTTTATGAATCCATAAACTTTACACAAAAAAAACTACATCTGATCAATATTTCACGCAGCCCCTGTTCTCTTAGGGACACTTGTATGCAGTTTTTGTGGTGTGTCTGTGCCCCGTCCCGTATAACTGTGCAGAGAATATTTATAAACAGTGTGGGAGAGTTTCTAAGGGCTTAAAATATATAAAAATACCCATACAAACATATGGTTTCTACTTCGCGTATTTTCACCTATTGCGGGGGGTTCTGGAACGCAACCCCCGCGATCGAGGAGGGATTACTGTATTCATAAGCTGAAAGGCACATTCTGGAAAAAAAAAACCAGTATGACGTAGTCAAGTGGCCGGTAATCCGTAGTGTCCACTAGCACGCCGTGTCGTTTGATGAAGTCCAGTGGCCAGCTTGCCTCCCACAGATCTATGTCTGGTAGTCCTCGCAGGGTGAACTTTGCAGCAGGTTCGTCAGCTGGACGATCAGCTGGGGACTGATCAGCTGATACCGGTACCTGACTTACATTTTCGATCTCCAGATCCCTTGCATCAAAATCTGAGTTCAATAAATCAGGATCTGATTCAGCAATAATATCCATCCATCCATTCATCCATTATCCAACCAGCTATATCCTAACTACAGGGTCACGGGGGTCTGCCGAAGCCAATCCCAGCCAACACAGGGAGCAACGCAGGAAACATACCCTAGGCAGGGCGCCAGCCCAACACATGGCATACGCACGCACACACACACACACACCAAGCACACATTAGGGGAAATTTAGGATCGCCAATGCACCTAACCTGCATGCCTTTGGACTGTAGGAGGAAACTCACGCAGACACGGGGAGAACATGCAAACTCCACACAGGGAGGACCCGGCAAGCGAACCCGGGTCTCGTAACTTCAGCAATAACATGCAATAAATAAATACACAAGGAGCATTTTGCTTTGCGCATTCACTTTGCTCTCTCGCCCGATGTTGATGCCATTCTAGCCACTGTTTACTCTACGCTACTCACGAACATGCTGGGATTCGATGTCAAGTCAAACAGTCTAACAGTCCTCCTAACAAAGAGGGTCAACCTAAAACGAAATGGCAAGTTTTATCGACGTTTACAGCTTTTCTTTTTAACTCCCCTCTGCCCCTGGAGGTTGATTTTAGTTGACATTCGCTCTCAACCCCCTTGTGTTGATAAAAGTCGACATCTACCCGAAAAGAGTTAATAAGCGTTGAGCTAAGACTGTGTTCTGGAAACCAGATATGGATGAGTTCATCACTGTCATTCCACAGCGGTATATGGCCCAAATGAAAGTGTTGAACATGGGCCAGCACTTGGCCATTGCTCATTTGCTATCTGGGGGGTTATCCTAGCAGTATCAGACATAAGGTATGGACCATCCCTGAACAGGACAGGACACCAGTGCCTTACAGAGCCTAATTGGATGGTACGTACTGTACATGCTTTTTAATTTGGCAGGATTATCAACATATACTTGATCTGTACATACAGAACAAGGCAGAAATTTACAAGAAAGGGAATTTCCAACTAATCCAAAGCAAATAGTAAATATTAAAGGAATTAAGGTAATAACTCACAAAGCAGCTAAGTGTTTCCAGCCAGATTCTTTCAACTTTCCAGATTCATTTTGACAACCCGGAGTATTTAGTTCAGTGTGATGACAAGTGCGCCACTGACTTGAGTTACTGTTGACGTTGTGTTTGCCAGTTTTAAATCTTGCCTTGTTGAACGAGTGAATATGTACTTTTATCAAGATACAGGTGAGTCATGCTTTTCTCCAACACTGTTTCATAAGAACTGAATACGGCATTTTGTGCAGGAATCAGGGAAATTTACACTTCAGAGGGGAATTTTGGAACTTATGGATTTGCTGCATATAAACTACAGGGTCCTCCATAATGTTTTGAACAAAGACATATTGTTCTTGATTTAACCCTCTGCTTCAGTGTTTAAAATTATGGAGAATACACATTATGGTGCCCAGAAATGGGGGGACCGTTTATGAAAAATGTAAATTCTACCTGGTGGGACCAAAAAGTATGCAAATGCAAGTGAAAGTCCTTTCAAACTAAGTGAAAGTCTGAGATGTGAACTGAATTGTTTGATTTGTAAGTTTAAAATGTGGAGCACAGGGGTAAATCAAGGAAAAATGTGTCTTTGTCCCAAACATTATGAAGGGCACTGTATATCGGGGAAACCTGGGTAGATCTTTCAGAAGTCATTCAGATTTGAATAGCTAATCCAAATAGGCTAACTTTTCTTTATTGAAAACTGGGACAGATATTATTTTTGAAGTTAAAAAATAATGCTATAAAAACTCAATTATCCGTCAGGGGTTGGGACCGAGGCCGTGATGGATAAAAGCAGAGAAGAGACAAATAACAGAACAGCTACTTTAAAAATGATAGACATTAGCGAATAGTCATATTTAGTTACAAAAAAAAACTATATTAACAAAATATAATATAGTCTTAACAAAGTTAATTAATGTAAATTAATGTGAATAGTCGTATTTATTTACAAAAAAAAACTATATTAGCAAAATACAGCAAAATGAATTAATTCATATAATATTGTAATGACCAGCATAATAAGCAAATACAACTCAAAGGTCCTGGAGTTTTGTACGTTTTACTTGGAGTCTTTGTTCCGTAACAAACATTACCCTGTCTTATACTCGGTTATCTGGTGTGATAGACGTCTGGGTGACCTTGCCCCACCGGGACGCCTGGAGAAGGCAAGGACCGGGAGATGGGCAGTATCTTCCCCGGAACGCAAGAGGGCAGCCTCCCTGGATTGCATGGGGGCCACGGAGCTGCCAGGGGGCGCCTGGACGATCCCGGAGCCCTGGATGGCAGCACTTCGGCCACACCAGGAAGTGCTGCAGGAGGTTCATCGGGGCGCACCTGGAGCACATCCGGGTGCAACATAAAAGGGGCCGCCTCACTGTATTCGAGGAGCCGGAGTCGGGCGGAAGAGGACGGAGCTTGCGAGGAGTGCAGTAGAGGCGGCAATAGAGAGAGAAGAAAGGACTGTGAGCTTTTTGTTATTGGTGGTTTGTGCACTGGGCGTTGTGCAGGTGAAGAATTGTGCAATAAACGTGTGTGTTTTGGAACAGTCAGAGTCCGTATCTGTCTGTGTCCAGGCTGAATCTTTCACACTGGGTTACAGAGCTCACCTCCAAAACAACAAAAGAAAGCTTTCCCTACCAATAATCAGAGGTAGGTGGAGTAGCCAAAAATTGTACTCAAGTAAGAGTAGTGTTACTTCAAAATAATATTACTCAAGTAGAAGTAAAAAGCAGTCATCCAAAAAAATAACTCGAGTAAGAGTAAAAAAGTATTTGGTGAAAAGACTACTCAAGTACTGAGTAAGTGTTTGATCATAATAAATGATTTATTTGTTATTATTATTAGAAATGTTGTAATAAGACAGACAAAAATATAAAATAATGTGCAAATTCTGCTAGTTCCAAATAATAAAATAAAAAATGAGTAAAAATAAATAGCATCTTTACAAAATAAAAAAGCACAAATAACACAAAGTTCCAAATCTCAGTTTTTCACAAAGCTTTTGAAGCCGATACCTACAGTAGGTAACGTGTATGTTTGAACAGTGCAAAGTACTTACAGTGACAAGATATCCTGCACACTGACAGTATAATACTGTATAAAGCGAAAACATGCTTTTTATATGAGGCCAGGGGTGTTCATCCTCATCCTCTTCAGTTTTAGCATTGGAGACAGTCGCCTCTGCCATTTTTCATGTATTCTTTCTTTCCCTGTCCGCTGTTTGTGAGGAGTTTGTGCCGCTATGCCACCACAGTTTGTGTGTGGTCATGTGACTGCATGGCTACGTCTGATTAATGAAACGGAGTCATGTGATTATTGTTGCTACATCTGATTGGTGAAACGGAGTTGTGATTATTGTTGCTACATCTGATTGGTGAAACGGAGTCGTGATTATTGTTGCTACATCTGATTGGTGAAACGGAGTTGTGATTATTGTTGCTACATCTGATTGGTGAAACGGAGTCGTGATTATTGTTGCTACATCTGATTGGTGAAACGGAGTCATGTGATT
>JANRMT010062823.1:9083908-9128224 GCA_026402145.1 Polypterus bichir lapradei
TTCTTTCTTTCTTTCTTTCTTTCTTTCTTTCTTTCTTTCTTTCTTTCATATAGTGCCTTTCATATCTATCTATATATCTATCTATCTATCTAATCCTGCCTACTACACTGCAAATTAATATCTATCTATCTATCTATCTATCTATCTATCTATCTATCTATCTATCTATCTATCTATCTATCTATCTATCTATCTATCTAATCCTGCCTACTACAACACAAATTAATATGTATCTATCTATCTATCTATCTATCTATCTATCTATCTATCTATCTATCTATCTATCTATCTATCTAATCCTGCCTACTACACCACAAATTAATATCTATCTATCTATCTATCTATCTATCTATCTATCTATCTATCTATCTATCTATCTATCTAATCCTGCCTACTACAACACAAATTAATATCTATCTATCTATCTATCTATCTATCTATCTATCTATCTATCTATCTATCTATCTATCTATCTAATCCTGCCTACTACACCACAAATTAATATCTATCTATCTATCTATCTATCTATCTATCTATCTATCTATCTATCTATCTATCTATCTAATCCTGCCTACTACAACACAAATTAATATCTATCTATCTATCTATCTATCTATCTATCTATCTATCTATCTATCTATCTATCTAGTCGATTATAGATAATTGCACCTCATTCATTCTCAGTGGGTGGCTGGGTGTGCTGCAAGCGGTGACCTGGGGTCCATAGTCGCCAGGGCCACAGCTACCGCACGTGTGCAGGATGGAGGCTTGATGGGGCGGTTCGCTGCCCGCCCACCACGCCGCAACAGCTACTGCTCCTGACTGCCCTGTTCGTTCTCGGTGAGCGGCTGGTGATTGTGGCTAAATGGAGGCCATTGAGGGTGAATGGAGCATCGGGGGGCAGCATTGTATTAAATACAAATGCCTGTTAAATACGTGCGGTGGTGGGCGACTCACTACCTACCTTTGGCCACACCCTGTTCCTTCTCGGTGGGCAAACACTGCAGGCAGCATACTGTATGCAAGTGGAGGTGACTGTGTGGTGGGCAGGTGGTGAACTGCCCCTCGCCGCCCTCATTCATTCTCAATAACAAGCCTGCGTGTACTGTTACGTACCTAGCAGGAAGTTGTCTCTCATCAGTATATCAGACGTGTTGACGACGGGTGCCTTCCTGCTGTGATAGCGTGTACAGTGCTGTGCAGAAGAGCTCATTCTAACCTTTTGTCTTCACCCTTCAACAATGTCTCTGAAACACAAATCTGATGCAAGTGCTGGTGATACATTAAAGAAGAGAAAGCCATCACCATGTAAAATAAAGTAGAAATAATAAAAAGGTCAGAGAGAGTGAAACTCCATCATTCACTGGCAGAGCACTTGGTTACAGTCGGTCAACAATAACATTTATTAAAATAATGTACCTTTCATTATCTATCTATCTATCTAAAACTGCTACTATAACAGCATAAATGTTATGACGCTGCATCCATTTGTTCCTTGTAATTTGGATAAGAAGAATGTCAATGAGGTCAATGGACCTCTGCTGTTGGTTATGCTAATAAAGTTTCCTTCTATGTATTATGAAAGCCAGAGTGTTACAAATTGTTTTTAAGTGTGATATAATATCCGGTGCACATTTTAATAAAAATACATACATTTTTAAACCTGTTTATTGCCATCCAGAGGCGTCTGTTTTGCCAGATTGAAATTTAACCATAGACAGGTGCCGGTCCTTCACAGGACCCCATTCACACACAAACCTACACTCACACCCAAATGACATCAATCTGAAGTTGCCAAATACCTTATCCTGCCTGTCTTTGGGGAGGAAAGTCCAGGAAATGTTAAGCATATAATTGCAGTAGTAGTGGTAGGTGTAGTATTCTACCATGTACAGAGTACAGTGACATTCTTACTTACCAATATGCATCATGATGCCACTCTCCAGAGCCTTGATAATACATTTGGTGGTGCAGTTATGGGGAGGGACCAAGACTGAACTTGAAAAGCCTTGGTCTAATTTATTTCATTTGGGAAATAAATATTATTTGGATAAACCTTTTAACAAAATGCACTATTCTGTAGAATTAGTCTCAATGTGTTTTTTGGCTTCTGATATTCACACGTTTTCACTTTAAAATACTTTCCAGCATTCAAAAATTACAGGTCACATAGGGCACATCCTGTTTTAAGTTTTTGCTTATGGAAATGTTTGTTACAAGATGAGATTTTTCAATTCAGTATGACAAATCCATAATCTCAATGGACTCCTGAGTATTTCTCTCATTGCTTAAATTGCCAGGTGTGAAGTCCCAGCTAATTAGATCTCCTGTCATGGCATCAGCTTTAGGCAAATTCTTTCCTGTCTGAATAGCAAGAAAAAGGAAATTAGGCCTTTCAAATTCCACAATATCTCCCCCATAATGTCATCACCTCAAACATTTGTGCTGATGGTAAAATTCATACTTTCTAGTGTCTGATTAGCTCATTAGGAGGAAGCAAAGATTATGATGTGTTATTGATAAAGTCAAAGAGAAACTGTTTTAAAATAAGGACACTTACTTAGAGACCCTTTTTAAAAGATTATAGGAACTTTTCTTGTTTTACAAAAAATATCAACAAGATCAAAGAGGAGCAAATTGTAACAATAAGCTGTATGTAAATGACATTCTCCATTAAGACCCAGTAAATAATTAATTATTTTCTTTAAGAAAATAGATAGATAGATAGATAGATAGATAGATAGATAGATAGATAGATAGATAGATAGATAGATAGATAGATAGATGGGGTTTCCAAAAGGCAGTTTAGTTTGGTCAAAAACTCAGCAAGCCTTGGGTCTGGTTGTGAACTGATGCTTTATGGGTTATGAAAGTGGTGCACAAAACACAAGTGGGAAACAAATCCCATTAACAAATACATACAAACAGGCAGATTGTGAGTTTAGCAAAGTGTCGTGTTAATTTGTTCTGTATCAAAGCTCAAGGGTCCGAATTTGATTTCCCACCCATGACAGTGACTTGCCCTTGGCATGTCTGGTTGGTCTTTCTTTAACATTTTAAAGATCGCTTGTTTGATAAGTGGCTGACAATCCCATCCAGGACTGGACCAAACCTCCATTACACACTCCAGCTCTAACACTACAATGGAAGAAACTAGTTCAGAAAAGAGAGTACATAAGGAGACAATAACATCCCATAATTAGAATCTTCTTCTTTCGGTTGCTCCCATTAGGGGTCGCCACAGCGGATCATCATCTTCCATATCTTCCTGTCCTCGTCATCTTGTTCTGTCACCCCCAACACCTGCACATCCTCTCTCACCACATCCATAAACCTTCTCTTAGGCCTTCCTCTTTTCCTCTTGCCTGGTAGCTCTATCCTTCTCATCCTTCTCCCAATATACTCAGCATCTCTCCTCTGCACATGTCCAGACCAACACAATCTCACCTCTCTGACTTTGTCTTCCAACCATCTAACTTGAGCTGACCCTCTAATGTCCTCATTTCTAATCCTATCCATCTTCGTCACATCCAATGCAAATCTTAATAACTTAATAATCTTAATAACATCTTTAATTCTGCCACCTCCAGCTCTGTCTCCTGCTTTCTGCTCAGTGTCACCGTCTCCAACCCATATAACATAGCTGGTCTAACTAGCGTCCTGTAGACCTTCCCTTTCACTCTTGCTGATACCCGTCTGTCACAAATCACTCCTGACACTCTTCTCCACCCACTCCACCCTGCCTGCACTCTCTTTTTCACCTCTCTTCCACAATCTCCATTACTCTGTACTGTTGATCCCAAGTATTTAAACTCATCCACCTTCGCCAGCTCTACTCCCTGCACCCTCACCATTCCACTGACCTCCCTCTCATTTACACACATGTACTCTGTGTTGTTCCTACTGACCTTCATTCTTCTCCTCTCACATCTCCACCTCTCCAGGGTCTCCTCAACCTGCTCCCTACTATCGCTACAGATCACAATGTCATCAGCAAACATCATAGTCGACGGGGACTCGAGTCAAATTTCGTCTGTTAACCTGTCCATCGTTGTTAACTCGGGGCTTGACCGATCCGGTATGGAAATTTGTATTGTTGTCCGTATATTGATTTGGCAAAATTTTACACCGGATGCCCTTCCTGACATAACCCTCCGCATTTATTCGGGCTTGGGACTGGCATGAAGAAACACACTGGTTTGTGAATACCCTGTGGCTGGGTTAACATCCCATAATTAGAATAAAAAAAAACCTAAATAGCACAGTGATTGCGTTTTACATCTAAACAAACTGATAAAGTTACCAAAAGACTCTTTATTAAATCACACAGATTTCAAATGGAGATTCTCTTGCCTCACCTGCTCCATATTGTCCAGATGACATTAACAAAACTGGATTAGTGGGAGCCTGGAACAAAAGCCACTAATAAAAGAAATGGAAATAAAAAAAAAACAAACACATTCAATTTTCATCCATCAAAGCAAATGTACAGTATTTGAAATTAAATGAAATCATGGTATTCATTTAGCAGTGATGCAGCTGGCCAAATTAATTTAGCTGCTTTGATTAAGGAAAAGCCCTTGCCAGGCACCGAAAATGAAATATGCTAAATTAATCAGTCTCTGCATAATTGGACATTTGCCCATTCTTCAGAGCATAGTTAGCTAATGCATGCTTATTTGTATTTCCATTCAAAATATGGTGGCATAGTGCTTAGTGCTGCTGCCTCACAGCCTCAGCAATCCTGGTGTGTCCTGCAGGGGGCGTACCAGCTCCCCAAACCCAACACAGACAGATACAGCCACAAGTCCAGCAACATACATTCTTATTTTGCTGTGGTAAACACTTCCCAAATCATATTTGGGAAGTTGAACCTTTCCAATGGTTCAGCTTCAACTTTTGGACAGATGGTTTCATATTCTTCTCAAGAAAACTTTACCACAATGCAATGTTCATAGTTGACCCAATGGCATCAAGCTGCCCAGGTCCTGATGCAGCAAAGAGACCCCAAAGCATAACATTTCCACTACCTTCCTTCACAGTTGCTATGAGGTTGTTCTCGTGAAATGCTATCTTTGGATGGCATCAAATATGTCTGCTTTACTGTGGCCAAACATCTCTGTCTTTGATTCATCTGCTCCCAGAAGGCCTGGTCTTTGCTTAGATGTTCAGCAGCAAACAGTCATCTTGCTTTGATGTTCTTTTTAGACAGCAAAGGCTTTATCCTGGCACACCTCACATGCATCTCCCAATTTTTGCCAACACTTTCTGATTGTAGATGCGTGCACTTTGACACCAACTTTGGGAAGCGATACCTGCAGATCCTGCAATGATGTTTTGGGGTTCTTGCAGACATTTTTTTAGTATCAAATGTTCACGTCTTGGGCTGAATTTGCTGGGCCTGTCAGTCCTGGACAAATTAGCACTCATGTGAAATCTTCACCTGTTGTATATGATTTTAAATCCCTTGCCAGTACCCTAGGCATTGACAGCCTTCTTGCTTGGGACCTCAGAGAGCTCTTTAGATCTTGGTATGATGGCACCACATATTCCAATAGCAAAAAGAACATTCATCCATCCATTTTCCAACCCGTTGAATCCAAACACAGGGTCACGGGGGTCTGCTGGAGCCAATCCCAGCCAACACGGGGCGCCAGGCAGGAAGCAATCTCGAGCAGGGCGCCAACCCACCACAGGACACACACACCAAGCACAATTTAGAATCGCCAGTCCATCTAACCTGCATGTCTTTGGACTGTGGGAGGAAACCCATGCAGACAAGGGGAGAACATCCAAACTCCACGCAGGGAGGACTTGGGAAGCGAACCCGGGTCTCCTAACTGCGAGGCAGCAGCGCTACCACCTCGCCACTGTGCCGCCCCACAAAGAGAACACCAGACCCTAAATATCTGTGATTTAAATAAGAGACGGTCCCCCTGTACACACCCTAAGGTGGTTCTAATTATTTGCACCTAAACTGCAACACCTGATTCTAACGTGATGGAGCTGAAGTGGTAATAAATCAACAGTCATGGCCAAAACTTATGGGAGTGACACAAGTGTTGCTTTTCACAATGTTTGATGCTTCAGTGTTTTTAGATCTTTTTGTCAGATGTTTCTATGGTATACTGAAGTAGAATTACAAGAATTTCACAAGTTTCAAAGGCTTTTATTTACAATTACATTAAGTTTATGCAAAGAGTCAGTATTTGCAGTGTTGCCCCTTCTTTCTTTTTCAAGACCTCTGCCATTCGCCCTGACATGCTGTAAGTCAATTTCTGGGCCAAATCCTGACTGATGGCAGCCCATTCTTGCACAATCAATGCTTGGAGTTTGTCAGAATTTGTGGGTTTTTGTTTATCCACCTGCCTCGTGAGGATTGACTACAAGTTCTCAATGGGAATAAGGTCTGGGGAGCTTCCTGGCCATGGACCCAAAATTTTGATGTTATGTTCCCTGAGCCACTTAGGTCTTGCCTTATGGCCCAGTGCTCCATCATGTTGGAAAAGGCATTGTCGGTAACCAAACTGTTCTTGGATGGTTGGGAGAAGTTACTCTCGGAGGATGTTTTAGTACCGTCATGTAGATATGAATGCTACGGTGGGTCTTTGGCCTCACCCAGCTCGACCATGTCATGAATGATGACTTCTGCAAGATCATGGGCGTAGGCGCTGATTAATGACAAGATGCGTGGAGTGCTGTCACATAGTCCGGAGTGACAACAACTCAGTGGCCAAGACACCCTACGAATAAGCCCGTGTGGCAAACAGCTGCATGAAAGTCTAAAGAAGCACGACGTCAGAACATTTTGCAAACATTTCACACTGAATGGGACATCTGATTGTCAGCATTCTTCCACTTGGCTGTGATGTCCCTTTTCTTCTCTCCGGCCGGACTATGTGTGTATACAGGATTATGCATTACATTCTGGGAATTGATGTTATCTTTTAAAGCACGTTATATACATATATCTCTTTTTGTACCATATTTCTGTCTTGTACTTATTTCTCGCAATGGCTACAAAAGGGATGGTATTGGTTCTATTCAATTCTGCATCAAGAAACATATCCCAGGGGAGAAAGAGTGCCCTCTGTTGGATACAGCTTGCCAGCTCTATTGATGGATCTACTTCCAAGCTTATGGAATCCGCATAATGTGAGACCCCCTGTGCTTTTTTAAAGATGATCAGCCTTGCTTAATGAGAAGGAAATAGTAAAGCCTTAATGCACAAGTCTGTACAAGTAATTTCCTTTGCTCAGTTGGTCAATTGAATTTATTATCGACAGGCTGAAAAGTGTAAAAGTATTCAAAGTTGAAGAATGTTCAACTTATTTTTACATTTGACCACTTCAAACAAGAATGTACTGTAATTAAGGCACACATGACTTTTCCTGTACAAATCAGCTCTGCGTTTCTCTTTAAAGTAAATACCAACCTCGGCAGGTACCGTTCTTGGTGCAGGCACACAGCTGCTTTATGTTAGGTTTGACAGGATTTAGAGCCCTCCCTGAACTAAAAACCTCCATTCATCATAAGAGTCAAAGGAACGGCTCGAGATTTGCTGATGAACCGGGCACCCCGAAGTATACAAAGGGGTTTTCTTAAAGAATGAGTTTGAAGTGAAATTCCAGGGGGGAAAAAGACTGTGCAGCTGGTGATTCTCATAGCCGGGCCTCCATGCTTAATAGCTGTTTAGAAATACACCCTGTGAGAATTTCAACAGTTCTGCATTAAAGTGTGGTAGCTTCAGATCTGTATTGTTATAACGGTGGGTATGGATAATAAATGCTCCAATAAATCTAAACAAGTCGAGATGATAACGTCACACTAATAGCAGCCTTTATCTTTTAAACAGGATTGGTAATTGCTTTTGTGTTTACATCCACATGCCCGTGTTATACTGATTGTGCACATCTCACAATGCATACGCTTTGAAGCACGCATCGAAAGCTGTGAGAAACCGAGACTGCGGCGAGCCTTTGGTTATATTTATAGACACAATGAAGATGAAGTGTTCTCTAATGGAATTTCTGAGATCATCTAATGTTTACATTTTCCTCTGTGTCTCCTCAGTAGTTTTGTTGATGTAACTCGAGGCTGTTGCCTCAAGGTTGAATACACCTCCTGACTGAATAAGGGCCAGATTTCCCTTGCTTTGAAACTAATACTTGAAAAACAGACCAGTGTGGTCTTAATCATCATACACTTGACTCACTAATGTCAATGAAATGTCAGAGTGCGGTCTAAAACTAATCCGGTTTTAATGCCATTACAAGTGAGTATCCCATTTTATGCTGGTGGCCCCTTATGTTTCTATAGAAGGTGGTACTACCCTAGCAAGGTAGTGGTGGCATGTGGACCGTAAACCATTTAAACTGGGACCATACCAAACAAAGTAACATTACAAATTGGTATCTGAAAGTTACACATGCAGCGCCTTTAGGGGAACAAGCCAGCCCCAGATAGTGGGTACCCTATTCCACAGCACACTATGGCTTCTATATAACTGCTTATGTACTAATATTCCCTGGGACTCTTCTAGGAACCGTGGACACCAGGGACTACTCCATCTCCCCAAACACTCAACACAAACAAGCACACACACACACAAGGTAAAAGCCCAAAGAGTCTTTTATTGTGGGAAACTCTTTGAATCAAGTGTTTCCCACTACCACAGACCCAAGTATCTCTATATATATAAAATCCAACGTCTGTCTGTCTGTATGTCTGTCCACTTTTCATGAGAGAACTACTTCACAGATTTAGATCGGATTTTTTTCTATAATTTGCTTTAACATTCCGGTTGATTTTGCAACTTCTCTCATCGTGCTAAGTATCATAGTTTGCTTGCAGTACCAATTTATTTGCGTGAATCCGAGATAGATGCAGCCGACTGAGGGGAGTGGGGAGGAACCCTCCTCACTCACACACCAGCCTTAGGGCGTACCTTACCTCCGCTAAGCTAGCGAACGAGAGAACTACTGAACTGATTTAAATCGAGTTTTTTTCTATAATTTGTTTGAACATTCTGGTTTGTTTTGCGACTTTTCTCATCACGCTAAGAATCATAGTTTGCTTGCTAGATCGATATATTTGCTTTTATCCAAGACAGAGGCTGCAGGATGAGGGGAGGGGGAAGCGTGACGTCAGGAGTGGGGAGTCAGCCTCCTCTGTGTTTTAGAGTGTATCTTGCCTCCGCTTAGCTAGCGATACCTTTTTGTGTATTGATTTTTAAAATCAGTCTTGTTTTACTACTACGTGGGTGGAACCACCGGGAATGGCAAGTATACAATAAGTACAAGAAAGCAACTCTTTGTCTATCTTTCTTTCTCTGTCACTCTTCCACTTCCTCCTCCATTCCTCCTTCCAAGCTTCATCTCCCATTTTATGCTGGTGGCCCATATGTTTCTATAGCAGGTGGTATTACCCTGGCAAGGTAGTGGTTTCATGATGACTGTAAACCATTAAAATTAGCCCCATACCAAACAAATTAACTTTACAAAAATGGTATCTGAAGGTTACACATGCAGTGCCTTTACGGGAACAAGCCAGCCCCTGATAGTTGACACCCCATTCCACGGCATACTGTGACTTGTATATAACTGTGTATAACTGTTTATTTACTAATACTACCATGGACTCGTCTAGGAATGGTGGATACCAGGGGGGCAATCCAACTCCCCAAACACCCAACACAAACAAGTACAGAAACAAGGTAAAAACCCAAAGAGACTTTTATTGTGGGAAACTCTTTGAATCAATCGTTTCCAACTCTTTGTCTTCCTTTCTCCGTCTCAGTCACTCTTTCACTGTCTTCTCCACTCCTCCTCGCAAGCTTCATCCACCTTAAACCCGACTCTGGCTCGTCCATTTCATGCAAGCAGCTCCTTTTACCTTCCACCTGGGAGTACGTCTAGTCTTCCTTGCACATTGTCTGAAAGTATTTCCTAGTGAGAAGGAAACCCCATGAAATAGAACTCACCAGTCCCTGCAGCACACCTGGCTGCATCCACAGAACCTAACATGGCTGAGTCAAAGAACTCCATGTCCCAATATACCCTGTAGGAATCTGAGGTCCTGCTACAACCCTGGGGGCTTCCATCTAGCACTCCAGGGGAGATAATGCCTTGTGCACACTCTCTCCCCTAGTCCTTCCATGTCATGGGCATCCTGACTGGGTAAGTGTGCTGGCCATCCCTTACAGAACAAATACATAATTTTACTATGTTATTATTAATATTAGTTTATTAATGTTGTTGTAACATTGTGTTTTATATCTGTAATTAATATAGGCCACTTGGCAGAGATCTTTTTTTACTTTGATATTAAAGAGTTTTTTTTTCTGTAGATCAGTGTCCAAAATGACAAATTACATTCATTGTCATTCCAATTTGTATGACATAAAATGTGAAAACCTCCAAGGGGACAAATACTGTATCGTTATAGGTACTATGTTGGGAGAAGTAAAACATGGCAGGCACATGTTCACCTAAGGACTACAGACCAGTGGCAATTACATTTCATATCATGAAGACCTTTGAGAGGCTAGTCTTGGATTATAAGAGTTCTCTTGTGGTAGACCACCTGGACCCACTGCAGTCTGCCTATCGGACAAAGATTGGAATGAAGTATTCGATTATCTGTCAGCGCCACAAGACTTATTCTCACCTGGACAAAGCTGGCAGCACTGTGAGGAATACGGTTTTTTGGTTTCTCCAGAACATTCAATGCCATCAAGACATCCTTGTTCAGAGTTTAACTCAAACATATGCAGGTGGACGAGCCTGTGGGGTCCTGGTTAATGGAATACCTATCATGGCAGAACGCAGTTTGTGAATCTTAAGGACTGTGTTTCTGATGTATATGTGAGCAACACTGGATCGCCACAAAGAACAGGCCTGTCAGCTTCTCTTTTCAATCTGTACACCCCTAACTATAAATATAACAGCAGGTCATGCCAATTAACGTAATTCTCAGATGGTTCTGCACTTCTGGGGTGTATCGATATGGGGGATAAGACAGGGGAGAAGAGTCAGGTGAAGAACTTTGTTTCTTGGTGCAGATTGAATTGTCCGCACCTTAACACCAGCAAAACCAAGGAACTGCTTATTGACTTTCACCCCACCAAAGAGCTTTGATGTCTGGCTATGGTTCAAGGAGTGGATGTCGAGGTGGTCCACTCCCTCCCCTGCTCTATAAGCATGCTGGAAACACCAAGAGGGCCACCAACCAATTCAGTCTTTGTTCTAATACTATTTTATTCAAAAGTGCAAAGAGGACAATCCAAACCCTTGGCCTTCAATGTATTGTACATATAACCATGTGATCAGTTACATGGATAATTTATAATGCATCCCATTGGGGAACATAGAAAAGGCTCTATATAAATAAAATGTATTATTATTATTAATAGTAGTAGTAGTAGTAGTAGTAGTAATGTGAAAACAGCAAAAACTGAGAGTACTGGCAATTATTTGTTTCCACTTCAGGCACTGATAAGTCATAATGTGTTATTTGATTCCTAAGTCATGTCTTGTTTGCATTTGGCAGATTTCAGAAACTTATTATCTCACATCAATCGATTGTATGGACTGGAGGGGGCATCACAAAGTCTTAAACCCTTAACACAACTATAGACACACAAGTCCCAGGTTCAGGAGACCTTTTATTTTTCATACAGTTTTTTCTCTACAATAAACAGACTGCTTTTCTCTTCCTTCCTTCCTTCCTTCCTTCCTTCCTTCCAGGCAAGCTTTATCCTCATCCTCTATCAACTCTGACTGTCCCAGCAGAGGCGGATGATATCTTTTCACAAGAGCACTTCCATTCCAATAATACGAACCGGCGGGAAATACTTCCTGGGACTGGCTTAAAAAGCGCTTGAGAGCTTCTTGAGAACAGGAGTCTCCCCCGTAGCAGCACCTTTTACTGGTGGCCAAGGATCCCAGCAGGGCTCCTGTGCAGCCCTGTGGGTGTCCAAATGGAAGCACCAGAAGACGAATGCCACCACAAAGTGTACTATGGGAACGCATGTCTCACCTGTCTATCCCCTATGATGGCCCCCTGGCCCAGTAGAGTCCAGCTGCAGGTGAGACAGTCCAAAGCCTCAGACAGATTCAGTGACTTGAGACATTCTGAGGCCCATAAGATGACACCCTTGTAAGCGGCGTGTCCTTTACTCCGCCCACTTTACAGGAGCCACTCCTTTGTTTCGCCGGTTTACTGACGCCTACAATACATGTCCCTTATGTCAAATTCCTTTCCTTCTGGTTCATGCTCTCAAACCTGTGGACTTGATAGTTTTGAGGCCTGTGTATTCAGCGTTTTTTAAACTTCTAAACAATCGAGGTCTCTCAGTTCTGCATCCGAAGCAAAACCACAGAATGGCTGTGTCTTTTCTTATTAGTTTTATACATATGTATATTGTGATAAACCCAGGGCGTCAATGAGCCCCAAACCCCAACACGAACACACTTGTACATTTCCGGGTTCAAATAATTGAAGGCTTTTATTTTAAATAGGTCCAAATGTGACACAAGCACAAGCAAATGCAGGTCTTCCTTTCACAATATCTCCTTTCTCCCTACTGCACTACTCTCCTCCACTCAAACATTGCTCCACTACCTCCCAGCTCCGACTCGCTTCTATTACAGACCCAGGAGTACTTCTGGTGCCAGAGCAACTGCCTGATGAAAGCACTTCCAGGTTGCACGAAAGTCCATAATAGGGAACTTGTCTCCCTACAGCATCCTCTTGTGGCACCCAGTGACCCCAGCAGGGCTGCTCTGCCAGACTACATATCCCAGCATGCCCTGTTGGCTTCTTACTGTGCACCGACTGCTGCCATCTAACGTGTTGGGGGAATAAAAAACCTCCAGCAAAAAATGTTACTTACAAGTAAGTAACTTCTCTTTTTAATGGGCTGTCCGTCCACCCTTTTAGGTCCTTCCTTCCAGGTCTGCCGGGATACCCGTCCAACCCATGTGGCATCTACAATATATATATATATATATATATATATATATATATATATATATATACAGTCATATGAAAAAGTATGGGAACCCCACTCAGCCTGCATAATAAGTTGCTCTACTTTCAACAAAAAAGATAACAGTGGTATGTCTTTCATTTCCTAGGAATATCGGAGTACTGGGGTGTTTTCTGAACAAAGATTTTTAGTGAAGCAGTATTTAGTCGTATGAAATTAAATCAAACGTGAAAAACTGGCTGTGCACAAATGTGAGTCCCCTTGTAATTTTGCTGATTTGAATGCCTGTCACTGCTCAATGCTGATTACTTTTAACACCAAATTGGTTGGATTAGTTTGTTAAGGCTTGAACTTCATAGACAGGTGTGTCCAATCACGAGAAAAGGTATTTAAAGGTGGTCAGTTGCAAGTTGTGTTTCCCTTTGACTCTCCTCTGAAGAGTGACAGACAGCATGAGATCATCAAAGCAACTCTCAAAAGATCTGAAAATAAAGATTGTTGAGTCTCGTGGTTTTGGGGAAGGCTACAAAAAGCGAGCTCAGAGGTTTAAACTGTCAGTTTCAACCTTAAGGAATGGAATCAGGAAATGGAAGGCGACAGGCACAGTTGAGGTTAAACCCAGCAGGTCTGGCAGGCCAAGAAGAATACAGGAGCGGAATATGCGGAGGATTGTGAGAATGGTTACAGACAACCCACAGATCACCTCCAAAGACCTGCAAGAACATCTCGCTGCAGATGGTGTATCTGTACATCGTTCTACAATTCAGCGCAATTTGCACAAAGAACATCTGTATGGCAGGGTGATGAGAAAGAAGCCCTTTCTGCACTCATACCACAAACACATTCGCTTGTTGTATGAAAATGCCCATTAAGACTGATGAGACAAAAAATGACTTATTTGGTCATAACAAAAAGCACTTTACATGGCAGAAGAAGAACACCACATTTCAAGAAAAACACCTGCTACCTCCTGTCACGTTTGGTGGAGCTTCATTCATGCTGTGGGACTGTGTGGCTAGTTCAGGGACTGGGGCCCTTGTTAAAGTCGAGGGTCGGATGAATTCAACCCAATATCAACAAATTCTTCAGGATAATGTTCAAGCATCAGTCACAAAGTTGAAGTTACGCAGTGGTTGGATATTCCGACAAGACAATGACCCAAAACACAGTTCGAAATCTACAAAGGCATTCATGCAGAGGGAGTAGTACAATGTTCTGAAATGGCCGTCATAGTCCCCTGACTTAAATATCATCGAAAATCTATGGGATGATTTGAAGCAGCTTGTCCATGCTCGGCAGTCATCAAATTTAACTGAACTGGAAAGATTTTGTATGGAAGAATGGTCAACAATACCTCCATCCATAATGCAGACACTCAACTAATTATTGATGTCATATCTCTGTTGGGGTGCCCACATTTCTGCACCTGTCTAATTTTGTTATGATGCATATTGCATATTTTCTGTTAATCCGATAAACTTAATGTCACTGCTGAAATACTACTGTTTCCATAAGGCAGGTCATATATTAAAAGGAAGTTGCTACTTTGAAAGCTCAGCTAATGATAAACAAAAATTCAAATAATTAAGAGGGGTTCCCAAACTTTTTCATTTGACTGTATATATATATATATATATATATATATATATAGAGAGAGAGAGAGAGAGAGAGAGAGAGAGAAAGAAAGAGAGAGAGAATGTCAACATAACTTTTTGGTGTGAAAAAATAAAATGAATCGGTTTTCTAGGTAAAGCAACACATCGCATTAAAAGTGTCAACTGAATCCAGTTAGTAAATTCTTTAATTGTACAGTTATACAAGAGGGAAAAGTAAACGTCTTTGTGTTTCTCACATGAATACAAAGATGTTTCAGGCCTCATAATGTCTGAAGTGCTCAGATCTGTCAGAGGCCTAAAATTGTCCTGACTACAGCTGGATACTTCTCCCCTGGCCAGGTAAGAAAGCCCCATCTCATCTTGGCCAGGATGCCAACTTCTATGACAACTAACATCTTTTTTTTTTTTGCCATTTCAATTGTATTGATTTTTTTCTATATATCCCATTGCAATGAAAAGGAATAGACTGATATCTCAGTCTCCTAATTCTTTATGTTTAGGTTTTGATTTATTGTCTAATTCTCACAGTGCTCCAGCCAAAATTAATCTTGCTATCCTTGCTCTTCCTACCTCCCTTGTGAAATTTCAGAAATACAACATGCCTGCCAGCTGAATGTCTTAGAAATAACAGAAGATGCATGAGGGCCCACTCAGTAGTGCATGATGAGCAGAAATGAAATGGAATTTAATTTACTTAAATAAAGCAACCCTAATTCTAGCTAAGAATATATAATACAGGAAAAAAGGCAAATGTACTGTAAGTATTCTCTGTAATTGTAATAATATTTAGTGTATTCCTTTAAAAGGGCTATTGACGCCAGGAAGAGTAATCTGTTATTATCGGCCTCACAGACTTAATCACCACTAAAAAAGCAGGTGGAAGTTTCTTGCTGTGCCTGCATCTAATGGAGACACTTAAAGACATTATTTTTATATATTTGTCTAAAGTGTAAGGAAAAGAGGATCATTGGCCCCAGAGATGCACATAGCACATTGTATATCTTGAAAACCATGACTCAAATGGCTCTTTCAAGTTACACATTCGGGTTCCATGCCATTTACTACTATTACTATTTACCTAAGAGGTAAGAAATTGATTTAGAACAAAGCTACAACTTGTATTTTATATAACACATTTCTATGCGGCTCGCAAGGTGCTTTACAAGTTAAACAGTACTAGATACTTTGTCACAATTTTTACAATTGGAGCACAGGCACAGTAGGTGATGCGGCCTGCTTCTTGGTCCATGTCATTGTTTCCTGTCACCTGACCCCCTGTTCCTCTTGTTTTATCACTTGCCTGTATTTATTAAATATCATTCTACTGAAATTCTCAAGATTATGACAATCAAACCATTCCCTGCTTACATGCTTTGCTGTTTTTTAGGAGATGATAGTCCTCATTTACTTGCTTGCTTAAAAGAATATCCCACACATCTTACATATAAACGTCTACGCGTGGAAGTGTGTGTGTCTGTCTGTCTGGCCTGGAAGTGAGAGGTGATGTTGGGGTAAGGGCCCTGCCTCCGAGGAAACAGAAAACTTGCTTAGTCACTAATAACTCAAGCGAGGCAAGCACATCAGCAAAACGAAATCTCAGAAGAAAGACAAAGTCGCTTAGCCACTAACATCGGTAAAACGCTATCCCTTTACTTTTCCTGCCGCCGCTAATGCACAAGCGATGTGAGCACTTCAGCAAAACGGAATCTCAGAAGAAAGACAAAGTCGCTTAGCCGCTAATATCGGTAAAATGCTATCCCTTTACTTTTCCTCCCTCCGCTAGTACACATGCAAGGCGAGCATGTCAGCAAAACCAAACCTCAGAAGAAAGACAAAGTTGCTTAGCTGCTAATATCGGTAAAACGCTATCCCTTTACTTTTCCTCCCGCCACTAATGCACAAGCGATGCAAGCATGTCAGCAAAACGACTGGCTTTACACCAGTCCGTTAACTGCTGCACCTCCTCTCTGTATGCTGACTCGTTGTTGTTCTGCCACAGAATACTGTAAGTGTGCTACACCTAGCGGCGAAATTCACAACTAATTCGAGATTGCATGCCAGGTACAGAGTCCAGTTGTTTTTTGATACCACTCATATGTTACTTACCCCATGTAGTTTGTTGTGATGACTGAAAAAAAAAATTAAATCTCTTGTTTTCATGCAGAATGGAAATGCACTGTGGCTTGAAGGGGAGGCTCCAACTCCCCAAACCCAACACAGACGCATGTCCAGCTTAGCACACAAGTATTTCTATTAGTAGGAAACCCTTTCTCTATTGTTTCCAACAGCACCAGCACCAATACATATAGGGCACACACAGCAAAACCTTTTTGTCTCCTTTTCTTCCCCTCTCTGTCTTTCATTTTGTTTGCGCCTTCCGTCTAGCTTCGTCCCTCTTCCTCTCGACTCTGGCTCCTGGAGCTGCTTTTATGTCACACCTGGCAGTGTCCCGTAAGTCTGGTCCGGAAGCACTTCCGGCTGAGACAGAAACCTGACAAAGTAGGTCTCAGCAGCACCTGCAGCACCTCCAGAACCCAACAGGGCTAAGCCATCAAACTCCAACTTCCATTGTGCCCTGTGGGTTTCCGTGGCTGACGTCTAGCAATCCGGGAGAGATAATGCCCTAAGCACGCTTTCTCTCCCGGTCAACCCAGCAGGGCAAGAGCACTGGCTGTCTGCCTCAGCATGAAAACTCTGAAAACAGCAAACAATATAAAAACGCGTGTGAAAGTTACTCATGTTACTGGTGTTGTATAATTCGCATGTCAAGTCATCCAGTTGTATGCTCACAATGTCCTAGACATACATACATACAGGTATTTTTACTAAAATATCTATATAGATAATTCACTAAGAGCACGCAAGACGCACGCAAGACAGAGAGCCACGCCCGCCAACTCACAGAGCCCCGCCCGCCAACTCTAACAGAGCCCCGCCCACCAACTGTAAGACCATGGGATACGCACGACAGGGCCACGCCCAGCAACTCACAGAGCCCTGCCCGCCAACTCTAAGACCATGGGATACGCTCGACAGAGCCCTGCCCGCCAACTCTAACCTTCCTCCTGTGTCATGGGGAACCCACGACAGAGCTGCGTCCACCCTCGCGACCGCAAACTCTAAGACTGTGGGATATGCTCGACAGATCCCAGCCCGCCAGCTCTAACCCTCCTCCTGCGTCATGGGATACGCACGACAGAGTCACGCCCGCCAACTGTAACCCTCCTCCCGCATCCACCATCGCTCTCGAGGCATGTGCACTGCCTGCTCATGTGCCCGTACACAACAACTCACCAAACCCAGCCTCAGTCGCTTTGGTCTGTGCTACAGTCCACATACACCTCTGAGCCACGTTGACTTTTCATTGTTCTTTTCGGTTCTGGCTGCTTTTCTATATATATCATCGACCAAGTTGCCCGACCATGGGGTACACACGACAGAGCCCTGACAACCCACTCTAACCCTCCTCCCGCATCATGGGGAACGCACGACAGAGCCCAGCCCACCAACTCTCACCCTCCTCCCGCGTCCACCCTCACTCTCGAGGTATGCGCACTGCTTGCTCATGTGCCTGCCCCCAGCACGTCACCAAACACATCCTCACTCGCTTTGGTCTGTGCTACAGTCCACATGCAGCTGTGAGCCGCATGCTACGCCGCGGGTTGGCGAGTTGTTAAATAAAACACTTCCAGAAAATGCTCTTGTAAGCAAAAATGGAATGTATTTAGACTCACTGGGCTCTTTCAATTGAAAACCCACTTCCCCGATTCATTCATTGGTCAGGAGTCCACCCCAGGAACCGCTTCATTGGCTACTCTCAGAAGCTCTGGTGTTTTGGTCTTGGAGTGTACCAATATTAACCCCCCTAAACTGTTCCGATGTTCTGGCCTCGGTATACACCAGCCGTAAAATCCCACTAAAATTCCCTTTGCCTTCCACCGTTGACGCTTCCTCTTATGGTCTATTCACTTTTCATTAATAATCCAAACTGCACAGCTGCAGCACCAGCAGTTTTTACAGTGGAAATTAAGGTTAGGTTGTAGTGCGGTTTGCGTGTCGTATGAACGTGCAGTGACATCACTTTTATTGTGAAACTACTGATGTAGACCTCCGGTTTATGGTACTGCAGCTCTGCATTTAGACCCACTTCATGCTGTCCACAGTGAAGGCAAGAGGGTGCCACAGAGCCCCAAACCCAAAGTATGAACACACAAACACAGTCCCGGGTTCAAATCAACGGGGTGTTTATTACAAAATACCTCGTATAAACAATTAAACTCTTTGTTTCTTCTTCTACTTCTTCTTCATTCTCTCACCCTCTCTCTCCACTGCACTGCTGCTCCTCCAGTTGAGTGCTGCCTGTCTCAGCTCCCAGCTCCGACTCACTTGGACAAGGCAGTGTGGTCTTTTTTATTGAGAACCTGTGAGTACTTTCAGTCATATGACATACGGAATCCAGGCAGATCCTGCCCTGACAATGCCCTCTGTCATACCCCTACCGAGCTGCCTTCTGGATTTCAATTCTTTCCTCTCTTAATAGTCCATCATTCTTTGCTCTAGTGTCCCGTACAGGACAGAAATTGTATGGTGTCCCGAATGGATAGTGTACGCAACCTGGCCATTCTTCTATTATGGCTTCCCAGCCAGGCAACAAATCTTCCTTCATCCTGGCTGAGATGCCCGTCTGTCCAGCTGGGCACCTACAATAGATATAGAGTTTGATAGATAAGGCAATAAATAACAGATAGATAGTGTGGTAAATAATCAAGCCTTAACACACAAAGTGGTTTGGGGCAGCCTCCTGTATACTTGAGAATTGGCTGCAAAAGTTGAGAAAAGTTTGAAAAAATGGTCTTTACAGACAAGAGTCCAAAACAGAACTCCCCCGGTCAGTAAACATGATGGATATATAGTAGAATGGTAGGAATAGGAGGGATCTTGGGACCGGAACCGGAAATTAGAATATTGGGTTGTGACTTCTTGGAAGGTGGATCTGGAAGTGACATCTTCTGTGGTGGAACCATTAGTGACGCCTCCTGGGGCGTAACCAGGTGGAATTTCCCCACATTTGATCTGTGGGGAGATAAGAGAAATGATTAATGCTTACTTCCTCAGTATTAGTGTGTCACAGAGAGAGTGTGTGGCATTCTTCACAATGGAACTCGGTTTTGTGTTCATTATCTCCTTCGCTACAACCTCCAGCAGGTCCAGAAGGCATCCCATTACTGAGCCTACCTCCTGATGTTACTAGCCCAGCACACCACAGCGTAGAAAATCACACTGGGCATCATAGAGTTGTGGAAGTTGTAGATGTCACCACCAACATTAAAGGAGTGCAGTATCTTGAGGAAAAATGAGCCTTATTTAGTTCCCCCCTGATGCAAGACCAGTCCAGTCTATCACTGATGCAGATCCCCAAATGTTTGTAGCCACGTATCACCTTCATTGGTTTTGCAGTTGTTAAGTTGCAGACAATTTTCTTTGCACCAAGAAGCAAAGTTCTCCACCTGTCTTCTCTCCTCTGTCTCATTCCCCTTACCAATACACCCCATAAATGCAGAATCATCTGAGAATTTCTGTTAGTGGCATGACCTGCTGCTATATTTATAGTTGGTGGCATAAAGGCTAAAGACAAATGCAGGCAGACCTGCTCCTGGTGATGCTCCAGTGTTGCTCACATCTATATAATCTCCATTCATCTGCAGCGCATAAAATCATAAGACTCTGCAGCCAAGTTATGATTTTCCAGTAAAAAGTGATATTCCTCTTTGACTGTGCTTAAGTGATTATAATGGTTTAATAGTTATTGAATGCTGACAGAAATATCACACACTTAAAATGCCATCAAGATCATAAAGCAATTCAGAAGAAATGATTCCTATCGTTTTAATTCCTGCTGTCGGGGCGTTTAGTTTCATTATTTTTAAACAAAGCCTACTGTGTTTATTGGCTTCACTTTGCCACTGAGGTCAAAGATATAATGTACAATGCTGAGCTTGTATTTATATTTAATAAAAGTTATAAATAATACATTTCCTCCATGTGCCTGAGGGACACGTAAGATGATGGTGTTAAAAGTTCTAAAGCTCTTTAATGTAGTATCACGTTGCCCTGAGACTCGTTTTTTTTTTCTCTTTTGTAACACACACACACACACACACACACACACACACACACACACACATACAGAAGTGGGCAGACGTGTTGGCACCCCTCCACGAAAAAAGAAGAACCCACAATTATCTCTGAAATAACTTGAAACTGATAGAAGTGACTGGCACCCATCCTTGTTAATTCTGTATTTTCCAAAAATGAGACTTTGCCTTAGAGGTTTGATTCAACAGAATATTTGAAATAATAACACAAACGAAAATGGTATGGACAAAAATGATGGGACCCTTAACCTGATATTTGGCCGCCCAACCTTTAGAGTTTGCCATCACTGCACACAAGCGATTCCTGGAGCTCTCCATGAGACGTCTGCACCTGTCCACAGGTCGTTTGGCCCAAACGTCCTGAACAGATTGCTCCAGCTGTGTTAGGTTTGTAGGGGGTCTTTTCCAGACTGCATCTTCAAGGTCTTTCCATAGATGTTTGATGGGATCCAAATCAGGGCTCACAGAAGGCCACTTCAGAATAGTCCATGTTCTGTTCTTAGCCATTCTTAGTGCTTTTCACTGTGTTTTTTGTCTGTCGGAGAATCCATGACCTGTGACTGACTGAGCTTTCTGACACTGGGCAGTACTTTCACTCCAGAATGTCTTGATAATCTTGAGATTTCATTGTTCTCTGCACAGACTCAAGGCCCCCCACACCAGACACTTCAAAGCAGGGCCCAAAACATAAGAGAGCTTCCTCCGTGTTTTACAGTAGGTCTGGTGTTCTTTTCTTTGAAAGTGTTATTTTGTTATTTGTAGACATAGAGTTGATGTGACTTGCCAAAAAGCTCCGGTTGTGTCCCATCTGACCAAAGGACATTTTCCCCGAAGTATTGTGGCTTGTCAATATGCATTTTAGCAAATTCCAGGCTGGAATTTTTATGATTATCTTTCAACAGTCGAGTCCTTCTGAATCCTTCTTCCATTGAGTCCACTGTCTCTCACTGTGTGATCAGACACTGCTGGACCTTGACTTTGGAGTTCAGCTTGTCTCTCTTTGAAAGTTATCCTTAGATTTTTGTCTGCTATTCTCTCTTTCCTTCTGCCCTTTCTGGGGTTGATTTTCCACTTACAGAGGTTGGCTACAGTCCCATGGACCTTCAGCTTCTTAATCTTATTTGCAACTGTTGTCACAGTAGCATCACGCTGCTTGGAGATAATAGTCTTCTATCATTTGCCTTTCACATGCTTGTCTATTTTATTTTTGATCTCCTCAGACGATTCTCTCCTTTGCTTTCTCTGGTCCATGTTCAGTGTGGTACACATAATGGCACCAAACAACACACTGACAGCTTTTCTCCATTTAAATCGTCTGAATGACCAACCGCACGATTGGAAATATGTGATACAAATTTCAGGAAACATCTAATTTGGAAGATCACTTGAATCCAGTTATTTAGGATCTTTTCTAGGGGTACCAACAGGTATGTCCAGGCCATTTTAGAATGTCTTTGTGGAATAAGCAACACTTGATCTCTTGTCACACTTGCTTTGCTTTACTCGATGACATATCAAAGGCGAGCAGGTATACAAGGGACAATTGCTTTTCATTGAAACACTCCTCAGGAGGCAGACACCACTTTTTCAATGAGCTGTTAGGAGAATTTGTCCACATCTGTATGTAGGTTGGCATGGCTACGTATGCACTGCACATGTACAGACTTTAATTTCTTGTCATTATTCCCTAAATAATACTGTACTGAATAACAGCTAATAATCTAGCATTTACATTGTATTAAGTATTATAAGTAATCTAGAGATAGTTTTAAAGCAGGGGTGTCCAACTCCAGTCCTAGTGGGCTGCAGTGGCTGCAAGTTTTCATTCTAACCATCTTCTTAATTAGTGAGCCATTTTTGCTGCCCATTAACTTGTTTGGCCTTAGTTTTAATTGACGTGGCTCAGACCCCTTAGTTGTTTCTTTTTCCTTAATGAGCAGCCAAACAAGAATGAGACACAAAACAAGCCAGCTAGCCTGAAAATAAAGAAAGGTGAAGGTCTCAGTCATGTCGGTCTGCTCAGGTCACCAAAACATCTTGACGGTGGTCTTAATAAAAAACAGAAAATCAACAGCCTGCTGTGGCAGAATGAGAGCAGCAACAAGTCATGATATTCAATTATGGCTTTCATTAACAGCAAGAATCGGCTTCTCATTACGAAACTAGTTGGAGTGAATTTGGCTGGAGTTTGACTTTCCAATGTAGCTGGTCATCTGTTGGCTCGTTTCACATCTCATTTCTGTTTGGCTGCCATTTAATGAAGAAAATAATTAATTCAGAGGACTGAATCCTTAAAAACAGGGCTATTAATATAGGAAAAAGAAGTTAATTAGCGGTGAAAACGGGTCACTGATTAGGAAAAGGGTTAGAATGAAAACCTGCAGCCACAGCGGCCCACCAGGACCAGAGCTGGACATCCCTGGTTTAAAGTATATGAGAGGATGTGTGTAAGGTATATGCAAACTCTATGCCGCCTCATTTTATTTTATTTTATATAAGGGATTTGAACATCTGTAAAGTTTGGTATCTACAGAGTGTTTGGTTCCAGGACCTCTATACCTAAGCGTACCTAATCCACCGGCCCATGGAACAACAACAACAACAACAGCAATATTTATTTATGTAGCACATTTTCATACAAAAAGTAGCTTGAAGTGCTTTACATAATGAAGAAAAATAAAAATAAAAGACAAAATAAGAAATTAAAATAAGACAACATTAGTTAACATAGAAAAGGAGTAAGGTCCGATGGCCAGGGTGGACAGAAAAAACAGAAAAAAACTCCAGACGGCTGGAGAAAAAAATAAAATCTGCAGGGGTTCCAGGCCACGGGACCGTCCAGTCCCCTCTGGGCATTCTGCCTAACATAATTGAAATAGTCCTCTTTGTAGTTAGGGATCTCACGGAGTCACTTGATGTTGATGGTCATACAGACTTCTGGCTTTTAATCCATCCATCGATGTTGGAACATCACGGTGCTTTGAGTAGATGGTGGTGGCAGAAGCCACCACCAAAAGGACACCGGAAAAGGAAACAGAAGAGAGAGTAGGGGTTAGTACAGATTTTAGAGCCACCATGAATAGTTATTATAATGAGTTGGATATACAGAGTATCAGGATTTTAATTACTGTGAAGTTATGGAAGAGACCAAGAACAGACCACATTTGTTGTTATCTGGGATAACGTCAGTTCACAATTAGCTCATTTATCACCACCAATTTATTGTTCAGTTTTCATGCTTTCAATGAGCTGTAAGGGGACCAACAAATTTGTCCACGTCTGTAGTTCATTGTCTTTCTTTCTCATGGTCAATGCTCTCCTGGCTCAGTAGGAAATAGATAACTAATTTTTTGAGTTGAACAAAACAAAACAAATAAAAAATTAACAAAGCAACCGAAACCGAGATAGGAGACAAAATTTACAGTAAAAAATCAGGCAAATAGTCAAAACCAGGTAAAACAAGAATATCAATAACAAAGAGAGAGTTTGCTTTAAAGTTTTAAAGGAATTATCCACAGATCTGATAAAGCTTGGTGCAGATGCTGACCTTTTATCCCATTGCGGTGAAAACTTGAGGTCACGACCCTGGAAACCACGCCCCTAGAAACAAGGGATGTGACCTTAACGACAGTTACACAAAATGGCATCTAATAGAGAAAAACTCTAAAATTCAGCCCTGATCATGACAAAAGCCCCCTTCAAGTGCAACTTTTGGAATCTACAGACAATGTGCAAATTGCCGAGGATGGTCTTGAGTTCCAGTTGTATTTTCTCTTGTTTTTGGAGTTTACAGTTTATGAAGCTGCCACACTGTGTTGCGTCTAGGGAGCTGTTATAATATACTTTTATGAATCTGACAGTTTATTTTTCACTCAAGTGTTCTATAGGTCTTATCAAATAAAGCATACTGATGGATCCTATAAATATAAAGCTTACATGATGCTCTGATTTCTCATTTACAGGTATGACTTTGTAGAAATTGAAGAACCCCTTGATGGTACAATTCTAGGCCGCTGGTGTGGAACCAAGCCAGCCACTGGGAAACAGATATCTAAAGGCAACCAGATCAGGATACGATTCGTATCTGATGAATATTTTCCCTCAGAGCCTGGATTCTGCATTTATTACTCCCTCCTTCCCCTGGTAAGCTCGTTTTATATATATATATATATTTTTTTTTTTTGCTTTTGTTTCATAATTCAATTAAGAGTCTCATGTGTGTGCAATATGAAAGGGAGCCAAGAACAGCCTTGTTTTCATAGCATCTGACAGCCTCCCGTTAAAGCCTAAGACTCGTCTGTAGCTTTCCTTTGTCTTCCCTGAAACACAGAAAGCTCCCCTGACATGATTAGGCAAATGCCCCACAACTCATGTTGACTTACTGAGCACAGATGAGATAATTCCCTGATTTAATTCTCTCAAGTGGAAATAAAGAAAGGATTAGTGTTACCCTTCTGAAAAGCTGGTCAAGCAAGCAGAATTATACAATGAGGGACCTTCAAAACAGCCATGCCAAGCTCTTTTTTTTTCCTCTGGAGGTAAGACCACACACAGCATCTTCCAGATTTTTTTTAATTATTATTATTATAATTTCAACATTAGAAACATGACAGAAAAAATTGGAAGGCTTTTAATGTTAGTACCGGAGGCATTTAAAATGAAAATGTGAGGTTCCGTCAAAACAAACATGAAAGGATTTCATCCACTGAAACAGAATATATTGCCAGTGTAACCAGGATTTAATACTGAAATTTTTAAATCAAATGTATTAAAAACTGGTCATATTTTCAGGGATTGGCACAGTGGTTGGTGTTGCTGCCTCATGCCCATCGAGTCAAAAGTTGAAATTCTAGTGTAGTATTTCTGCATGGAGTGTACAGCAGGGGTGGCCAACTCTGACCCTGGAGAGCCACGGTGGCTACAGGTTTTCATTCTAGCTATTTTCTTAATTAGTGAATAGTTTTCGCTACTAATTAACTTTATTTAATTTATTTGTTATTTAACACTCAGACTCTTTAAATCAGGGCTGAGCAAAGTTGGTCCTGGAGGGCTGCAGTGGCTGCAGGTTTTCATTCTGTTTTCTCAATTAGTGACTATAGTTTGATACTAATTAACTTTATTTAATTTATTTGCTACTTAAGCCACAGACCCTTTAAATCAGGGCTGAACAACTTCAGTCCTGGTGGGCTGCAGTGGCTTCAGGTTTTCATTCTAGCTGTTTTCTTAATTAGCGACTAGTTTCTGCTTCTAATTTACTTCATTTATTATTTGCTATTTAAGACTCAGACCCTCTACATTAGGGCTGAGCAATGACAGTCCTGGAAGGCAGCAGTGGCTTCATGTTTTCATTCAATTTTCCCAATTAGTGACTAGTTTTCACTACTAATTAATATAATTTAATGTATTTGTTATTTAAGATTCAGGCCCTTTAAATTAGGGCTGAACAATGTCGGTCCTGGAGGGCCACAGTGGCTTCAGGTTTTCATTCTATTTTCTTAATTAGTGACCAGTTTTTGCTACTAATTAACTTTATTTAATTTATTTGCTATTTAAGACTCAGAACCTCTACATTAGGGTAGAGCAACAACGGCCCTGGAGGGCAGCAGTGGCTTCATGTTTTCATTCTATTTTCCTAATTAGTAATTAGTTTTCGCTACTTATTAACATCATTTAATTTATTTGCTATTTCAGACTCAGACCCTCTACATTAAGGCCGAGCAATGGCGGTCCTGGAGGGGTGCAGTGGCTTTATGTTTTTATTCTATTTTCTTATTTAGCGACTAGTTTTTGCTACTAATTAACTTAATTTATTATTCGCAATTTAAGACTCAGACCATCTACATTAGGGCTGAGCAACGACAGTCCTGGTGGGCAGCATTGGCTTCAGGTTTTCATTCTATTTTCCTAATTAGTGACTAGTTTTCGCTACTAATTAACGTCATTTATTTGCTTTTTCAGACTCAGACCCTTTACATTAGGGCTGAGCAATGACAGTCCTGGAGGGGCACAATGGCTACATGTTTTCATTCTAGCCACTTTCTTAATTAGCGACTAGTTTTTGCTTCTAATTTACTTCATTTATTATTTGCTATTTAAGACTCAGACCCTCTACATTAAGGCTGAGCAATGGCGGTCCTGGAGGGGTGCAGTGGCTTCATGTTTTTATTCTATTTTCTTATTTAGCGACTAGTTTTTGCTACTAATTAACTTAATTTATTATTCGCAATTTAAGACTCAGACCATCTACATTAGGGCTGAGCAACGACAGTCCTGGTGGGCAGCATTGGCTTCAGGTTTTCATTCTATTTTCCTAATTAGTGACTAGTTTTCGCTACTAATTAACGTCATTTAATTTATTTGCTTTTTCAGACTCAGACCCTTTACATTAGGGCTGAGCAATGACAGTCCTGGAGGGGCGCAATGGCTACATGTTTTCATTCTAGCCACTTTCTTAATTAGCGACTAGTTTTTGCTTCTAATTTACTTCATTTATTATTTGCTATTTAAGACTCAGACCCTCTACGTTAGGGCAGAGCAACAACAGCCCTGGATGGTAGCAGTGGCTTAATGTTTTAATTCTATTTTCCTAATTAGTAACTAGTTTTCACTACTTATTAACATCATTTAATTTATTTGCTATTTCAGACTCAGACCCTCTACATTAAGGCTGAGCAATAGCGGTCCTGGAAGGCCGCAGTGGCTTCATGTTTTTTTTCTAACTATTTTCTTATTTAGTGACTAGTTTTTGCTACTAATTAACTTCATTTAATTTATCTGCTATATAAGACTCAGTTCCTTTAAATCAAGGCTGAGCAACGTTGGTCCTGGAGGGCTGCAGTGGCTTCATGTTTTCATTCTGTTTTCTTAATTAGCGACTAGTTTTTGCTGCTAATTAACTTCTTTTATCATTTGCTATTTAAGACTCAGACCCTTCAAATCAGGGCCAAGCAATGACAGTCATGGATGGTGGCAGTGGCTTTAGGTTTTCATTGTAACAATTTTCATAATTAGTGACCACTTTCTGCTATTAATTAACTTCATTTAATTTATTTGCTATTTAAGAGTCAGACCTTTTAAATCAGGGCTGAGCAAATGTATTTGCACGTATTTCTTTGGGGCTTTTCATATACTGTATTTTGTATTGCTGTGTTCCATTTACGTTGGAAGTCGGATGTCAGAGCTGGGAGTGATGTCCTACCCGAGTTGACTGCATTCTAGTAAAACATTTGAAAAACCAATATGGATGCGTCTAGGAAAACCTTTGTTGTGCTTGCTCCATTGGAAAAAACAGCCGTTGATAACACATTATGTGGTATTTTGTGTATCCAAACTCTGTAGCAACATTTCCACAGATAGAAGTTGGACAGTGCTGTGTGTGCGACTGATTTAATGAGACACAAATAGAGAGAAGTGTTAATCTTCTTCTTCTTTTGGCTGCTCCCGTTAATAAACTGTATAATACTACAGCTTTCACTAAAGTTTATGGTGTACGTCACCATTTTGGATTGACGTCATGATCTGAAGTCGGATAAACTCGGACTTGACAGGCCACCCTAAGTTTCTGAGTTGGAAACCCAACTAGGAAATCAGAAACTCTTTGACTTTCCACTCCGTTTTGCCGTTGTGCTCGCCCCCTTGCCTAACAGCGGCTAAATGAGTTTCTCTCTCCTGGGTGGTTTTGTTTTGCCGATGTGCTCGCCTCTCTTGTGTATTAGAGGCTAAGTGAATATCTCTTTTCTCAGCAGTTTTACTTTGGCAACAGTGTCGCTTTCTTTGTGCTTCATGTTGTAGCCTAGCAGACAATCAGACACACACACTTCCACACATAGACGTTTATATATAAGATATGAATGGTGATGATGGGCTGAGGGTGTCATGTATTAAGATAAGAACTTATAATGGAGTCAGTGTACCAGTGTTTGGCCCACCTTTTTAGGTGGGCTTCATCTCTTCAAAACCCTAACCCTAACCCTAAGTCAAGTGGGCAAACAGCAGACACTAAGTATTGTTTTGAATATCAAATACCTAATACAATTAGCACTTCTTTGTTTGGGTCAGAGATAACTGCCATTTCATTAGTGAATGGTTACTTCCACACTTTTTGTGATAAGATTTTATTGAATTTGAACAAGAGAACAGCAGCCATGAAATTTTAAAATGCACAATTGCAGAACGTAATAGAACAGCTCCTCCATCACACCCACTTCTATACCCATACCATATCATCTTGTAATAGAGACCCCTAAAGGGACAAAAGCCACTCATGTCAGTACAAGCCAGGCACAGAGACACGACAGTTACTGCCACACTTGGCAAACTGAGTAAATCTCATTTATTCAGGCAAGTCTGCACCAGGGAGCTCGATCAATAGAGATGTCTTCAAAGGTCCAGGCTTCAACAAAATAAAACTTAATCAATTTGTTGATTAATTAGCATCTTACAAAGTCAACAGCATTTCCAACCACTACAAATGTTTATTCTGATCAATTTTAATCTTGGCATTTGGAGATTCTGGTCCTTCAGGGCTACAGCATCTTCTACTTTATATTCCAATGATGATATTATAAAATTAATCATATATCCTCATAGGAATGAAAAATCCAAAAAAAAGAGATTTCTTTTTCATTTCTGCTAGGCAATAAAGAGATCAGAAAGAAATAAAATGGGGACATTTTCTTTTGTTTCATGCTGCACAGGTTTTTGTCCTGAAAAAGGAAAATCCCTGATATTCTCACAAGGGTCTCCTCTCGAGTTTCAGCAGAGATGGGCTCAGATTTTACGAGTGGTGTCTTGACATATTTTTTTTTTTTTGCAAATTGAAAATATTTGCATTGTGTGCTCATTAATATATGATTTAAAAAAGGATAAGGCAGCAGACTTAAAAAGGTTTGGGGATGGCCACCCTGTATACTTGAAAAAATAACTAGCAAAAGAAAACACGTCTTTACAGCCCGGAGTCTAAAACAGAACTGAACTAACAGGGTGAGTCTGGTCTACAAATATGGCAGAAAACAGGAAGAGGTGGGATCAGGGAGGCCAGAGCAGGAAGTGATGTCGTGGGTTCTGGATACTGGCGGTGACATCATCAGTGGTAGGTGCCGTCATTGAGAGGCATTTGAGCATAAGATCAATCTGGACAAGAACAGGCCATTCAGCCCACCTAAAGCTTTTCAGTCCTTTCCACTTACTTCTTCTAAAATAACAAGTTGAGTTCAGTGGTGTAGCTAGGGGTCGTCTGCCCCGGGAGGCACATTTTTGCGGGCACCGTTATTGGCCAAAATGCTCAGTATAATTTGTGTGTAAGCAGAAGGCTACGGAAAAATATCTCTGATTTTTATCCACAAATGTTTCAAAAATAATTTTCAGACTGTCTTTCTGTGGAAGCATCAGACACAGCAGTTGAAATTTATGAGGCAATAACAAAAATAAACATAAACATTACACCGATAATAATATCTATGAGGATAAACAACTATTTTAAAATGTATAATTTCATTTCATTATCAATCCAAATGCCTTCTTGCTCTGCGCGTTAAACATCCCCACTTGGACACTACAATGGTTCTGATTTTCGCAGTGTAATTATATTAAACTAATAATTAGAACACAACTTAGTGCGTATATACTATATTCTTGTCTAGTTGGTGGTTATAAATAATTATATGTGAAAAAGTATTGCTGTTTCCCTTGTGGCGGATGACTGGGGAACCTGCCCAGCCAGGACGCCTGGAAGGACCGGGAGAGGGACCATACCTCCCCTGGGCCACGAGTGGGCAGTTGCCCTGGTCTGTGTGGGGGTCACGGGATCAGAGCTTAGAAGCTCAACTCTGCTGGGGTCTGTGGCCACCGCCAGGGGGCGCTTGGAGGATCAGGAAGCCTTGGAATGCAACACTTCCGCCACAACCGGAAGTGCTGCCAGAGGAGGTTCCAGATATACCCTGAGTGCTTCCGGGTGCTCATGTGGCACTTCCGCCACACCAGGAAGTGCCACCGGAAGATTGTCACAGAGCACCTGGAGCACATCCAGGGCATTATAAAAGGGGCCGCCTCACTCCATTGGATGAGCCGGAGTCAGGAGGGAGAAGACGGACCTTGACAGGAGAGGAGTAGAGGCGGCTGAAGTAATCAAAGAGTGAAGAAAAGAAGGGACTGAGATTGGCTGGAAGGGCATTGTGAGGTGGCGTGTATGAAGATGTCAATAAAAAGTGTGTGTTTAGACATCTGGTGTTGTGTCTGTCTGCGTACGGGGGGATGTCTTATCACATTCTATATATGAATAAATCTATGCAAAATTTATCTTAATTTTTCTCTATACGTCATTTTAATTTTCTATTTAAATAGGTTAACATATTTAGATATGTTGGAGGGCGACAAATTGAAGCAGTGAGCGGCCCGAACTCTAGCTATGCCACTGATCGAGTTTTGAAGGTCCCTAAAGTCCTTCTGTCTACCACACTACTTGATCACTTATTCCACGCGTCTGTGGCTCTCTGTGAAGAAAACCTTCCTGACGTTTTTGTGAAATTTCCCCTTAACAAGTTTCCAACTGTGTCCCCATGCTCTTGATGAACTCATTTTAAAGTCACCGTCTCAATCCACTGGACTAATTCCTTTCATAATTTTAAACACTTCACTCTGGTCTCCTCTTAATCTTCTTTTGCTTAAACTGTAAAGGCTCAGCTCTTTAAATTTTTCTTCATAACTGATCCCCTGTAGCCCAGGTTCTTTGGCTCGTTTGCCAAGGGGCAAAAGGAGAAAGGATCAGATAACAGCGCCAACGCCTGATCCAACCGAGATACATTACTATTTGAAACCCATAAACCGTCTCCCATGTGTGACAACGGACAGATGTTTCTGATAATAAAATATTTTACTATGATTCCAAAACTATAATCGTTGCTTGTGAATAATACTATTAGTTGCTGTCATTTGTATTGCTGTGTTACAATTAGATTAACTACTTGAGGGCTGAATATTTTCTTCAAAAAACTCTGGTAGCTGCACGTGGGTGGCCTGAAAGTCGGCAGGCTGCCTGGCTGTCTTCATGCGGCAGGTGGGTGGTGGTGGGACGCAATCTGGTTTGTTCCTCCTGTCATCCTAAGTGGTGATACTCCCAGGTGAACGTTGCTATAGGTGCATCAGCTACACGAATGTGTTCAGTGCCACAATCAGCTGGGGAGCGATCAGCTGATGCTGATACCTCACTTTCATTTTCGATCCCCATCTCCAGATCACTTACATGAAAATCAGAGTCCAATTCAGTGATAATACTCAAAACGTCACCCACAGAGTATTTTACTTTGCACATTTGCTTTGGTCTCTCACCAGATGCCAATGCCATTTTAGAGGTTGTTTGCTTGTCGCTACTCATGCACGTGCAGGAAATCGAGGTCAAATCAACAAAGCTAACTTTTCTTCTAGCAAAGAGAATCAAACTAAAGTATAATAGTAAGGTTTGTTGCCGTTTAGGGCTGATTACCATCCTCTACCCCAGAAGTCGACGTCCGCCCTTGAAGAGTTAAACTCATTCTGGAAGAAAAGGCCAGCAGTGTGGCATCATGGGTAAGACTTTGAACTTCAAAACCCTAAAAATACTGTAGATCTCACAAAGTAGGCAATGATTTTCAAACCAACTTCTCAATTTGGATTTCTTGTATCTCCTTTGTATGGTATGTCTCCTTTTTTTGTCTAAAGCTATTTCTTCTATGGAAAGTGCTAGGGACTGGTAGACTAGACAGAGTTGGATGGAGGACAATACTGGTGTCAATGTGACATTGGAAATATTTCAGGGTCTGACTTGAAAAAGGTGCCATGCCACTTCATATCGTGGAGTCAGCAGGCGAAGCAGGTAGTGGAAGTAAAGGAAGATATTTATACAGTGATATTGTACTATCTACCCTACTCTCTCTTCTGTTTCTTTTTCCGGTTTCTTTGTGGTGGTGGCCTGCGCCACCTCCACCTACTCAAAGCTTCATGATGCTCCAACAATGATGGATGGACTAAAAGGCAGAATTCTACGTGACCATCATCATCAAGTTGAGAACCTTAAATCCAAAGAGGACTGTTTCATTTATGTTAGGTAGAATGCCCAGAGGGGACTGGGCGGTCTCTTGGTCTGGAATCCCTACAGATTTTATTTTTTTCTCCAGCCGTCTGGAGTTTTTTTTTTTTTGTTTTTTCTGTCCCCCCTGGCCATTAGCCCTTACTCTTATTCGATGTTAATTAATGTTGATCTGTTTTGTTTTCTTATTTTTCTATTCTTTATTATGTGAAGCACTTTGAGCTACTGTTTGTATGAAAATCTGCTATATAAATAAATGTTGTTGTAGTTGTTGTTGTATTGTGGAATTTGAGGCTCTGTGCTCTGGAAAAAGAGGCCTGTAAAAAATGAAAAATCTTTTATTTTAAATCCGGAGTTGTGTTGGGTGATATTGTGTCTGCGGTTCAGGGCTCAGTGGTGCCCCCTTGTGGTTAAAAATCCTTAATCTAGTATTGAAACCCGACTGTAATATGACAACAATTATAATTTGATGACACACGTCACAAATCTTTATAAAAGCTCTTTTAATTTTCAGGCACCAAATTTGAGCTGTCACTGTACACTGTGATGTGGTCCTCCATGTCTGTCTGTAACTTTCTTTAACTCATGCTTTGATAAATAAGTACTTTTGTTTTGTTTTTTTTCACACTTCCGAAAAAACAGTGGGGGACAAAACTCTCAAAACATTAGAAAAAAAAAAACAGCACATACCTTGACTTTTAATATTGATTTAACTTCCAACTCTCAAAACAGCCACAGAGATAAGGGGGCTATCATTATCGTCACGATCAGAATGAGAGCACAAGCACGTTTCCCTTCTTTGTCTGAGTTCTACATAAGCAAGTTACTTTTCTCTTTGTCTGAGTTCATGGCTCTTCAGTTCTGTACAGGTAGCCTGGTTTCAGGGAAAGATCTAAAGATTTGGATGGATTGATAGAATCCGACAAGACAGCACGGAGATCTTAAACCATTGTGACAGACGGACCACCAGCGAGCAGAAGGGTGTGGAGGCTGCTCTTAATAGCAGCTTATTCATGCGGTGGATTCCGAAAGTGTTCAGACCCCTTCACTTTCTGCACGTTTTAGTGAGTTGTAGGTTTTATTTTAAATGGATATATTTACAATTGTTTACCCATCAGTCTACACTCTGTAACCCATAGTGACAAACTGAAAACAGGTTCTCAGAGAGACATGCACATTTATTAAAAATAAAAAAATACTGAAATCTCTTCTTCATATAAGAATTCAGACCCATAACTCAGTGCTTTGTAAGGACCCCCTTTGGCAGTAACTTCTTGGGTAAGTCTCCATCAGTGTAACCTGCTGGCGAGTAAGGCAGGATCGAGCACGGGTCAAACACGTACCAAAAGAAATCTCGCAGTCCAAAAAAGGTTTGATTTAAAAAAAGGTTTAGCGAAAATTCAAAGCAAAGAGTCCACACCAGAATAGAGAAAGGTTGTTACACACTGTGGCAGATGACCGGGGACCTTGCCCCACCGGGACACCTGGAGAGTGGAAGGACCGGGAGGGAGGCAATACCTTCCCAGGGACACAAGAGGGCAGCCCCCCTGGTTTGCATTGGGACCACGGGAGAGGAGTTTGGAAGCTCAATCCTGTTGGGGACTGTGACCACCGCCACAAGACGCTTGGACAATCCCAGAGACTTGGATTGCAGCACTTCTGCCACACCAGGAAGTGCTGCCGGAGAACTCGGGTGCACCGGAAGTGCTTCTGGGAGCCCACGCAGCACTTTCGCCACACCAGGAAGTGCTGCAGGAACAGGGTCAGGGAGCACATCCGGGTGCATTATGAAAGGGCCGCCTCACTCCAAGCTATAAACGTGTGTGTTTTTGGGACGTTTGTCTTGGCAAACTCCAAGGTGACTGTCATGTGCACTCATAGAGTGATTGCTGCTGGGGACTTCTGTTAAAGTGACCATTCAGTTCTTGGTCAGCTCCCTGACCAAGACCCTTCTTGCCTGGTTTCTCATTTCGGCCTGACAGCCAACACTAGGAAATGTCCTGGTAGTTCCATTTCACAGTTATGTAGGCCATGGTTCTACTTTGAACACTCAGCACTTTAGAAATGGTTTTATCCTTCTGCCCTGATCTGTGCTTCACCACAATTTGATCGTGGAGGTCTGCAGAGAGTTCCTTGGATTGCAGGGCTTGGTTTTTGTGATGTGGTGTGAATTGCGGACCTTCTGTATAAAGGTTGTGAACGCTGGCCCGGACACAGACAGACGGACATCATAACTTCACCACACATCGTTTATTACACAATATATACAATTATTTGTGCTCACAAACCCCAGTGCCTCCAGCACCGATTCCCCCAATGTCCAGGCCTCTCAGTCACTGTGCCTTTCTCCTGGCCGCCTCCCGTCCTCTCTCCAGCTCTGTCCTCTTCCACCCGACATCCACTGCTGACTGGAGGGAGGCGGCCCCTTTTATGGGAACCCGGATGGGCTCCAGCTGCTTCCCGGCACTTAACGCTGGCCACACCCCTGTGTGGCGGAAGTGCCAGCTGCGCACCCGGAAGCCGTCCGTGTATCCCCTGTCGTCTTCCCCCCGGCACTTCCTGGTGTGGCGGAAGTGCCGGGCTCCCGGGATAATTAGGCACTGGGGCACCGCCTGGCGGTGGCCACGGGTCCCTACAGGGCTGGGCTTCTAAGCCCTGTACCCGAGGCCCCCTGCATAACCAGGACGGACGCCCCCACTCGGTCTGGAGGAGGCACACGCCCTCCTCCGGTCCTCCAAGGCGTCCCGACCGGGCTCCAGCCCCGGCCGAGGACCACACGGGATAAACCGGCATCGGGGCGCCGTCTGGCGGTGACCACGGGCCCCTACAGGGTAGGGCTTCCATGCCCTCGACCCGCGGTCCCCAACAGAACCAGGACGGACGCCCCCTCACGGTCTGGAGGAGGCACAAGCCCTCCTCACGTCCTCCTGGGCGTCCCGGCCGGGCTCCAGCCCCGGCCGGGGACCACAAGGTCCACACATGCGCCTTTCTAAATGATTACCCACAGCAATTCATGGGCGAGTTGCTCAGCTCCTGTCTCATTTTTGACTGCCAGCAATGGTAGACAAGCACCCATTGCCCGGTGTGAAAACATCAGTCATGTTGTTATGAATACTTGCCATGTTTGAAGGTGACTCTCAGCATTCATCCTACGCATTTCTTTTGGCATCCTCGTGTGTCTCTGCCTGTCCAGTCCGGCTGGCACTTCTTCTCTCAACTGTACTCCCATAATCCCTCCTTCTAAGACTCTGTCATTCTCAAGGGCGAGTTGCTCAGCTCCTGTCTCCTTTTTGACTACCAGCAATGGTAGAAAGGCCCCCATTACCCGGCGTGGAAACATCATTCATGTTCTTGTGAAGACTTCCTATATTTGGAGGCAGCTCTTAGCGTTCCTCCTGTGCCTTCCCTTCATACCCTTGTGTGTGTCAATCTGCCTTACCCGGCACTTCCTGCCTCAATCAAGTTAGACTGAATAACCAAAGCAAAACTGACCAATCAGATCAAAGCCAGGCTGACCAGACACACAGACAATAACATTTTATCTATTGTGGTGAACGAGTGAAACTGTAGAGTCCCAAAAATAGTTGGGTTGCCAACCGGGCCAGCCCGTTTAATATCTCTTTCAAAAATGAAAAGGTTGCATTTCAGAACTCAAAATACTTTTTGGCTTTGTGTAACTGGGAGCTCCGTTCTGCTTCGAGGTCGGGTCAAAGTGAGGCACCACCTACCGGGGATTGTTTCAGACCAGAAGGGGAAGGGCTTGAGGAAGAGATGGGGTGTGGTCAGTCAGTCAGTCAGTCATTGTCCAACCCGCTATATCCTAACTACAGGGTCACGGTGGTCTGCCAGAGCCAATCCCAGCCAGCACAGAGTGCAAGGCAGGAACAAACTCCGGGTAGGCCGCCAGCCCACCGCATGACACACACACACCCACACACCAAGCACACACTAGGGACAATTTAGGATCACCTGTATGTCTTTGGACTATGGAAGGAAACCCACACAGACACGAGGAGAACATGCAAACTCCACGCAGGGAGGACCTGGGAAGCGAACCCGGGTCTCCTAACTGTGAGGCAGCAGCGCCACCGTGCCGCCCGGTCAGTCAGTTTCCTGGGTTATCTTCTCTGTGCTGTGGAGAGAAGAGACAAGACATAATTAGTGATGGCGCCCCCTCTCAGCCTGGAGTGGTACTGCATACCTCATCAGAGCTGGCAAGGTGATCCTTAGATGTGAATGCGCAACCCTACATAATAAATACTGTACTGTAGAGATTTTAGCAGATATACATGTGTTTGGTGTGTTGTGAACATATGACTGGATAGTTGACATACGGATTATGTGACTGTGATGCTCTAACTGAAAATGTAGTCAGACCAGAGAAACAGCTGAATTAGAATCAGGAGAAAGAACAGAGTGAAAAGCAAACAAAAATCAAAACCAAAAGTCGAAAAGAGAGCCGTCTAATCCAAATCACAAATCTACAATTAAATTAATGAAACAGAGCATATTCCAAGAATGTCAAAATGAATAAATAGCAAGTAGTTACATTAGTCCAACCTTAGATACATTAGGATGAAACTATAAATATTCTCGCTAATGATGTTACCACTGCACAACCCTGGGGCATCGTGTAATACATCGTCATGGAAACGGGCTATGGAAATTCTCCCAAATGGCAGCGGCCATAGCCATAGTCAAAACAAAGTGGCATCGGAAAATTCACCTTTTAAGCCTAAGCTCCCATCCCAAAACTTGTGACAGGAATCGATTGTCTGGGTATCAAAACCCCGGAAACAATGCCAGTCATTAAGTCCACAAGGAACTCATAAAACATTTAACAAAGCCCACCAATTTATAACATGTCCCAGTGTTCTTCCTGCCTTGGGCTCAGCGATTGTTGCTGTAGGCTCCAGCTGCCCCACGACCCTGCCTTCTGGAAAAGCAGGTTAGGAAAATGGACGGGTGGATGGATGGATTAATGGATGGACAGACAGATGGATGGATGGATGGATGGATGGATGGATGGATGGATGGGCAGACGAATGTATGGATGGGTAGTGTAAAACATGTAAGCTGATTTTTTTCCCAGGATATTTTCTTATTGTTCAGCATTGGTCCCCATTAAAGCCTATTGTGTCCCAAACTCCACCCCCCATATAAATATGAGATTTAACATTTTTCTTGGCCATCGCTACAAACAACATGGGGTAAGTAACAAATACCAGGATATGATCATTTTTGGATGTAATATTCCTAACCCTGAAAACAAGTTGCTGACGTAATGAACCTGCAAATTTTTAAGAAAGAAAAGGACATCTCTCTTACGTCAGGTTTGTCAGGTTTTTCCTGTATGTTCTTGTCGGAGGCCCAGATGAGAACAAGAGGCTACAGTGCTGTGGCGGTGCTTACCGGTGAGCTTCCTATTTGTGCTGAGCCAGCCAAAGGATGTGTTGATTCACAACTTCATATCAGCGCTGTACTTTTTCTGTATCTGCCTCTCGGTTTTGTAGAGTCACTCATGCATTTCTTCATGCAAAGAATATTTCGCTGAGGTCCACATTTCTCGTTTATCACGCAAACTCTAAATAGCTTTGGCAAAAAGTTCTCAGGCTAGAGGATGACCTGATTCTGTCGACATACTTTTTTTTTTTCTTTCATCTAATATGTTCTGCCGTTTTGTCTGCTCTAGGTGCTCTGCAGCCGTCTCCTGTGCGTCCATTACTTTAAACAAATAAGATTTTCTGCACTCTTATTACATTCTGTGGAAACTAAAATTCATCTAAAACTCCACTTATTTATTAAAGATTTGTCACCTCACTCTAATTTGGCTGTACTGGTAAAAAACATTTTTGTTTTTGTTCACGCATGTCAGTAATACATTATGTCACCAAGGAGTTAAGTAGTTGAGCTTCATCTCGTGTCACTGTAAAGGGGCAGCATGGTCAGAATTACAGCAGCTCCCCACCTTCAGGAGTCTGCTTACTTTCTGTATGGAAGTTGCATCTTCTGCCATGTCTGCAGGGCTTTTCAAATTTCCTGAAGGTGAGCTTGTTAGACTAATTCAAATCTCTAAACCAGGGGTCCCCAAATCCAGTCCCAGAGGACCACAGTGGCTGCAGGTTTTCATTCTAACCCTTTTCTTAATTAGTGACCTGTTTTTGCTACTAATTAACTTCTTTTGAACTAATTTTAATTGACTTGCTCTTGAAGGCTCAGACCCTTTAATTGTTTATTTTTCATTAATTAGCAGCCAAACAATAATGAGATATAAAATGAGCCAAAACAACTGGGGCCTCATGTATAAATGGTGCGTATGCACAAAAATGTTGCGTAAGCCTGTTTCCACGTTCAAATCGCGATATATAAAACCTAAACTTGGCATAAAGCCACGCACATTTCCACGGTAGCTCATACCCTGGCATACGCAAGTTCTCCGCTCGGTTTTGCAGACTGGCGGCACCTAGCGTCAAAGCAGTGCTACTGTTCCAGTGTGGTTTGCCTTTCTTTTTTAGATCCACATCCTTGATGCGGCATTATAAATACACTGAAATTAACCGCATATTAGTTTAAGGCATCTGATTATAATTAACCTGTAACAACATAATGGTCCACAGAATGGCCAAACTATTCCAAATACCATAACTGCTTTAGCGTTGTTACTCTCATTGCACCTTCTTCTTCTTCTTGTTCTTTCAGCCACTCCCGTTAGGAGTTGCCACAGCGGATCATCTTTTTCCATATTACTCTCACTGCACCACTCGGAGTATTTATATCACTGTGTCTGAGTGGGGAATCACAGCTCTACAGCAGCTGACTGGAAAGAGAATTATCAGTATACAGCATCAAGCACACGCTGCCTCAGCCATGCTGTCTATTGAACTGCTCTCACACGGCAAACGTTTCAGAGCCTTTCCTGTACGGACCTCGCGGTTCAGAAACACTTTCATCCCAAGAACTATAAACGCACTCAATCAGTCCATCAAGTGCTCCTTGTAGAACTGTTTGTACTTAGCACAATCACCTCACTGTAAACTTGCACTACAGTTATAATATCGTACAACCTGAGCCACTTTATAAAGCGCATATTTACATATGATGATGATAAAATGCAGCAAAATATGTATATTATATTATACAGATAAAACTTTAACTTTATTTAAATATATTGTTAATAATTAAACATGTGAGGACACGGTGTCGGTGTGCTAGCAAGGATCTGGCGCTCCATTCACGGATTGTTCCTGCCTCGCACTGTATGCTTGCTGGGACTGGCGCGACACTGGAAGGATAGATGGATAGAATAATTAAACATGTACTACGAAGATATTTCAATGTTCCTTAAAAGTTTTGAAGAATCGGCGTTCTAAGCTTACAGATGGCTTCACCTCTATTACAGAGCTAATTGTGTGGCGATTGGGTATTTGGAGAAAGAAAAGTAAGGACAGGAACTGGAGGTTAGTACGTTTGAAAGAGACAGTACTGCTACAATAAATTATTACATCGAAGGTCACGCACGGTGCAACAAGCATCTTGCATAAGACATTAACAATCACTGCGCACACCGTGTTCCCATATTTAATAACATGCTTTAACTTCTATCATCATGAAAATGATATCAAGTATACATGTCAGTATTTTAATTATTCAGAGAGCTGTAATATCACAAATGTAATGGATTCTGTGTCCTGTCGGAGGAAGAGAAGTGCGTAGTGATTCACACACATAGAGCACATAGAAGACCAAATACCAAAACAAAGCATTTAATGTGCTACTTTAGTTATGATGGGATTTGAAAAACTAGTAAATTAAATGATTTTAAGATAAAGTTTATGATGCTCTACTTTAATGACAAAATAAACTACGTGATTAAAGTGGAAATTTCGAGATTAAAGTTGACATTTCGTGCTTTTTTCCCACTGTGTGCCTTTTTTTTACTCTGTATCCTAATACTGTAAGTTTTCATATGACACTCAGACGGTGGGCTACGACTTGCCTTTTCACAGCTACTTGATATCTGACAACTTCTTTTTTATTTTGGGCACTGTGCAACTTTTTTACGTTTTTCTTTGCCTCCACTTGGTATTCGCTGAACTTCTTCTGTTTCCCCCTGTGCTTTTGCCATTACCTTTTCACAGAACGCTGAGCTTAAGGGCTACTTATATTGATTTGCATATTCAAAGAGGCGTAATTCTGGTAGGAGACAGGGCGGGACAGCAGGCGTGTGCACGTGCGTTACTTTTCACGCTGACTGGGATTTATGGAGCGGAAGAACATGGAAGTTGGCATACGCACAGATTTATGCATCTGGATTTTTTTGTGCGTACGCACATTACCGCTTTTGTCCACATGCCATGTTATAGTGTGAATTCTACGCGTGGCGTTATACATGAGGCCCCAGGTGCCCATCATACAATATCTGAAAATAAAGAAATGTGAAGGTCTCAGGAATGTTAATGGTGCTTTTAGAAAAGAGAAAGTCAATAATTTCAGAAATGTCTGCTAATGCACCACGAGAGCAGCAACAAGCCATTGAATAAAAGAACAACTTTAATTAATGACAAGACTCAGTGCCTCATTAAGCAGCTAGTTGGAGTGAAATTGGTTGGAGTTTGAGGCCCTGACTTAGTTGGTCTTCTGTTGGCTCACTCACTTCACGTTTCATTTCTGTTTGGGTGCCATTTAAGGAAAGAAATGAAGCAATTCAGAGGAACGATGAAGAAATTCAGGGGACAAATCTTAAAAAAATAAGTCAATTAAAATTCATTCAAAAGAAGTTAATCAGCAGCAAACACGAGTCACTAATTAAGAAAAGGTTTAGGATGAAAACCTACAGCCACAGTGGTCCTCCAGGACCGAACTTGGCCACCACTGAACTAGAGGATTTGGCTAGAACAACCACTGAAAGTTTTCAGGCTATTCTTAAGGAATATTGAATCATAGCACATGCACTGCAGAAGAGGTAGTCCACCTGAAGCTAACGATGCTTGGGCCTGGCCAGAACTTGGATGGGAGACCAACCAGGAAAAGTTTGGGTTGCTGCTGGAAGAGGTGTTGCTGAGGGAAGTGACATCCTTCACATTTTTCAACTCTGTGATGGCCAGTGTGATTTTCAAGGCTGTGGTGTGCTGGGCTGGTAACATCACTTCATGAGACACCCACCATCTACCTATCTATCTACAGTGGATACGGAAAGTATTCAGACCCCCTTCAATTTTTCACTCTTTGTTATATTGCAGCCATTTGCTAAAATCATTTAAATTATTTTTTTTCCTCATTAATGTACACACAGCACCCCATATTGATGGACAAAAAAAAGAATTTTTGAAATTGTTGCAGATTTATTAAAAAAGAAAAACTGAAATATCACATGGTCCTAAGCATTCAGACCCTTTGCTCAGTATTTAGTAGAAGCACCCTTTTGAGTTAATACAGCCATGAGTCTTCTTGGGAAAGATGCAACAAGTTTTTCACACCTGGATTTGGGGATCCTCTGCCATTCCTCCTTGCAGATCCTCTCCAGTTCTGTCAGGTTGGATGGTAAACGTTGGTGGACAGCCATTTTTAGGTCTCTCCAGAGATGCTCAATTGGGTTTAAGTCAGGGCTCTGGCTGGGCCATTCAAGAACAGTCACAGTGCCTGGCTGTTTCCATACATACCGCTTAGAATTAAGGCCAAAAAGTTCTATCTTGGTCTCATCAGACACCTGAAGGACTCTGAGATGGTGAGAAATAAGATTCTCTGGTCTGATGAGACCAAGATAGAACTTTTTGGCCTTAATTCTAAGCGGTATGTGTGGAGACAACCAGGCACTGCTCATCACTTGTCCAATACAGTCCCCACAGTGAAGTATGGCGGTGGCAGCATCATGCTGTGGGGGTGTTTTTCAGCTGCAGGGACCGGACGACTGGTTGCAATCGAGGGAAAGATGAATGCGGCCAAGTACAGGGATATCCTGGACAAAAACCTTCTCCAGAGTGCTAAGGACCTCAGACTGGGCCGAAAGTTTACCTTCCAACAAGACAATGACCCTAAGCACACAGCTAAAATAATGAAGGAGTGGCTTCACAAAAACTCTGTGACTGTTCTTGAACATGTTGCATCTTTCCCAAGAAGACTCATGGCTGTATTAGCTCAAAAGGGTGCTTCTACTAAATACTGAGCAAAGGGTCTGAATACTTAGGACCATGTGATATTTCAGTTTTTCTTTTTTAATAAATCTGCAACAATTTCAAGAATTCTTTTTTTGTCTGTCAATATGGGGTGCTGTGTGTACATTAATGAGGGAAAAAAATTAATTTAAATGATTTTAGCAAATGGCTGCAATATAACAAAGAGTGAAAAATTGAAGGGGGTCTGAATACTTTCCGTACCCACTGTATCTGTCTGTGTGACTGTCTATCTTTAAGTTTTCACTTCAGATTAGTTTTTCAGTTAAAATACAGTAGAATAATCTCACAAAGAAACATATTTCTACTTAGTATGTGTCTCAGCCATTAGTGGGAAGAAAGTATGTAACTGACTAATGTCATTTTATCAGCACCAAATATGTAATGTCGGAGGCACACCAGACTTTAGTAGATTGTGTCATTATTACATGTACCATAGCATAGCTGAGCTGATGCCATTTATTATTCTCATTATTTGACTGGATGCTGTTTTACCAGATTTTAATTCATTCAAGAGGTTCTTTCCCATTTTACATCCATCCCATTAGTCAAATTGCTCTTGAACCTCATCCACTCTCAAAACAAACCGTGATCACAATTCATTCGGGCTCTTGTAGTGGCAGAGATCATTGTTATGATTTGATTTTCTTTTGAATAGTAATTTTTCAATTGAAACATAAAGAATGACTGCATGTGGGAAAGAAATAAAATAATAAAATGCATTTTCTGAAATGAAGAATGTGAATGTAAAACATTTTTTTTTTACATTTTTAAGCCAGTGACTGTTTTTCTAAACTCAAAACACATTTGAAAATCAAGTAGAGTTATATCCAAGCTACTAATTTCATCCTGCATTTGGAATGTACTTATTTATGACCAGTCAGTTTAAGTGAAATTTTACATGCTTATAAATCGTAAAGGAATCCATCCACCCCATTTATTTAGCTTCAGGATACATGCATTGGTGCTCCTCCTGGCAGCTTTGGACTCAAGTAAGAAATCAGCCCTGAGGAGTACAACAGTCTGTTGCAGCTCAACTACAATCTCATGCCAGGCAAGAGTCACCGGTTAGTCTAATGGAGGTAGAAGAGAACTGAACAAGAAAAAGCAGAGCAGATACTGAGAGGAGCTGCAAATTCAACAGAGACATTGTCAAAGCCAGCGTGTGAATTCAGGAGGCAACAAGAGTTACTGCTACACCACCAGGCTGGCCATAACAACTTAAACTAAATTTCCCCCTGGGGACAAATAAAATTCTATCTATCTATCTATCTATCTATCTATCTATCTATCTATCTATCTATCTATCTATCTATCTATCTAT
>JANRMT010062823.1:9134555-9157435 GCA_026402145.1 Polypterus bichir lapradei
AAACATGCAAAAGAATAAGAAATCAGGAAGGGGGCAAATAGTTTTTCACACCACTGTATTTACATATAAACAGAAAAAATAGTTTAAGTAATTTTCCCTTCCCACTAACAAGTACCTAACAAGAATCAAAAACAACCTTCCACAGATTAGGGGGCGACATGTTCTTGCCAGAGATAAACAGGTTTCCCAAATTGGTTTACTGTCCCTACAGTTCCCGAGCAAAGATGTAAAGTGGAAGTCTCATGGTGTACGCCGGCAGCTGAGCCGATAACAAAATAGTTCTGTCCTAAAGGCCCAAAGAGTTGATTTCCCTCAGAGAAACTAAAAAAGTCCGTCTTCAGAGACGTGTCTCCTTTGTATCGCCAAGTGAGAAACAAAAACCTTTTTCCAGTAGGTGTATTCTTGACGTTACCCCGTTGCTTCTCCTTGCTCCACCGCACGATGTCTCTCTCTCTCTCTCTCCCCCTAATTTTCTGGTTAAAAGTCTTCAGCGCCAATCGTCCTGTCCATGTTGTCTCCTCTCTCCCCCTTAAAGGTGTGTTATCAGTAACCAGTTTCTTGAAGTGCACCCTAAGGAGCCGCAAACTGACAACAGGACAATAGCACATTACAAACTTTTGAGCAAAACCGTGAGATGTGTGTAAAAAAATAAACAAAACCAAAAAAATGGAAATAAGTGAAATGAAACTGAAACCCAATAAAAGGGGATCATGCTCTTCATTTAGTGGAGCTGAGCTCTTCCAGCCAATCCTGCTGCCATTTCTGGTAGCTTTCGGCCGTAAGCTTTGTCTGCATAATTTTAAAAAGTTCCGGGCAGTGGTGGTGCACATCCATGATTTCCAGTCATGTGGTGTAACTTCTCCAGCAATTCCGTCATAATGCTCTGTAACTAGCAGGTTTTAGTTTGTTGCACATTGTACTGGTGGGCTTTCCTGTGTGTGTCAAGAAAGAGCAAATGTGCTATTGTGCAGAAGTTCAGTTTAAACAGAGGGGCAAAATCAGAGAACAACCCAATCAAAATTACAAGAAAAGAAGAACAAAAATTAGTGATAGTGGTCTTAACAATTCTATTTGACATCTCTTCTTTGTTGTACCTTGACATAATGGGGACAGAAAAAGAAGCTCCATGTTGATTGACTGCCAAAATGTTTTGGCCTTGCAAATAAATTTTCATAATGTTTTAAAACAGAGAAACATTACTTCAATTACTGAATAATTTATTGTACGGTGATTATACGGTTTGAGGTACCGTATATACTCGTGTATAAGTTGGATCTTGAAACCTGAAAATATCAATCATAAATTCAGACTCCAACTTATACGCCTGTTCAAAAATACGACACTTTATTTGTTTTTTTTTACATCTTCTTGCCTCCTCCAATCTCTCATCAGTTTCTCAGATGCATTGAATTTTGTTGCAGCAGCACAGTTACCAATTTCTTTCACTACTTCAACAACATTTAATTTAAAACCAGCTTCATATTTTCTTCTGATCGAACGCTCCATCGTAGATAAAGGATGCTTTTACGATAAAGGTGTGCAAGGGTGTGAGATACAGAAAAACACAAATCAGTGCAAACGTCACTTCGGAACAGTTCGAGTATTATCGTGTGGTCACGTAGGCACAATACATAGAACAACAAGGCCGTGTGCTCCGTAGTTACTCTCTCAGGTGGACGATAGCTTATCATAATCTCTTGGACCAATAGCGTCAGTTTTCCGCATTTGACTTATATGACCAAAATTATAAAATACCAGTAATTATACAGTAAAATCAAGTCCCGACTTATTAGAACATTAGAACACTCTAGACGAGAAAAGGCCATTCAGCCCACCAAAGCTCGCCAGTTCTATTCTCTTTTTTCTTCCATAAAAACATCGAGTTTTGAAAGTCCCTAAAGCAGCGTTTCTCAACCTTTAAGTATTTGTGACCCGAGCTTTCATAACAGTTTTAATTGCGCCCCCCTAACGTTTTTTTGAAATCTTTCTTAATTAATGATATATCATAGATGCATATTTTATTATACCTACTTAACTTTTATCGACATCTATCTAACTCTATATTTATTTTTCTAGTATTAGAATGTAGTTTAAGTTAATTTGTTTTGGTTTCAATAGGTGTATTTTTCATATTTTCGATTCTTGTTTTATTTTTTTCACATCTTCGCGCCCCCTTTTTGTTACTTTGCGCCCCCCTAGGGGGGCCTGCCCCACAGGTTGAGAACCACTGCCCTAGAGTCCTGCTGTCTACCACACAACTTGGTAGCTTATTTCAAGTGTCTATCGTTCTTTGTGTAAAGAAAAACTTTCTAAGGTTTGTGCGAAATTTCCCCTTAACAAGTTTCCAACTGTGTCCCTGTGTCTTGATGAACTCATTTTAAAATACAAGTCTCGATCCACTGGTCTAATTCCCTTCATAATTTTAAACACTTCAATCATGTCACCTCTGAATAATCATGTCACCTCTTATCTGTGAGTATATATGGTATTTTATTATTTCGAATTGGACTCTGAAATGTCGGACTACAATTTTGGCACAAATGCTCTGGAGATCAAGATCGAAAACGAAATTGAGTTACCGGTATCAACTGATTAGTAGTTGATGTGCCTACGTTTGTCTGGGAGGGCCGCCATTTACAATGACAAGAGGTACAAACCAGATTGCGTCACACTGTGACCTCCGTCGACGCCGCCGCAGTTCTGCCACATATGTTGAACACTCAGCGAGAGTGGCCACAGAATCAGCAACAGACATTTTATGTTGATTTATGTGTGAAATCATCACTTTGTGTGCTTTTCAGAAAACAGCCCGGCAGCCTCTCGCTGACCCTGCCACACAATTGGTGGCGCAGCTGCCAGTGGCGGCTAACACACAATGACAGCACACAGCACGCAGCAAACTGACGTTTTATGCGAGAGATTATTGCTTTAAAACGCTGTCTCGTGTATAATGAGCATGCCCATTTTCAGTGAATTAAAATGTGTAAAAACTGCACACATTATATGTGAGATTTTACAGTAATTAAGTTCCTGAACACATCCAAGTATACGTTTTGTGACTTGTTTGTCGTGAGGTTTACAGCAGATAGACATGGCCTTCTTAACACTTATTTAATGACTTACACAGGTTATTTGTGATCAATTAATCCAAGGACGTTTGGGATATTTGGTCTTAGAAGCTGTGCAGTTACAGCTTGTGTCATTATATTCACGGAGCAAGTGGCAGAACACAAGAAGGGTTAAAGCAGCCCGCTGTTCTCATGAGAGCAGCTTGCCAGTGCTGGAATGTAGCAGAGAGAGCAAAGCCAGATCAGTAAGACAGTGCCTGGCTTTTCAAGTACATTCCTTATGGCTGGAACCTCAGCTACAGTGGCTCTCTGTTTCTCAATGGCAAACTCAATTACTGGAAGCTAAGGCGGAGAAGCAGCAATGTGTTTATATTTAACAGCAATAATTCTTTTCGCACTACTCTATGAAAGGGAAAAAAAAAAATAATAAGCTTGGCACTATTTGATAGGAAGCAATTCTGGAAACAGTAAGGCCACGCAAAGGTTGTTAAAACACAGCACAGAGAAGTGAGACTGGCATGAGACGACTGAAATAAAGTCGTCTTTTAGACATCAGGCCGGACTAACCGACCTTGCAAAACCTCTGAGGGCTACCCTTGAGAAATTTCTTTTTTTAATTCCCTCTGTACTTTCCGTCGGCTTATTGCACCTCTTTGTGTAAACACCGTCTCATCAAGAAAACTGGAAATCATTAATGTTAGCTTGAAACAGAGCAAAAAAAAAAACAAGTTCTTCTTCTTCTTTATCCTCGTCATCATTTCCCACTTCTGTGTGATTGCAGAACATGGGTCAACTTTTCAAGTGAACTTTAATTTGCTTTGCTTCACAAAATTAATCGCTAAACTTTGCCGGTAAGTTCCCAGTTAAATTGCCGTCATTTAGGTAGTTTTTTAATTTTTTTTTCCATAACTAGTTTTTGAAATTTCATTGCCTCACTGGATTACAGCTTTGACAGGCATATGAAAAAGTTTGGGAACCCCTCTTAATTCTTTGGATTTTTGTTTCTCATTGGCTGAGCTTTCAAAGTAGCAGCTTCCTTTTAATATACGACATGCCTTATGGAAACAGTAGTATTTCAGCAGTGACATTAAGTTTATTGGATTAACAAAAAATATGCAATATGCATCATAACAAAATTAGACAGGTGCATAAATGTGGGCACCCCAACAGAGATATGACATCAATACTTAGTTGAGCCTCCTTTTGCTAATCTAACAGCCTCTAGACGCCTCCTATAGCCTTTGATGAGTGTCTGGATTCTGGATGGAGGTATTTCTGACCATTCTTCCATACAAAATCTCTCCAGTTCAGTTCAATTTAATGGCTGCCGAGCATGGACAGCCTGCTTCAAATCATCCCGTAGATTTTCGATGATATTCGAGTCAGGGGACTGTGACAGCCATTCCAGAACATTATACTTCTCCCTCTGCATGAATGCCTTTGTAGATTTCCAACTGTGTTTTGGGTCATTGTCTTGTTGGAATATCCAACCCCTGCGTAACTTCAACTTTGTGACTGATGCTTGAACATTATCCTGAAGAATTTGTTCATATTGGGTTGAATTCATCCCACCCTCGACTTTAACAAGGGCCTCAGTCCCTGAACTAGCCACACAGCCCCACAGCATGATGGAACCTCCACCAGATTTGACATTAGGTAGCAGGTGTTTTTCTTGGAATGTGGTGTTCTTCTTCCGCCATGCAAAGCGCTTTTTGTTATGACCAAATAACTGCAATTTTTGTCTCATCAGTCCAAAGCACTTTGTGCAAAAATGAATCTGGCTTGTCTAAATGAGCATTCACATACAACAAGCAACTCTATTTGTGGCGTGAGTGCAGAAAGGGCTTCTTTCTCATCACCCTGCCATACAGATGTTCTTTGTGCAAATTCCACTGAATTGTAGAACAATGTACAAATACACCATCTGCAGCAAGATGTTCTTGTTGGTCTTTGGAGGTGATCTGTGGGTTGTCTGTAACCATTCTCACAATTCTGTGCATATGCCGCTCCTGTATTTTTCTTGGCCTGCCAGACCTGCTGGGTTTAACAGCAACTGTGCCTGTGGCCTTCCATTTCCTGATTCTATTCCTTACAGTTGAAACTGACAGTTTAAACCTCTGAGCTCACTTTTTGTAGCCTTTCCCTAAACCAGGATACTGAAAAATCTTTGTTTTTAGATATTTTGAGAGTTACTTTGAGGATCTCATGCTGTCTGTCACTCTTCAGGAGAGAGTCAAAGGGAAGCACAACTTGCAATTGACCACCTTAAATACCTTATCTCATGATCGAACACACCTGTCTATGAAGTTCAAGGCTTAACGAGCTAATCCAACCAATTTGGTGTTGCAAGTCATCAGCATTGAGCAGTGACAGGCATTCAAATCAGCAAAATGACAAGGGGACCCACATTTGTGCACAGCCAGTTTTTCACATTTAATTTAATTTCATACAACTAACTACTGCTTCACTTAGAATCTTTGTTTGGAAAACACCCCAGTGCTCAGATGTTCCTAGCCGTGAAGAATTACAGCAGTTCTGAAGGCAAAAGGGGGTCCAACCCGGTACTAGCAAGGTGTACCTGTAAATTAAGATTAATCTACTCATTTAAATAGATGAAATACTTTATTGTTTTACACTCTAGTCATTTCCTCAGTATCGATATATCCTGAGTTTAGTGTGCCACTTGGTGGATATACGAGAAAGCTGTTAACATTGACACATACCTTCACTTTTATGTAAGTGTTGTAGGAATTAATAAACAGATTTTGGACATGTTCATTAATCTCTGACCAGATATCCATAGCAGTTTGAATTCAATTCCGAACCAACTTAATTCTTCTGAACAACAGCAACTGTGCCTGTGGCCTTCCATTTTCTGATCACATTCCTTACAGTTTAAACCTCTGAGCTCGCTTTTTGTAGCCTTCCCCTAAACCATGAGACTGAACAATCTTTGTTTTCAGATCTTTTGAGAGTTGCTTTGAGGATCCCATGCTGTCTGTCACTCTTCAGAGGAGAGTCAAAGGGAAGCACAACTTGCAATTGACCACCTTAAATACCTTTTCTCATGATTGAACGCCCCTGTCCTTGAAGTTCAAGGCTTAATGAGCTAATCCAACCAATTTTGTGTTGCAAGTAATCAGCATTGAGCAGTGACAGGCATTCAAATCAGCAGAATGACAAGGGGACCCACATTTGTGCACAGCCAGTTTTTCACATTTGATTTAATTTCATACAACTAAATACTGCTTCACTAAAAATCTTTGTTCGGAAAACACCCCAGTACTCAGATGTTCCTAGGAAATGAAAGACATACCACTGTTATCTTTTTTGTTCAAAGTAGAGTAAATTATTATGCAGGCTGAGAGGGGGTCCCAAACTTTTTCATATGACTGTATGCAAACAGTACTCCTTTTTATCTCATTGTGGTTTCTCTTTAGTTATATTGCCCATTTATTTTTATCTGGAAACTTTTCTGAAAAACCAACTGGTCTAAAATGGGGTATATGCCATTGCTAAACTCTTATGGAGCAAAGTTTCTTTCTTTCCTCTCCCCAACAAAACTATATAAATGATGCAAGAATTTTAATGTCAGTTTCACAAAAGTGCATACCGAGGGAAACATGTCTGTTTTGTTCATTATTCCCTATTCCAGTCTCGGGCCGCTTTATTAGGTAGACCTGTTGAACTGCTTGTTAATCTAATCATCCAATCACATGGCAGCAAGTCAATGCATGCTGAAATTCAAACTGAGAATCAGAATGGGGAAGAAAGGGGACTGAAGTGACTTTGAATGTGGCCTGGTTGTTAGTGCCAGTTGGGCTGGTCTGAGTATTTCAGAAAACTGCTGATCTACTGGGATTTACACACACAACCATCTCAAGGGTTTACAAAGAATGGTCAGAAAAAGGGAAAATATCCAGAGATCAGCAGTTCTCTGGGTGAAAATGCCTTGTTGACACCAGAGGTCAGAGGAGAATAGCCAGACTGGTTGGAACTGACAGAAAGACAACCATAACAAAAATAAGCACTCGTTACAACTGAGGTGTGCAGAAGAGCATCTCTGAAGACACAACATGCTGAACCTTGAAGCAGATGGGCTACAGCAGCAGGAGACCACACCAGGTGCCACTCCTGTCAGTTAAGAACAGGCAACAGAGGCTACAATTCACAAAGGCTCAACAAAATTGGATAATAGAAGATTGGATAAATGTTGTCTGGTCTGATGAGTCTCGATTTCTGCTGCAACATTCAGATGGTGGGGTCAGAATTTGGCATCTACAACATGAAAGCATGGATCCATCCTGCCTTTTATCAACAGTTCAGGCTGGTGCTCTTGGTGGTGTAACGGTGTGGAGGATATTTTTTTCTTAGTACCAGCTGAGCATCATTTAAATGCCACAGCCTACCTGAGTATTATTGCTAGTTACGTCCATCCCTTTATGACCGAAGTGTACCCACCTTCTGATGGCTCCTTCCAGCAGGATAACATGCCATGTCACAAAGCTCAAATCATCCCAAACTGGCTTCATGAAGATGACAATAAGTTCACTGAGATGGCCACCACAGTCACCAGATCTCAATCCAATAGAGCACCTTTGGGATGTGGTGGAACAGGAGAGTCACATCATGGATGTGCAGCCCACAAATCTGCAGCAACTCTGTGATTCTATCATGTCAAAATGGACCAAATTCCCTGAGGAATGTTTTCAGCACCTGTTTGAATCTACGCTGTGAAGAATTACAGCAGTTCTGAAGGCAAAAGGGGGTCCAACCCGGTACTAGCAAGGTGTACCTATATATTAAGATTAGATAGATAGATAGATAGATAGATAGATAGATAGATAGATAGATAGATAGATACTTTATTAATCCCAAAGGGAAATTCACATAATCCAGCAGCAGTATACTGATACAAAGAAACAATATTAAATTAAATAGTAATAAAAATGAAAAAAGTTAGCATTTACTCCCCCGGGTGGAATTGAAGAGTCGCATAGTGTGGGGGAGGAACGATCTCCTCAGTCTGTCAGTGGAGCAGGACAGTGACAAAAGTCTGTCACTGAAGCTACTCCTCTGCCTGGAGATGACACTGTTCAGTGGATGCAGTGGATTATTCATGATTGACAGGAATTGTGCTTAATGCCCGTCTCTCTGCCACAGATGTTAAACTGTCCAACTTTACTCCTACAATAGAGCCTGCCTTCTTAACAAGTTTGTCCAGGCGTGAGGCGTCTTTCATCTTTATGCTGCCACCCCAGCACACCACCGCGTAGAAGAGGGCACTCGCCACAACCGTCTGGTAGAACATCTGCAGCATCTTACTGCAGATGTTGAACGATGCCAACCTTCTCAGAAAGTATAGTCTGCTCTGACCTTTCTTACATAGAGCATCAGTATTGGCAGTCCAGTTCAATTTGTCATCCAGCTGAACTCCCAGATATTTATAGGTCTGCACCCTCTGCACACAGTCACCTCTGATGATCACAGGGTCCATGAGGGGCCTGGGCCTCCTAGGCATCCTCCGCTCCCACCTTCTCCTGGTATGCGAACTGCAGAGGGTCGAGGGCGTGGCGGACCTGTGACCTCAGGTGGTGAAGCAGCAGCCGCTCCATGGTCTTCATCAGATGTGACGTCAGAGCAACAGGCCGGAAGTCATTCAGCTCACTAGGACGTGATACCTTTGGGACTGGGGTGATACAAGATGTTTTCCAAAGCCTTGGGACTAATAATTATTATTATATTATTATTATATTATATAATATATATTATATAATTATATTTATATATTTATATAATATAATATAATTAATTATAATAATTATTATAATTATAATATATTAATAATAAGATTAATCTACTTATTTAACTCTTTTAGAGCTGATGTCGACTTTTGTCAAAAGGAGGAGTTGATGATGGTAATTAACTGTAAACTTTGACAAAACCAACCGTTATGTTTTAGTTGGACTCTTGTTGCTAGAAGGAAAGTTAGATTCATTGGTTTGACTGAGATTTCCTGAGCTCGTGTGAGTAGCAATGCGAAAACAACGGCAAAAATAGCACTGACATTTGGCGAGAGATCAAAATGAATGCGTAAATCAAAATACTTCGTCGACGACGTTTTGCCTATTCTCTTTGAACTGGACTATGACTTGTCGAACTCAGCTTTTGATACAAGTGATTGAAAACGAATGTTAGGTTCCACTTCAGCTGATTGGTCCTCAGATAATCATTGTAATGACCATGTTCGCCAGGGAGGACTGCCACTTAACAATAATAAGAGGTAGAAACCAGATTGCAATGCACTGTGACTTTGACCCAGCCATGCAAAGACAGCCTGGCAGCAAGCCTGACGCATATTCTTGGTAAACTGGTAGCCACAGCATTACGTTGATTTCTGTGTGAAACTATTGCTTTTCAGAAACAGTTTTTTGGAAAAATTATTCAGCCCTCAAAGAGTTAAATAGATTAAATACTTTATTGTTTTACACTCTAGTGATTTCCTCAGTATCGATATATCCTGAGTTTAGTGTGCCACTTGGTGGATATACAAGAAAGCTCTCTGTTAATAGCTATTGTTAACATTGGCACATACCTTCACTTTTATGTAAGTGTTGTAGGAATTAATAAACAGATTTTGGACATGTTCATTAATCTCTGACCGGATATCCATAGCGGTTTGAATTCAATTCCGAACCAACTTAATTCTTTTCAACAACAGTAAAACACTTTATACAACTTAAGGTATAGTAATAATGTATTCTTACGATTGTGCCACAGGCAGATACGAATAGGGGACAATACACTCTGCAGTACATACAATGGCAGTAAGACAACCAAATTTTCCGTCTACAGTAGCAACTGAGCTGTTTTCTTGATGGAATGTTTTCTTGACGGAATTATTGAGGCAACTGTGTGTCTACTCAAATTTGGCTGCAGTCTTTCACCAGCCCCTCTCATGGACTTGCCATGAACAAGAACATGGTCCACCAACGTTGCCTGTGACTCATCCGATACAAATGTCCTTCCTCTTCCTCACCCTTGTGCTCTTCCACGCCTTCTTCTCATTGTTCTTCTGACATTCTGACAAGCAAACCTGTGGCCCTTGTTATCCATCTTAAAGTTCTGACTTACTTCGTAGGGTCCATTCACCATTTCCAGCATTTCTTTGGCCTTTCTCAAGGTTTTGAATACAATTTTTCAAGCATACAAGTGTTCCCCAGCAATTAACAGGTGTTTTTTTTTTTTCAAGCATTTTTCAACATTTTCAAAGTTTTTCAAAGAAGCGTTTTGCGAGGAAAATATGGTTGACATCATTTCTTTTACCATTTTGTTGGTTGGGAGGTTTGTTGTGTCTCCTGAATTTCTCTTGTGACTTCAGTGCTTCTAATCCTGGGGATCGCAGTACCTAAAAGGGGGTGTCATCAGCTTTGTGAACACAGATGTTGGGTTCATCCTATTCTGCAGCAAACGGAGTCTATAGCAGTGGTTTTCAACCTTTATGACAAGTGACCCGGTTATAGTTTAAGAATCGCTTTGTGGACCTTTACGGGGGAATCGAATAACAAAGGAGAGGTTCAAGCGGCTCAGTTTGGTAACATTAGATTTAGAGTGTTTCCCTTGTGGAGTTTTGAGGGACCTTGATTAAAGTAACATTCGATCGGAGAGCAGGTTGCACTTTCGATTATCAAGCTACCAGGTTTGTTAACAGTGGAGGACATTGTGTGAACTTTCCTAACCTGCTTTTTGCGGACCAGCAGTTGGGAATGACTGTGCTAATTCATATGCCTTGCCTGGTTTTCACAGGTAGGCAAAAATTTCTATGGACTGATGCCGGTCTATGGACTGATGGTTGGGAAGCACTGATCCAGAGGAAAATTCTGGACTCTCTAAGATCTAAGGCAGCATCCTGAAAACTTTCAGGATTACGCATGGCTTTCAGATATGTGATTCTTTATGATATTTATAGAAGCTTATTCCCACTATTCAAAAACAAAAAAAATCATTTCATTTATTCACAAATAAATAAAAATTAAAAGTATTTCGCCATCAATGCATGATCCGTTCTTCTGGCAACAGCTATTAGGTAGAAGTTCAGCACATGCATAACGTGTAATGAAGTGATAGCTACACAATTAATCCTGCATTTCGTAAGGGGTACATTTGATCGGCTTAGTTTAGGGTCACAGGATTATCTCTGTGGGCGGCATGGTGGCGCGGTGGGTAATGCTGCTGCCTCGCAGTAAGGCAGCATTTCTCAGCCTTTAAGTATTTGCGACCCAAGTTTTCATAACAGTTTTAATCGCGCCCCCCTAAGGTTTTTTTGAAAGGAGCCCACTAATACCAATTTGTTCTTTTTTTAATTAATGATATATCATAGATGCATATTTTATTATACCTACTTAACTTTTATCGACATTTATGTAACTCTATATTTATTTTTCTAGTATCAGAATGTAGTTTAAGTTAATTTGTTTTGGTTTCAATAGATGTATTTTTCATGTTTTCTTTTTTTTCACATCTTTGCGCCCCCCTTTTTGTTACTTCGCGCCCCCCTAGGGGGGCCTGCCCCCCAGTTTGTGAACCACTGCAGTAAGGAGACATCGGTTCGCTTCCCGGGTGCTCACTGCTTGGAGTTTGCATGTTCCTTCCGTGTCTGCGTGGGTTTCCTCCCACAGTCCAAAAACATGCAGGTTAGGTGCATTGGTGATCCTAAATTGTCCTTAGTGTGGGTGTGTGTGTGTGTGTGTGTGTGTGCGTGCACCCTGTAGTTAGGATATAGCGGGTTGGATAATGGATGGATGGATTGTCGCTGTAGCACTGAGTATAAATCAAAAAGTAAAAGTGGTGGATGGTAGGCCAGTCCAATCAGAAAAGAGTGTTCTGTTCCAGTAACAGAGACTTATACAGTAAATAAAATATCCATCCATCCATTATCCAACCCGCTATATCCTAATTACAGGGTCACAGGGGTCTGCTGGAGCCAATCCCAGCCAACACAGGGTGCAAGGCAGAAAAGAAACCCCAGGCAGGACGCTAGCCCACCACAGAAATAAAATATCTGTTTAGTTTTTAATTTGGTGATATAGATGTTTTAAAACAGCGTGATCTGGTGGAGCAACGGTGATGGATGTTATTTACTTCACGGCCCATGAAGGAATAAACATATGTTCTTATGTTGAGGGTATTGCTAAATCATTTCTAGTATTCAGTGTTGAAGCAGGTAATCATACCCACTTAAGCACACTCATGGATATCATTCAATCCACAAATGCCCAGTAGAACATGCACTGCCACTCTGCCTATATGTTAAAACAGTGTTTCTTAAACTATGGGCTGTGACTCATTTTGGGTCTCTTGACGTCTGAAATCAGGTCACGCTGTCGTCAATCACAACAGTACAGAATAGGAAAGTGTCACAGATCATTTGCAGAATGGCTTGCCACTTTGTAATGGGAAACCATTGATGACGATCGGTAGAAATTCTCCAAAGGGGAACCCCTACCGGGGAATGACAATTCTTCAAGGAAGAATCACTCCACTACAATTGTGAATGAAAGATATAAAAGAGGCAAAATTAGGTTGTGAGAAAAAAAAAAGTTTATGAACCACTGTGTTAAAACATCTTTACTAAACTTAGTAAACTTCAGCTTGATTTAAAACTAAATGTATACCTATAAATTTTGTTCAGTTCTTGTCACTGGATTGCAAACTACATACAGTACATACGTAATCGCGCCCTTGATAACTGTCACTAGACAATGAAAGCTCAAAGACACCAGCATTTTTTGTTTCTTTTTCTGGTTTCGATGAGCTACTTCACTCCTGGCTTCTCCTCATTACCCTCATCTGTCCTTCATTACAGAGGGACTTGGACAGCAGACAGGCTTGGGCAGATTTGTGGCTGTTGAAATTCCATGTATGTAAATGTAAAGCGTTACACGTAAGAAGTAAAAATGGGAGGTTTGAATACACAATGGGAGGTCTGAAAATCGAAAGTACACCTTATTAGAAGGATTTAGGAGATTTGATTCAGACACAGGAGGCAAAGGGTGATGGTGTGAGGAGTTGAGTGGTGTCTAGCAGGGGTCAGTGCCAGGGCCGCTGATATTTTTAATACATATAAATGATTTAGATAGGAATACAAGTAATAAGCTGGTTAAGCTTGCAGATGATACCAACATAGGTGGATTAGCAGATAATTTGGAATCCATCGAATCATCACAGCAGGACTTGGACAGATTTATGGCAGAAGGATTTTAATGTCAGTAAATGTAAAGTATTACATATAGGAAGTAAAAATACACAATGGGAGATCTGAAAATCGAAAGTATGCCTTATTTAGGATTTATGGTTTAGGAATCGCAGTGGACTCTACGCTATTAACTGCCAGACAACGTTCAGAAGCCATTAAGAAGGCTAACAGAATGCCAGATTATATAGCGCCTTGATGTGTGGCACACAAGTCAAAGGAGGTTCTGCTCAAGCTTTATAACACACTGGATCGAGATGGAGACTTTAAAATGAGCTCATCTAGAACGCGCTGACACAGTTGGAAACTTGATAAGGGTAAATTTCGCACAAACCTTAGAAAGTTTTACTTTACACAAAGAACGATAGACACTTGAAATAAGCTACCAAGTAGTGGGGTAGACAGCAGGACTTTAGGGCAGTGGTCCTCAACCTGTGGGGCGGGCCCCCCTAGGGGGGGCGCAAAGATATGAAAAAAATAAAACAAGAATCGAAAATATGAAAAATACATCTATTGAAACCAAAACAAATTAACTTAAACTACATTCTAATACTAGAAAAATAAATATAGAGTTAGATAGATGTCGATAAAAGTTAAGTAGGTATAATAAAATATGCATCTATGATATATCATTAATTAAGAAAGAACAAATTGGTATAAGTGGGCTCCTTTCAAAAAAACGTTAGATGGACACGATTAAAACTGTTATGAAAATTCAGGTCGCAAATACTTAAAGGTTGAGAAATGCTGCTTTAGGGACTTTCAAAACTCGACTTGATGTTTTTATGGAAGAAATAAGTGAATAGAACTGGCGAGCTTTGTTGGGCTGAATGGCCTGTTCTCGTCTAGAGTGTTCTAATGTTCTAATGAGTCGGGACTTGATTTTCCTGTATAATTACTGGCATTTTATAGTGTCGGTCGTATAAGTCGAATGTGGAAAACTGACGCTATTGGTCCAAGAGATTATGATAAGCTATCGTCCACCTGAGAGAGTAACTACGGAGCACACGGCCTTGTTTTTCTATGTATTGTACCTACAATCTGTATTGTCACACAAACATTTGAAGTTTTTCTTTACGCAGGGAGCCACAGACACTTGGAATAAGTGACCAAGTAGTGTGGTGGACAGTAGGACTTTAGGGACTTTCAGAACTCGACTTGATGTTATTTTAGAAGCTAGACTTGATGCTTATCTAGGAAAAGGCACTGACTTCCTGTAAAAATGTTTCAATAATACGTGTTTTTTTTTAACAGCATTTTACGAGCGTTACCATTGATTTCAACAGAATAAGCGTTTTGGGCTTGATAATTGCAGCATTTTCCAAATCTCTCGCTTAGACGTAAACAGTGTCTAAAATAATGACAAATAACATTACAGGTAGATTACTAGCATTCTGGTCCAGTGTGAAAATACTAGAAAAGCACTTAGGTGTGAATGGGCCCTCAATGTTCCTCTCTTGGTGGGTTTTTTTGTGCTCATTGAGTTCAGGTTTGGATAATTTCAGTTACTGTATATACTCTTGAAACCTATAAAATCGGACCTCGACTTATACGCCCATCCAAAATGTGACACTTCATTTTTTTTTTTTACATCTTCTTGCCTCCTCCAATCTCACACCAGTTTCTCAGATGCAGAACTTTGTTGCAGCAGCACAGTTACCAATTTCTTTCGCCACTTCAATGACGTTTAATTTAAAACCGACGAGTTTTAAATAAGTAAGTGTATTGAGTTGTGGTGCTTTCGAAATGAGAATATTGTGTTACGTGTGCTTTATGTGTATTGGTGTATTGCACAAAAGGTTCAAGAAATCTGCAACGTGTGAAAACCAGACAATCGAGTTAAGAGTTTTGGGAGAAGTGGGTTTGAGTTATACAGCTCAGCTTAGTGTCAAAGTGACTTTGGAGGTGAAGAAGGGCCCATTACTACAATTCTGTCCCTAGTCCTGACATGCATAACAGTATCCCTGAAGTACCCATTTGGATATTTGTGGTCTGTCTAGTGGGCACTCCATCTTTCTGGGACACCAGGTGAAGAGTGAGGTTCAGGCGCAATGCAGTAGTGAAATACTGGACCCTGCCAATAGAAACTTCCTCATGATTTATAGAATTTGTATATTTTTGCTCTTTTAATGAAATATGTGGAGCAGTTTCTAATGAAATTTTGCTGTGAAGGAAATAAACTGCAGGATGTCTGAATCTTCTCCTCTGTAATGGAGGTAAGAGGTTGTAGGTTTGATTTCAGCCCATTTAGCGGATAGGAGTTGGCAGGGTAGTGGTGGTGGTGGGGAGTATTAGGGATTGGGTGGCTTTACCCTGTAAATATTTAATTTAATACAAACTTCACAATTTACTCTATAAACATCTGGGTCACCCAAGAATAACTGCTGACTGAATGCTCAATTTGCTTTGTATAATTTTAAATACTGTCATTAGGCTTCTTCCCTCAAGGAAGACAAGCTGTGATTTGCAGCTCTTGTTCAGTGGAATGCGGGACGGGTCCTCACAGCGTTGCACAGCACGGGGCTAAACAAACAGAAGTGTGACGGAGGTGAAATTTACCTGTAAAACACAAGAATAAAAATGGAAAGCAGCTCCATACGTGCCTGGACATTTACAGGAGTTCAGAGTGAGCAGAAGAAGAAGCCGACAGCTCAGATTTTCCATTTTTGGCACCTTAATAATGTTAATAGTATTAATAATGATATACTAGTAAAGGAAGAAGGCTTGTTTTGACTTCTTCAATTACTTTACACATAGACAGAAAGGTTATTGTTCCTGAACGTGCTTCTGGGCATTACCTTATTCAGCTTTCATGGTATAATTTGTTCAAATGCTGTGAAATGCAGCAGATGGCAGAGGACGCTCTTAATTCCATGGCTCAAACATCAACACAGCAAATATATATATATATATATTTTTTTTTTATTTTTTTTATTTAATGCTTCGTTACCAATTATATAAATGCCTTCAGCGGAAATTTAAAAATACTGTGCAAAAATTTCCATTCAACTTAACTGTAGCCGTTTGCAGTGTTATGGGGATGGGCTCTGGCTACCTATAATTATTTTAAAAAGAACTCAATAAATGGATGGAGGATTGGACTGTCGAGCATTAAAAAGTGTAGGAGCTTTGGTTAAAGGCCTAGTGTGTGTTCTTTGACGCACAGTGTGACCTTTGGCAAGTCACTTAGTTTGCTGGTGTTGCAACTCTCACTAGAATAATTTTCACGACAACAGGCCGTTCAGCTCAACAAAGCTCGCCAATCCTATGCACCTAATAGCTACAAAATAACATCAAGTCGAGTGTTGAATATCCAAAAAGTCCAAATGTACACCACAATACTTGGTGACTTACTCCATGTGGCTATGGCTCTTTATGGGAAGAAAAACGTTCTAACGTTTGTTGCAAAATTTACCTTCAACAAGTTTCCAACTGCTTCCCCGTTTCCTTGTGGAGCTCATTTAAAAGTATCTGCTTGGATCCACTGGACTAATCTCTATCTGCTATATACAGTATATAAAATCTAACGTCTGTCTGTCTGTTTTTCACGAAAGAACTACTCAATGGATTTAGATCGCGTTATTTTCTATAATTTGCTTGAACATTTCCATTGATTTTGCGACTTTTCTCATCGCACCAGGTATCATAGTTCACTTGCAGGAGCGATTTATTTGCTGAAGGGGAGTGGAAAGCGTGACATCAGGATTGGGGAGCCGGGCGGGGTAGCTGCAGATTGAAGCTCTTGTCGCACCCTACGCAGCTGTGTAGGAAAAGATCCAGTCACCCCATGGGAGAAAGACTTTCCGAGACTAAGGACAAAGGCAGAACTGTAACAACAGTTGCGTTAAGCTTTCACCTGCAGCTAAGGTCACTTCAGCACACATGTATTTTGTCATCATGCCCGTGTCATTCAAACAGAGGAAGCTCTACAGTCTACTTGTGACTTTATGCTGTAGGAAGAAACATAAATAAATCAAGGTAAATAACATTTGATCTGGCTTTTATATAAGTAACGTATAAATGTTTTTTATATAAAGACCATCACAAACTGGACTTTGCACGATACCTTGGAGAGTTCTGTAAACCCTGCTTTTTCTTTAAAGGACAGGTGTGGGGCAGACTGACTGGCAGGATGACGCCCGATCTGGTGCTGCATCCGAACGGTGCCATCTTTCGCCTTTACGCCTGGTGCAGCTGCGTTGTTCTTATGTGTGAGTGGATGTTTCTTGCGGGGAGGTCTTCTGTTCTCTTTGTCTGATGTAGAACCCACCTCTGCTATAGCACGTCTTTATTTGAAAACAGCAGTATCAGATCAGGCGGAGCGTGAATGTGACTGAGAGAATAAAACTGAATAAAAAAAACGTAAAAAAATGCGAACCTTTACAAGTACCATAAATTTACACCGGCTGTTACAGACTCAAGTCAAATGTATGTTTTTATTGTAGCATAGTAACAATAAGAGCAGCTCACTACTCAAAATGTTAATTCTGGGAAGTGGCCAGGATCGAAACCACGACCTGTTGGTTAAGAGTCAGCGGTTCTTACTGCTATATTACCCAAGCAGTCATATAAGTGATGTACATTAACCCGATTTCTTTTTTCTCCGGTTATATTCTTGAATAAAAAACATACTTGTTTTGTTATATTTGTACCTTTTGTGAAAGTGCTTATTTGATATTGAGACTTCAATCTTCACACATTATACACTCCATGTCAAAATTGTTTTCGTTAGTACTAAAACATGAAAAAAGACATTTCTTGTGTTTCTCACATTTCCTGTCATCCTACACTTACCGAGATTGTTGTAGACACAGAATACACATGAAATGCATGTGTTCCAAATAACGATTGTAAAATGGACACTGAATAGCGCCCGACCTGGCACAGACTCAGACTGAATCACGTGTAAAACACAGCAGGACTTTTATTTTTCTTCAGCCGGAGGGCACGTCTTCCCCGTGAACCCCCCCCAGCCACAACACAGTCCCAAAGCACTTAAAACCAACAACACAACATAATCTAATCCTTCCTCTGGCACCACCACTCTTCCCAGGCAACCTCGTCCTCTTCCTCCCGATTCTGGCTCCTGAGTGGTCGATGCTGGCCCTTTTTATAGCCCACCCGGAAGTGCTCCAGGTGCTTGATCACCTGTTGCTAATTGCACTTTCGGGCGGGGCTGTAGAGGTGTCCAGGTTGGCTCCGGGATCCATGCAGCACCCCCTGGCGGCCACCCCAGATCCCCACAGGGTTGTGAAGAACTCCATCTCCCATGGAACCGTGTGGGAAACTGAGGCACCATCGTCAACCAGGGAGGCTGCCACCAAGCATCCCAGGGGAGGTACTGAGGAGCCCATGGCTGTTCCCCCGGAACATATGCAGCAGGGATGTCCCGGCCGGGCATGGAACCCGACTGCTTGTCACATGATATACTGTATTATTTACTCTATGCAACTCAAGGACTCTTGAAATTATAAGCAGGCTACTATTAGAAAATCTGCAACTACGAGTTTGAGTGCAGGAGGACAGGCCCTCCAAAATATAGGAAGGGGCAACATTTTTAAAGACTTTATTCACCATTAGTAATATTCTAAAGTACACTGGTAACCAGTTTAATGACACTAAGACTGGGGAGATGTGCTCAGATTTTCTTTTTCTTGCTGCTGCATTCCAATCTAATTGCTGCTCATTGATGTTGTTTATAGGTAGCCCAGTTAGGCGTCCATTACAGTAATCTATCCCACTAAAAACAAAAGTGTAAATCAATTTTTCACTGTTTTGCAGTGTTATAAGTGGTCTACCTTTTGCAATAATCAGCCATCTAAAATCCATAAGAAACAATCCAATTTAGTTTTGTATAGCCCAAAAATCATACAAGCCCTGTCTTTTGACAGCCCTCCAGGGTTGACTCTCTATGAAGATAAGAAAAAAACTCCCCAAAAAAAACCCTTGCAGGGAAAAACAAAAATGGAAGGAATCTCGGGAAAGGCAGTTCAAAGAGAGACCCCTTTCCAGGTCAGAAGGGCGTACAATACAATGCACAGAACAGAACACAAGTAATCCTCAATACAATACAATAATACAATAGTAATATTACAAGTACATAGCAAAATGCGAGTAGATGATATCACATAATAGGATTCTGATTAGTTCAGAATTCTGGAGACCACTGCCATCAAACTGCCTCCCCCTATTGGCCATTCCACAGCTGAGTCAGCACTGGGCCAGCCAATCTGATGAAAGGACCCATCTACCCAACGATTTCAGCCATCGTCCATCAGAGATGACTTTTCCTGAGGCAGGCAAACATCTTGGCAGGTGGGCCGTGGCACCAAGTGCTATATTTGAGTACAGAGAAGAGAAGCAGAATAGGTGAGGGTTAATAACAAATTATAACTATCATGTTACTAATGTTTTAGTGCTAATGAATGACAACAGAGATGCAGTCTGTACAGTTAATCAGCAGCTCTAGTCAGGGTGTGCTAAACTGAAGTAGTGAGTCTTCAGCCGGGATTTGAAAGCTGAGACCGAAGGGGCATCTCTTACAGTAGCAGGCAGACCATTCCACACTTTAGGGTCCCTGTAACTAGAAGCTTGACCTCCCACTCTCATTTTATTAATCCCAAAAGTGTTCTGAAAGCTACGTCTGCATTACCCAGTGTTACCGAATTTCCCTTCCATGCTTATAGTTATTGTTAGATGAACTCTGCACTAACTAAGAATGCTCCCCGAGATCAACATTTCTGTTTGGGCCAAAAGTTTGGAAGATCTCCTAGCACCAGCTCCACATACATTGTAGCAAAATGATAAAGTGAACAAATAAAAAAAACAAAAAAACAAATGGCAGATTCACCAGCAAGAAATCCCTCAGAGTGCTGCTCCTCTCCATGTCGTGAGCCCCTGTTTTGCTTTAGCAGTGCTAATTCTGCCCAAAATTTGGCATACAGTAATATTTTAACTGTTATACCCAAAGAACAAATGTATCAAAGTATTCATCCCTGTCAATTCTTCTGCCAGGTTTACTTTCAAGAGGACCACCCTCTTGACAGCAACTACTTTAAAACGAAAGTTAATTGATAGTGCTTCAATTGTGTATTCTTCCATTTGTCATTTTTTCCATTCCGATTTAAGCACATAATATTCTTGTCAGTCATTCACTGGCAGGTTGGGTATTCCAGTAAATCAAAATAATATCTAAACAGGGTAACAGCAAAAAAAACGACTAGACGCTTAATGTGATTTTTTTCCATCGGAGATAATTGTACTTCCTTTTTGGTTCCTATTGCTAAATTTAGTGGTCCTGGTTCCCCTGTGAAACTTGCTAGAATGAAGAACCTTTATCAGGTTGTTAGAAATCCCCATCTCACACCAACTTTATACTCCTGGGAATTTAATTTAACACTATGGAAAAAAAAATGTGTTGATATCTGTCGTCTTAATTTAGCAAACCCTTCCCTTAAGTCCACAATTATTGCAGTGAGGCAACAGTCCAATTAGTCCTGTAATATTTTTGGTTTGAAATAGCTGTGTGTGAATAATCCAAGCAATGTGGGAGCAGCTGGAACTTCAATAGATGATTCATTACAGTAACACATTATCACAAATGAGTTACACTGAAGCGGCTCTATGGGTTTGGGACGTCCAAGTTGCGGGTTTAAAGTCTGTAAAGTGCAATATAGTAATAGTACAGTAATATAGTAATATAATTAAAACAAAAAATCTGTCAAATAACTCAAATTTACTGTAACTACAAATAACAATGACTGACAGCCAGGCCCCTAGAAATGAACAAAATGTAATTCATTGGACTGGTCACCTCATTAAGCATTCAGTTTAGTTAAAGGCGAGGATTTCTTTTTGATTTAACACTTGAACGCAGTGAGCGCCTGCAGCTGCTACGGATTGAAAGGTAATCCAATTGAGTAATTGAGTGTGGCATGAAATAATATAACATAGGCAGAGAACGTGATGATCGCACTATGTTTGCATGGGGTGCAGCTGCTGTAATTCAATAAAATAGAACATTGAAAAAATTACAATATCAGAGTCCGAGGAGGTTCTGCTGAAGCTTTATAACGTACTGGTAAGACCTCATCTGGAGTACTGTGCGCAGTTTTGGTCTCTGGGTTACCAAAAGGACATAACAGCAATGGAAAAAGTCCAGAAAAGAGTAACTACTGTAGGCTGATTCCAGGGCTACAGGGGATGAGTTATGAGGAAAAATTAAAAGTTCCGAGCCTTGGTTAGACCTCATCTGGAGTACTGTGTGCAGTTTTGGTCTCCAGGCTACCAAAAGGACATAACAGCACTGGAAAAAGTCCAGACAAGAGTGACTAGGTTGATTCCAGGACTGCAGGGAATGAATTATGAATTATGAAGAAAAATTAAAAGAGCTGAGCCTTTTCAGTTTAAGAAAAAGAAGATTAAGAGGAGACCTGACTGAAGTATTCAAAATTATAAAGGTAATCGGTCCAATGGATCAAAGATATTACTTTAAAATGAGTTTAGCAAGAACACAAAGACACAGTTGGAAACTTGTTGAGGGTAAATTTCACACAAACATTAGGATGTTTTTCTTTACACAGAGAACCACAAACACTTGGAATAAGCAACCAAGTAGTCTGGTAGACAGTAAGACTTTAGGGACTTTCAAAACTTGACTTGATGTTTTTTAGAAGAATTAAGTGGATAGGACTGGCAAGTTTTGTTGGGCTGAATGGCATGTTCTCGTCGGGATTGTTCACTTTCTGCATATTTTATTATTTTATAGATTTAATCTTTAATGGATAAAGTTGTAAATTTTGGCAGTCGATCTGCTCTCAATAACCGACAATGACAAAGTGAAAACATGTTTTCAGAAAGGTTTACAAATTTGCTAAAAATGTCATACATTCTGAATCTACTGTATCTTAGGATTGAATTCTGCAAAGTGAATGATGAACTGAAGTTTCTCTGACCATAAGATCCTAAAACAGAAGCTCATTAGGTCACCTCTACCCTACATTGAAGACATGTTTGTAAAGCGTGGCATCAGCAAAGCAAACCAGTTTCTAAAAGACTGCCCCCACCCCTCCCATGGTTTCTTTGTCCCACGTCCAACTGGCAGAAGGTACTGTAGCATCCAAACTGGTTCTGCCTGATTCTATAACAGCTTTGACCCCTTGGCTGTTTGGACCCTGAATTCTTTGCTGCTCACTGGCCATCAGATCTGCCCTAAATAGCAAAATTATATGCAGTACATTTGTTACACTTGTCACTACTGTTGTTTGTTATTATTAGTTTTACTGTTAATATTTATTAATTATGTATTTGTTGCTATCTATTTTAAATGATTACTATTTATTCACTTCCTTATTATTTATTATTTATCTGTTATGTTATAGATAGATAATATGAAAGGCACTATATGACAGATAGATAGATATTAATTTGTAGTGTAGTAGGCAGGATTAGATAGATAGATAGATAGATAGATAGATAGATAGATAGATAGATAGATAGATAGATAGATAGATAGATAGGTAAAGTGAAAGGCACTATATGATAGATAGATAGATAGATAG
>JANRMT010062823.1:9171145-9198447 GCA_026402145.1 Polypterus bichir lapradei
TCTATCTATCTATCTATCTATCTATCTATCTATCTATCTATCTATCTTATCTACGATTGGACCAATAGAGTGAGTTTTCCACATTCCACTTATACAAAGGACCTGAGATGATGAATGGACTCATTTGGTACTGTGTCTCTCCGGAAAACCCTTGGGTACCATTGGTTTGACTTTGTGTTGCTCATGGAGTCCCGAATGAGGCACATGACCTGCATTGTGAGGGAGCATCAGTTACGGCACTACTGCCATGTGGCGCATTTCCCCGATGGTGATCCGGCTTGTAAGATCCTCATTGTTGGGGACCAGAGTGGCTGGACCAGGCCAAGGGGTCACCCGTGTGACACCTGGCTGTGGCAGATAGAGGTTCATTTCCGGAGGGTGGCACTGCCCTTCGTTGCCAACCTCGATCGCGAGTTGTTTCATTGTGTAGTGGGTGCGGCAGTGCACTGTACCAGTGCACGCTCCCCAACTTGACTTAACTTGATATCACATACAGTACTCCTATGAACACTCTTCGGAGGTGCTGTGCTTATAATGCAGTGACGACGAGGGACACGGGTATTTTGGACCTCACAAATGTGTCTGATGTCTCATGTTTTACGTAGCACAACAGAATAGAAAAAAGATAAAAAAAGGGCCGCTGTTGTAGCTGAATTGGCTGTACCTGTTACCCTTCATATTGCACTACCTCTGTCAGGCAGCACATTACAGGCTGTCACAAAAAGCAGCAATGGAAGGTTGGCACTCAGTTACTAAATTTGACATGGCTGGTGATTTTCTGTCATTTAAATTGAATAATTCAATAACCAGATCAGCAACTACAGTTAGCATATCTGACATACCGACACGACTTGAAGTTGCATAATGTAACATTAGCTTAAGATATAAAAAATTAACTGGACCATTTAACCTATCAACATGATTTTCTGCACGGGTGGGATCATTATTACCTTGCTGTTGTACTTTAAATCTGGCATATGTTAATTACCTACATTTAATTTTATATTACTCCTGAGATCCACAGTTGCTGGGCTTCATATAATTGAGAACACTTTGTAAATGCTGAAGGTTGAAGGTTTGGCCCCTGTATCTGAGTTACATTAGAACATTCTAGATGAGAACAGGCCATTCAGCCCAACAAAGCTTGCAATTCCTATCCAGTTAATTCTTCTAAAATATGAAGTCGAATTTTGAAAGTCCTTCCGTCTTCCACACTACTTTGTAGACTGTGTCACATCCCTATATTTATATATAAAATCCAATGTCTGTCTGTCTGTCTGTACGTTTGTCCGCTTTTCACAAGAGAACTACTTAACGGATTTAGATTGTTTTTTTTCTATAATTTGCTTGAACATTCCAGTGCAAACAGGTTAGGATGTGAACAACAGCATTTCAAGATGGACTAAGGTTATTTTGTTGGCAAAGGATTGCTCCACTCCTTATTATATCTTTGATATTAATTGATTGGTTGATTATGCGACTTCTCTCATCATGCTATGTATCATAGATCACTTGCAAGAGTGATATATTCACGCTAATCCGGGACAGAGGCTGTGGGCTGAGGGGAGGGGGAAGCGTGACGTCAGGAGTGGACAGCCGGGCGGGACCTCCTCACTGTCCCTTGTTTCACTGCTATGCAGGTGGAGTTGCGGTGGACAGTTAGTATTTATATAAAATCCGATGTCTGTCTGTTTGTCTGTATGTCTTTCCGCTTTGCACGAGAGAACTACTTAACGGATTTCGATTGTTTTTTTTTTTTTGTATGATTTGCTTGAACATTCTGGATAATTTTGCGACTTCTCTCATCGCGCTAAGTATCATAGATCACTTGCAGGAGCGATTTATATGTGCGAATCTGAGAGAGAGGCTGTGGGCCGAGGGGAGGGAGAAGCATGACCTCAGGAGTGGGGAGCCAGGCGGGGACCTCCTAACTATCCTGTTTCATTACTACTTGGGTGGAGCCGTGGGGGACAGTTAGTATACATATAAAATCCAATGTCTGTCTGTCTGTCCGTTTTTCACGAAAGAACTACTTAACGGATTTAGATCAGGTTTTTTTCTATGATTTGCTCGAACATTCTGGTTGATTTTGTGACTTCTCTCATCGTGCTAAGTATCATAGATCACTTGCAAGAGTGATATATTCACGATAATCCGAGACAGAGGCTGCGGGCCAAGGGGAGGAGGAAGCATGATGTTAGGAGTAGGGAGCCGGGCAGGGCTCTCCTCACTGTCCTGTTTTACTGCTATGCAGGTGGAGATGCGGTGGGCGGTTAGTATTTATATAAAATTCAATGTCTGTCTGATTTGCTCGAAAATTCCAGTTGATTTTGTGACTTCTCTCATCGTGCTAAGTATCAAAGTTCGCTTGCATGAGCAATTTATAAGTGCTAATCCAAGACAGAGAATGCGTGATGTCAGGAGTGGGGAGCTGGGCAGGGCCCTCCACAATCATGCGCCAGCCTCTGTTCAAATTGCTCTACCTCTAGCTACGTTTTGAAGCGGACATTGCATCCACTTAGCTAGCGATACCTGTTTGTTTATTGATTTTTAAAGTCTGTCCTGTCTCACTACTACACGGGCGGAGCCGCGGAGGGCAGCTAGTTTATAATAATTTGAAAAGAATTGCATTCTGGACATAGTGATTGCACTAAAACATGTGATCTCAGTTTGTGTTTCTGATGTGTTTTCACTGTGAATTAGCGATGCTTAACTCCTGTACTTGTCTGCAGAATCCACCCTTTGAAATGTTGACTCAATGTTGCTTATCATGGCCAGAGTTTTTATAGCAATTTGTGATAATGCAAAATAAAAAATGTCATTTAGACACCAGGGTGGGTCACTTTCCAGTCTTGATTGGAGATCTTCTGAGATGTTGAACTTCATTTGTTTCTTTTTTTCCTGCAGACATTCCCTGAGCCTCAAAGCCCTTCTTTGCATCCACCTTCTGTGCAAAGCATAGACATGCTCGATGATGTGGTCTCATACTTGAACACGGTGGAAGAGGTCATCAAATACCTTGAACCTGACAGATGGCAGCTGGATATGGAAGACTTATATAAGTCAACATGGCATGTGGTCGGAAAATCATTTATTCACCACAGAAAATCCAGAGGTAAACATCTCTCTATTGTAATAGCTCTAATTATTTTCTTTTAGACGTCACCTTGGGTGTAGTTATCTACTACAGCGTTTCTCAACCTTTAAGTATTTGTGTTTTCATAACATTTTTAATCGCGCCCCACCCCAATATTTTTTTGAAATGTAGATGCATATTTTATTATACCTACTTAACTTTTATCGACATTTATCTAACTCTATATTTATTGTTCTAGTATCAGAATGTAGTTTAAGTTAATTTGCTTTGGTTTCAACAGATGTTTTTTTCATATTTTTGATTCTTGTTTTCTTTTTTTCACATCTTCGCGTCCCCCCTTTTTGTTACTTCGCGCCCTCCTAGGGAGGCCCGCCCCACGGGTTCAGAACCACTGATTTACTATAAACTAGCAGACCTGGCGCGCTTCGCTGCACGTTTAACCGGCTAGTTTCGGCAGCGGATCGTGGTTTTTCTAACGTAGAAGTCGTTTCTTGTTGAGATTCGTTTAATCGCCTGGTTTTGGCAGCCAAGCACTTTTTTTCCAACCTAGAAGACCTCTCTTGAGATCTGTTTAATGGCCTCGTTGATTGCATGTCATCCAAGGTAGTTTCCATACCCATTTCTTGCACGGAGTCATCTCCCCTTTTATGAGTGACAGTGTAAGTACCGCGTGTACTAAACAGTAAATTAGTAAAGGAGAAAGGACTACACACTAAGGAAAAAGAACGGCAAGACCACGTCAGCTGCGGAGCTCAGCTCGGAGCGAATTGAAGTGAGTGAAATGAGGTGAATGGGAGGGGAGATGATCATGTGACTCCCCCACCCGCCTTAACTCTCAATCCCTCTACAAACACAGTCTCTCGGATACCAACTCTCCTTTATATAAATCAGTAAAGGAGAGAGGACTAAACACTAAGGAAAAAGAACGGCAAGACCACGTCAGCTGCGGAGCTCAGCGAAGCTTAGCTTGGAGCGAAATGAAGTGAATGAAATGAGGTGAATGGGAGGAGAGATGATCACGTGACTCCCCCACCCGCCTTAACTCTCAATCCCTCTACAAACACAGTCTCTCGGATACCAACTCTCCTTTATATACAGTGGTGTGAAAAACTATTTGCCCCCTTCCTGATTTCTTATTCTTTTGCATGTTTGTCACACAAAATGTTTCTGATCATCAAACACATTTAACCATTAGTCAAATATAACACAAGTAAACACAAAATGCAGTTTTTAAATGATGGTTTTTATTATTTAGGGAGAAAAAAAAATCCAAACCTACATGGCCCTGTGTGAAAAAGTAATTGCCCCCTGAACCTAATAACTGGTTGGGCCACCCTTAGCAGCAATAACTGCAATCAAGCGTTTGCGATAACTTGCAATGAGTCTTTTACAGCACTCTGGAGGAATTTTGGCCCACTCATCTTTGCAGAATTGTTGTAATTCAGCTTTATTTGAGGGTTTTCTAGCATGAACCGCCTTTTTAAGGTCATGCCATAGCATCTCAATTGGATTCAGGTCAGGACTTTGACTAGGCCACTCCAAAGTCTTCATTTTGTTTTTCTTCAGCCATTCAGAGGTGGATTTGCTGGTGTGTTTTGGGTCATTGTCCTGTTGCAGCACCCAAGATCGCTTCAGCTTGAGTTGACGAACAGATGGCCGGACATTCTCCTTCAGGATTTTTTGGTAGACAGTAGAATTCATGGTTCCATCTATCACAGCAAGCCTTCCAGGTCCTGAAGCAGCAAAACAACCCCAGACCATCACACTACCACCACCATATTTTACTGTTGGTATGATGTTCTTTTTCTGAAATGCTGTGTTCCTTTTACGCCAGATGTAACGGGACATTTGCCTTCCAAAAAGTTCAATTTTTGTCTCATCAGTCCACAAGGTATTTTCCCAAAAGCCTTGGCAATCATTGAGATGTTTCTTAGCAAAATTGAGACGAGCCCTAATGTTCTTTTTGCTTAACAGTGGTTTGCGTCTTGGAAATTTGCCATGCAGGCCGTTTTTGCCCAGTCTCTTTCTTATGGTGGAGTCGTGAACACTGACCTTAATTGAGGCAAGTGAGGCCTGCAGTTCTTTAGACGTTGTCTTGGGGTCTTTTGTGACCTCTCGGATGAGTCGTCTCTGCGCTCTTGGGGTAATTTGGGTCGGCCGGCCACTCCTGGGAAGGTTCACCACTGTTCCATGTTTTTGCCATTTGTGGATAATGGCTCTCACTGTGGTTCGCTGGAGTCCCAAAGCTTTAGAAATGGCTTTATAACCTTTACCAGACTGATAGATCTCAATTACTTCTGTTCTCATTTGTTCCTGAATTTCTTTGGATCTTGGCATGATGTCTAGCTTTTGAGGTGCTTTTGGTCTACTTCTCTGTGTCAGGCAGCTCCTATTTAAGTGATTTCTTGATTGAAACAGGTGTGGCAGTAATCAGGCCTGGGGGTGGCTACGGAAATTGAACTCAGGTGTGATACACCACAGTTAGGTTATTTTTTAACAAGGGGGCAATTACTTTTTCACACAGGGCCATGTAGGTTTGGATTTTTTTTCTCCCTAAATAATAAAAACCATCATTTAAAAACTGCATTTTGTGTTTACTTGTGTTATATTTGACTAATGGTTACATGTGTTTGATGATCAGAAACATTTTGTGTGACAAACATGCAAAAGAATAAGAAATCAGGAAGGGGGCAAATAGTTTTTCACACCACTGTAAATCAGTAAAGGAGAGAGGACTAAACACTAAGGAAAAAGAACGGCAAGACCACGTCAGCTACGGAGCTCAGCGAAGCTTAGCTTGGAGCGAAATGAAGTGAATGAAATGAGGTGAATGGGAGGGGAGATGATCACGTGACTCCCCCACCCGCCTTAACTCTCCATCCCTCTACAAACACACAAACACAGTCTCTCGGATCCCAACTCTCCTTTATATATATAGATAAATAAACCAGTCATTATCATAGTGAGCATTTGGGTGGACCAGTGTTAGTGCTGCTACTTCACAGATGCAGTGTTCTGGGTTTGAATTAAACATTTGGAAGTTGAGTGTGTGAGTTATACACCACCAAAAAACAAACCCCCCAAACCCCACTACTGTATATACTTGTAGATAAGTTCTCCCGCGGATAAGTCGGAACTTGATTTTACAGTATAATTTATAATGTCGTTCGTATAAGTTGAATGCAGAAAACTCACACTATTGGTCCAAGGGATAATGATATGCTAACACCCACCTGAGAGAGTAACCATGGAGCACACTGCCTTTTTTCCTATGTGAGTGTGGCAATGCGCTGTATCAGCGTGTGCTCCTAACCTCTCTCTCTCTCTCTCTCTCTCTCTCTCTCCCTCTCTCTATTGTCCCTACGTGAACACACGGTGATACCCAAACTATTCCAAAGCTACGTTTGCACTGTTTTGTGTTTTTTTGTATCTCACACCCTCATACACCTTTATCGTAAGAGCGTTCCTTTTCTACGATGGAGCATTTGATCAGAAGAAAATATGAAGTTGGTTTTAAATTAAAAATCGTTGAAGCAGCGAAAGAAATTGGTAACTGCACTGCTGCAACAAAATTCGATACGTCTGAGAAACTGATGCAAGATTGGAGGAGGCAAGAAGATGTAAAAAAAACAAATCGTCTCATTTTTGAATGGGCGTATAAGTCGGGGTCTGATTTTATGATCGATTTTTCGGGTTTCAAGACCCGACTTAAACATGAGTATATATGGTAGTTATAGGTCAGGCTAAGAATTGAATTCAAGCTGCTGTCTGGGACTGTCCCGGGAAGTATGGGACTCCTGGTCATCCTGTATATGGCATGAATTGCTAATTTCTCATTTATTGAGGGATAGAGCTGATGCCTAATGTTGTAAGTTACCTCATCTGAACACCAGTATTCTTTACTTTTATTTATGAATGAATGGAAACTCGAAACCTTCCTATAGGACTGTATCAGAAATGGAGAGAATTACAATTGAAATTCACCCTTTTCAACAAGCTTTTCTGTATCCTTTTATTTCCACTGCAAGATGGGCTGTCATCCAGGAGTGCGGTACAATAGCCAGACATGTTTGACCAGCACATCTGCTGCGGAGGGGTACAGAGAGCGTTATTGATTAAACTGTAGTGGCTTTGTGGGAAGTACATTCAATGTTTATTTGTTTGGCTAAGTATAATGCCGTGTCCCAAGACGCCAGCAGAATGTTGGCTTTGATTGTGTTTTTGGGATACAATTCTTCTGAGAGTGAATAGAAACAGCAGGCCTGTCGACGTTTACTCTGCTAAACACAAGGTGCGGAATTAAGGCGGCACAAAACTGGAATAAAAACAGTGGAGAATTTTTTTTTTTTTAATTTTCAGTTATAATACCAGTGCTGAAAAAAACGTGGAAATACATTAAGACTGAGCTAACTGTGATTTTATTATGCGCTATATAGAGGGAAACAATGCTGTGTTTGTTGGCAATGCTACTTCATACCTCTAGCATCTTGAACTCAAATTTAATGTCAGGTCATCTTCTACAGTGTGCTGAGTTTCAGTGCTATCTCTGTGTCTGCATACATGGCCGGTGCCAGTATTAAGCGAATTAAGCATTCACCTAGGGCGCAAATCATAAGGGGGAGGGAGGAACCCACCCACACAGGTTAGCTACCGAACAGTCGCTTGGCACACAATAAGCTTGGCCTAGGGCACAAAATAACCTAGCACTGGCACTGCCTGCATAGTTTTCCACTTTTCCTCTCACATCCCACAGCGGTTCATGGTATATTAATAGACAGTTCTAAACTGGCTCTGTAGGGATGTGTGTATGAGTATGCTCCACGTTTGACTGGCAACCTATCCAAATTGGGTTCCTGTCTCCTGCCTTGATTCTTTGAGAATAACATATAGGCCCCCTATCCCCCCCAAACCGTGACTCTAATTGGATTTAATGGGTTAGTGAATGAAAGAGCTTTATGGGAAACATGCAATGTGCAGAATATGCCAGACTTTATTTTACAAAGCATCACTAACACCTACAATACAGTTAAACATCTGTTTTGTCTTGGTAGAGTTCTCTATTACTCTGCTTTCCCCTTTTGTATTATTAATGTGTAGCCTGTGTCAGGATCCCTCAAATCGCACAGACTTACCACTGTTTATTAGGTATTGTAGTATATAATTTCTCCCAACCTTCCCTATTACATTTATAACCTCAGGCAATTAGGTGTAGTAAAAGACAAGCAGGAGTTAAGTTACACTTTAAATAATGTATTATTGATAATATTCATAAATAATAGCAATAAGTAAAGTACGTTTGAATATTGGCAACCATAAAACCTGATAAATGGTGTTGTGTAGTTTCAGGCGGCACACGGACTTGTTAGTTACTTAAAATGTCTCTAGTTAGCACTGGAATTACCAGAGCCAACGAAAAAACTCGTAAATCCGGCCCACCTTAAATCCCTTCACACCTCTCCGTCAGCGTCTTTTGTCTTCTAAATGTGTCGATAAGCCCAAGCTGCATGCAGCCTGTTACAGTATACCATCCCCCTCACCTCCTCAGAACGGGCAAGAAGTTCTCCCAGTTCCTGCCATGATTGATTATCTGGGAATGAGCTACCCAGAATTCCATCCGTCCATCCATTATCCAACCCGTAAATATCCTAATTACAGGGTCACAGGGGTCTGCTGAAGCCAATCCCAGCCAACACAGAGCACAAGGCAGGAAACAAACCCCGGGCAGGGCGCCAGCCCACCGGAAGGGCAAACACACACACACATACACACACACACACACCAAGCACACACTAGGGACAATTTAGAATCGCCAACGCACCTAACCTGCATGTCTTTGGACTGTGGGAAGAAACCGGAGCACCCGGAGGAAACCCACGCAGACATGTGGAGAACATGCAAACTCCACGCAGGGAGGACCCCGTAAGCGAACCCGGGTCTCCTAACTGCGAGGCACTACCCAGAATTGTAAGGGGAAATAAATTGATGTGTGTTTTGTGTCTACAACAATCTGTGTAAACACATCGGTAAAACAGAAACGTTTTTTATGTTTTAGTAATAAATAACAAAATGTAGACATGAACTGTATAATGTGTGAAGGCTGATGGCCAAATATCAAATAAACACTTAAAAAAGGTACAAGTACAATACGACGCTTCTGTGGTGTAGCAGTAAGATACTCAGACTTATAATCCGGAGGTCATGAGTTCGAAACTGGCTCCCTGGCAAGTTTACCATTTTGAGCAGTGAGCTGCTCTTATTGTTAATATTATACACTAAAAACATACATTTGAGTTGTGTCTGTAACAGCCAGTGTAAATTTATAATACTTGTAAAAGTTAGTTTTTTTTTTTTCATTTTTATTCTCTCAGTCACTATCATAATACAACACCCAGATCTGATGCGGTTACTTTTTATCTGAACTGGGAATAACTGTAGATGTGAGTGGTGTTTTGAGACGATGGAACTGGACATTCTCTGATCTGGAGGGATGAAAGCTGACACACAAACGCTGGTGAATCTGCCTGCTTCGTATCTCACCATCACTTGAAATTTTTTTTATTCAATTTTATTGAGTGTTCCTGCTCACGCTGAATTAGTATGCACCTTATGGCCCGTGATGTCAAAGCCGCGCTGACAAAAACAGAGACATAGGTAGATATGATATTTGGAATAACTCATTTTATGAGTTAGTTCATTTCGGAAAACATTGTGGCACTGATGCAACATTATTCATATTCATTCACATAACATCTTGCGCTTGTAATCAGTGATCACCTTTTTTTTTTGTTTCGATCTTGCCAGTCTCCACGTTGCTGTATGCTGTTTCTTTTGTACTCCAGGACATGCAGAGGAAAGAATAGTACAGAGAGGTCAGTTCCATGCTATGTGCAATCATCAGATTCAAATGTTAACAGTTCCCACACACCCAAGGACCGTCCCTTCTGCGTTTACGACATGTGTACCTGTTGCAATGTGCACACTTCTCTCTGTGCTGCGGTTACTATTACACTGAAGGGGCTGGGGAAGCAGCGGTCTTGGAACAGAAGCTTGTCGATGTTGCATCCTCTTTTGCTTTATCCATCGCCTTTTCTTGTAAGAAGTGACGACGAAGCTCCTCTGCAAGGTGAGCCATGAACACTCTACTTTTCTCAGTGGTCCCCGTGCATGCCTTGTACAGTACATGTGAGTTGATTGCCACCAAGTCAAGCTTGTTATAGCACACAGCAACTGGCCACCTGCGTGCTCCTTCTCGCACTGAATAAGTTCACGCCTTCTGGTGCCCGATGTCAACACGGCACCAGGGAAAAAAAGAAAGAGACAAATATATGTGACATTTTGAAGAAATCATTTTATGACCTGAATAGTACCAATCAGAAAACATCATCGCACTAATGCAATATTATTTGAAAACGAACAGCGTCAGATCAGCTGTAAACGTATGGCATTTCTAAAAGTTAGGTTTTTTTCAGTCTTATTCTTTCAGTCACGGTGACTTTAAAATGAGTTCATCAAGGACACAGGGACACAGTTGGAAACTTATGAAGGGTAAATTTCACACAAACATTTGGAAGTTTTTCTTTACACACAGAACCACAGATACTTGGAATAAGTAGTGTGGTAGACAGTAGGACTTTAAGAACTTTCAGAACTTGACTTGATTTTATTTTAAGACAGGGGAGTTTAGTTGGGCTGAATGGCCTGCTCTCATCTAGAGTGTTCTTATGTTCTAACCCACGGGTGTCGAACTCCGGTCCTCGAGGGCCGCAGTGGCTGCAGGTTGTCATTCTAACCATCTTATTCATTAGTGACTAGTATTTGCTGCTAATTAACTTGTTTTGCCTTACTTTTAATTGAAGCGACTCAGGCCCCTTAGTTTGTCTATGTTTCCTTAATTAGCAGCCAAATAATAACGAGACACAAAACAAGCTGCCACATGACCAGCTCACCTGTGCCCATCACACAACATCTGAAAATAAAGAAAGGTGATGGTCTTGATAAGGTTGATCTCTCTGGTCACCAAAACATTTTGACGATGTTTTTAGGAAAAACAGACAATCAACAGTTTTGGAAATGTCGGCTGTGGCAGAATGAGAGCAGCAACAAGCCATGCCATTAAATAATGGGCTTAATTAACAGAAATTATCAGCTTCTCATTAAGAGATTTGTTGGAGTGAAATTGGTTGGAGTTTGAAATCCCAGTTTATCTGGTCATCTGCTGGCTCGTTTCACGTCTCATTTCTGTTTGGCTGGGTCTCATGCCCCTGCTGCATATGTTCTGGGGGAGCAACCTTGGACAGCTCAATACCTCCCCATAACGCTTGGTGTCAGCCTACCAGACCGACGGTGATTTCCCAGCCTCCATGGGAGATGGAGTCCTCCACAGCCAGGTTGGGAGCTGGGATGGCCGCTAGGGGGTGCTGCATGGAGTCAACAGCCCGGCTGGACGAATCTTCAGCCCCACCCGGAAGTGCAATTAGGACCAGGTGGTCAAGCACCTGGAATGCTTCCGGGTGGGCTATAAAAGAGGCCAGTCACCAGCACTCGAGGCCAGAATCGGGAGGAGGAGGACGAAGCTAGAGGAGGAGTGGTGGTAAAGGAGAAGAGTGTTTTGGTGTTTTCCTTTGTGTGTTTTGCTTTGGGACTGTGTTGGGCTGTGTGACACGGGGAAGATGTGTCCCATGGCTGAAGAACAATAAAGCCTTTGTTTATTTTGTACGTGCCTGTGCATTATTCTGTGCCGGGTCAGGCGCAATATAGCACCTTTATTACAGCTGTCATTTCATGAAGAAAGGAATCAATTCAGAGGACTGAATCCTTAAAAATGGGGCCATTAAAATGAAGGGAAAAGGAGTTAATTAGCAGTGAAAACTGGTCACTGATTAGGAAAAGAGTCAGAATGAAAACCTGCAGCCACTGCAACCCTCTAGACCCGGAGTTCGACACTCCTGTTCTAGCCAATGGCACTATAATTAAGTCTCATTGGCTTAGAAAAATTTCCCGGGTGAAGCTGAGTAACACAGCTAGTCTTTCTATATAATACGCTACCACGTCTGTCCGTTTGTCTGTCCAGGATTTTAAATCACCTGTAGCTCACAAGCCGTTTGAACTATTGACCTGAAATTTGGTACCCACATACTACGTGACGTCTGCTATCCGCTTTCGAGGTGATGATTGACCGCCAAGGTTATTCCTCTTTCTATTTTTATTTTATGTTATTGTAGAATCAACTCTGAGCAGAGGCCAGCAGGGTGGCAGTGCGGCTCATTTGTATGGGCCCCATTCTCATCCCTACCACCTTCGCCATCACTTCCCCTACATCTTCATATCTTAAATCATTCTTGAGGCAGATTGAAAACTTAAATGCCAACTTAAGGGAAAAATTAAGGAAAACGTATTAAGTAATTGCAACACGAACTCTGACTTAATCAGTTTTAATGTGAAAAGATGCAGACAAAAGAAGAGAAGAAGCAGGCCGCTAGGGTGGAGAAAAGAAGAAGAGCTGCTCAGGAAGCAGCAAGCACATCAACCTCTGAGCAAACGAATGGTAAACTTACAGAGAAAGAAAGAGGATGAAAACTAGAAATACTCAAGTCAAGTGTATAACGTGCAGTGCGCCGTTACTGGTATTTAGTATAACAGAAAACATCCAAAAAACGGCAAGTATTTTGTTAAAACTGAATTGTAGCTGCACTGGCAGCTGCCTCATGTAGTGCCAGATAAAGAGCTGGCACCCTCAGGACTGAGTCCTTTATTCTACTTATTACTGCCAGGACATGCTTGTTCTACATCCCTGTAACTCTTAAAAGTGAAAGAAAGGTTAATGTTGATCTTGTTGGCCTGAAAATAAGTGAGTGCTTGATATTACTTAAAACGATGATGACGTGTTTCGCACTGCTCAAGTCAGTCCCTCTCTATGTGAAGTTTATTGTTTTTTCTCCCACATTCCCCCAGAGCTGTGCAGATTAGGCTGGGTGATGAATGTAAACTGACATGTTAAATGTGAGTGAGGGTGTTTAAAACTTTTGACCTATCCAGAGTGGGATCTCCCCTCAAATCCAATACTGCTGGGATAGGCTTTGGCTCCCCGTGACCTAAAATTGGACTGTGTGGGTTTAGAGAATAGAAGGACAGAGGGAAAATTTCAAAACAGGAAACCTTTTTTGCATGTCAGTTCATTTAAACCATTCACACATAAACTGAAGTTTAACTTTGGCATAATTAAATCCCAAAACCAAAGGCAGCTGTACAGGTGAGTCATGTTAGGCTGATTGCCGTTTAGCACTATATGTCATCTTTGACGGAGGCCTGGCAGTTAGCACTTTGACGTGTGAGTTTTCCAAGCAGCAGAAGACAACTAACAGACTGCAAAACTACAAAAAAAAATGGCTTCTCATGTCAAGGGGGAACAAACTCAAAACTAATGACAGGCTATGGCAAAGAGAAACAGTGGTTGGAAGTCAACACTCGCAGACAGGGATCGATGGACAGTTGACACAGGATAGTAGATAAATGCCTCAAAAATGACAGCAGAGTTGAATCAGCATCTCTGACACTCCAAACGTAATGAGGTTCACAAAGCTTGAACGTATGGCAGGACTGCCGTTTGTATCAAAGGCCGGCACACAAAGGCACATAACCTGGTTTAACTCTTTCAGGGCGGATGTAGACTTTTGTCAGGAATATTAGAACATTAGAACACTCTAGATGAGAACAGGCCATTCAGGCCAACAAAGCTCGCCAGTCCTATCTACTTATTTCTTCCAAGAAAACATCAAGTCGAGTTTTGAAAGTCCCTCACGTCTTACTGTCTACCACACTACTTGGACGCTTATTCCAAGTGTCTATCGTTCTTTGTGTAAAGAAAAACTTCCTAATGTTTGTGCGAAATTTACCCTTAACAAGTTTCCAACTGTGTCCCCGTGTTCTTAACGAACTCATGTTAAAATAAGAGTCTCGATCCACTGGACTAATTCCCTTCATAATTTTAAACACTTCAATCATGTCACCTCTTAATCTTCTTTTGCTTAAACTGTAAAGGCTCAGCTCTTTTACTCTTTCCTCATAACTCATCCCCTGTAGTCCTGGAATCAGCCTAGTCACTCTTCTCTGGACCTTTTCTAGTGCTGCTATGTCCTTTTTGTAGCGTGGAGACCAAAACTGCACACAGGACTCAAGACGAGGCCTCACCAGTGCATTATAAAGGTTGAGCAGAACCTCCTGCGACTTGTACTCCACACATCAAGGCGCTATATAACCTGACATTCTGTTAGCCTTCTTAATGGCTTCTGATCAGTGTCGGGAAGCCGATAGGTTAGAGCACAGTGGCCTCCATCATCCGTAAGTGGAAGAAGTTCGAAACCACCAGGACTCTTCCTAGAGCTGGCCGGCCATCTAAACTGAGTGATTGGAGGAGAAGGGCCTTATTACTAGGACTCCTAAATCCTTCTCATAAGGTGTACTCTCGATTTTCCGACCGCCCATTGTGTATTCAAACCTAACATTTTTACTTCCTATGTGTAATACTTTACATTTACTGACATTAAATTTCATCTGCCACAAATCTGCCCAAGCCTGTATGCTATCCAAGGCCTTCTGTAATGATATAACGGATTCCAAATTATCTGCTAGTCCACCTATCTTGGCATCATCTGCAAACTTAACCAGCTTGTTACTTATATTAATATCTAAACGATTTATATATATTATATAATGCTTTTAACATTTTACCCTAATGCTGTCAAGTTTGTGTTGCTGACCTTAGCGCTGTATGTTCAGCTCAGCAGCACAAATTTAGAGATTTCTGAAATATTGAGACAGATTATTTAATCCAGGAGAAGGAATAATTCAATTGCCCGAATGTTTGCCTCTGGAAATGTATTTTTGTGGACACTTCTACATCTGGCGTCTGCAAAGCAAATACATGAGTGCAACGGATGTCCGCAGACTACAATATCCTTAACAGTAACCCCTATAAGGGTTTACAAGGCCACATAATCAGAATATTCGTGAAGAAAGCTACCTCTGTGAGGACGATAACACAATTCCTCTAATCGGATTATGGGTTAAATGGTGTTTTACAAATCAGGTTTCTGTGAATAATCTTTGTGATTGTAAACGTTCTAACTGAGTGTAGAGTGAGAATGAGGTGGGACTGTACTGAGGAAGAGATAGCAGAGTCGTAGATGGAGATGAAAGAAGGGATGGGATCCTTTGAAATCTTTTGGAAGCACTGACAGAAGAGCCATTCCACTGTAATAGACATGAACGTCTACTGTATATTAGGAATGTATCGAGGCTTACATTATTGTCTACTTTTATTGTATTATTTTATTCTGTATCTCTTCTTGTTTTTATTTCAATAGATAGATAGATAGATAGATAGATAGATAGATAGATAGATAGATAGATAGATAGATACAGTAGATACTTTATTAATCCCAATTGGAAATTCACATAATCCAGCAGCAGTATACTAATACAAAAAAACAATATTAAATTAAATAGTAATAAAAATGAAAAAATAAAAATAAAAAAGCAGACAATAACTTTGAGTAATGTTAGCATTTACTCCCCCGGGTGGAATTGAAGAGTTGCATAGTGTGGGGGAGGAACGATCTCCTCAGTCTGTCAGTGGAGCAAGACAGTGACAAAAGTCTGTCACTGAAGCTACTCCTCTGCCTGGAGATGACACTGTTCAGTAGATGCAGTGGATTCTTCATGATTGACAGGAGTTTGCTTAATGCCCGTCGCTCTGCTACAGATGTTAAACTGTCCAGCTTTACTCCTACAATAGAACCTGCCTTCTTAACAAGTTTGTCCAGGCGTGAGGCGTCTTTCATCTTTATGCTGCCTCCCCAGCACACCACCGCGTAGAAGAGGGCACTCGCCACAACCGTCTGGTAGAACATCTGCAGCATCTTATTGCAGATGTTGAAGGATGCCAACCTTCTCAGAAAGTATATTCGGCTCTGACCTTTCTTACACAGAGCATCAGTATTGGCAGTCCAGTCCAATTTGTCATCCAGCTGCACTCCCAGGTATTTATAGGTCTGCACCCTCTGCACACAGTCACCTCTAATGATCACGGGGTCCATGAGGGGCCTGGGCCTCCTAAAATCCACCTCCAGCTCCTTGGTTTTGCTGGTGTTCAGGTGTAAGTGGTTTGAGTCGCACCATTTAACAAAGTCTTTGATTAGCTTCCTGTACTCCTCCTCCTGCCCACTCCTGATGCAGCCCACGATAGCAGTGTCATCAGCGAACTTTTGCACATGGCAGGACTCCGAGTCATATTGGAAGTCTGATGTATATAGATTGAACAGGACCCGAGAAAGTACAGTCCCCTGTGGCGCCCCTGTGTTGCTGAACACAATGTCAGACCTGCAGTCCTCGAGACGCACATACTGAGGTCTGTCTGTAAGATAGTCCACGATCCATGCCACCAGATGTGAGTCTACTCCCATCTCAGTCAGCTTGTCTCTATGGAGCAGAGGTTGGATGGTATTTCTGTAATAAATCTCCTTTATTTTGATATTCTAACATCACTGGCATTTTTCTGAGATCACACAGCGGTGCTCTCTATTTTCCACAATGTGTATTTACTTTATTTCCCAATTTGTGACTATTTTGCACCATACACTAATGCTCTTTCAACCAATACATTTTTTTCTTCTTTTTCTATGGGTCACAGTGGTGGATCTGAACCTCCTGAAGGAAGAGGTGAGGCTGTTTAGCTGCACGCCACGCAATTACTCTGTCTCCCTAAGAGAAGAACTGAAGCGGACAGACACGATCTTCTGGCCTAGTTGCCTGCTGGTCAAGCGATGTGGAGGTAACTGTGCCTGCTGTGCTCACAGCTGCTATGACTGCCAGTGTACCGCCACCAAAGTCACCAAAAAATATCATGAGGTATGTACAGCCTATTGTTGGAGATGACGCACTTTGTATTACTGACTCTGCACTGTTCTGAAGAATAAGAAATGTATATATAGAGAAGAGCTGAAATTGATGACATTTTTGGTTTACAAATTAATTTATACTGTATATAAATACTGCATCAAAAAAAATACTTGTAAATGTTATTGATTTAAAAAAAATGCTCAAAAAAATTAAAGGAACACTTTGAAAACACATCAGATCTCAATGGGAAAAAAAATCCTGCTGGATATCTCTACTGATATGGACTGGGTGATGTGTTAGGAGCGAAAGGATGGCACATCATTTGATGGAAATGAAAATGATCAACCTACAGAGAGCTGAATTCAAAGACACCCCAAAAATCTAAGTGAAAAATGATGTGGCTGGCAGGCAGGCGAGTCCATTTTGATGAAATTTCATTGCAGCAGCTCCAAATCGTACTCGGTAGTTTGTATGGCCCCCACGTGCTCGTATGCATGCATGACAACATCCTAATGAGACAACGGATGGTGTCCTGAGAATCTCCTCCTAGATCTGGACCAGGGCATCACTGAGCTCCTGGACAGTCTGAGGTGCAACCTGGCGGCGTTAAATGGACCGAAACATAATGTCACACCCAGAGGTGTTCTGTTGGATTGAGGTCAGGCAAGTGAGCGTGAGGGCCAGTCAATGGTATCAGTTTCTTCAAGGATTTCATCCCGATACCTAATGGCAGTCAAGGTGTCATTGTCTAGCCTGTAGTGGTCTGTGCGTCCCACCATGGATATGCCTCCCCAGACCATCACTGACCCCCCACCAAACCGGTCATGCTGAACGATGTTACAGGCAGCATAACGTTCTCCACGGCTTCTCCAGACCCTTTCACGTCTGTCACATGCGCTCAGGGTGGAACTGCTCTCATCTGTGAAAATCACAGGGTGCCAGTGGTGGACCTGCCGATTCTGGTGTTCTGTGGCAAATGCCAATCAAGCTCCACGGTGACCGCTAGAGGACCTCAGGTCCTCAGGCCACCCTCATGAAGTCTGTTTCTGATCGTTTGGTCAGAGACATTCACACCAGTGGCCTGCCTGCTGGAGGTCATTTTGTAGGCTCTGGCAGTGCTCATCCTGTTTCTCCTCGCCCAAAGGAGCAGATACCAGTTGGTCGTGCTAATGGGTTAAGGACCTTCTACGGCCCTGCCCAGCTCTCCTAGAGTAACTTCCTGTCTCCTCGAATCTCCTCAATGCCCTTAAGACTGTGCTGGGAGAAACAGTAAACCTTCTGGCAATGGTGCGTATTGATGTGCCTGCCATCCTGGAGAAGCTGGACTACCTGTGCCAGTTCTGTAGGGACAAGGTATTGCCTCATGCTACCAGTAGTGACATTGACCGTGGCCAAATACAAAACAAGTGAAAAAACAGATGAGGAGGGAAAAATGTCAGTAGCCTCCACCTGTTAAACCATTCCTGTTTTGGGGGTCGTCTCATTGTTGCCCCTCAAGTGCCCCCGTTGTTAATTTCATGAACACCAAAGCAGCTGAAACTGATTAACAACCCCCTCTGCTACTTAACTGACCAGATCAATAGCCCATAAGTTTCATTGACTTGATGCTATACTTAAAAAGTGTTCCTTTAATTGTTTTGAGCTGTATATAATGTCTAATTTTCTAAGCCTCTTTGTCCTGAACAGGGTCGTTGGGGGTGCCGGAGCCTATCCCAGCTAGCATAGGTCAAAAGGCAGGAACAAACCCTGGAATAAAGCCAGTCCATCGCAGGGCAGACACACACACAAACCCCACATTAGGCCCAATTTAGTGCTGGCCATTCATGTAACTTGCATGTCTTCAGATTGTGGGCAGAAACCAGAGTACCCGGAGGAAACCCACACAGGCACGGGGAGAACATGCATATTGCATGCAGGGGGGACCCGAGATGCACACCCTGATCTCCTTACTGTGAGGCAGTGGCAGCACTATCACTGTGCCACCATGGTGCCCGTTCCAGTTATAATGACTTTTCTAAAACAAGATGTTCTTATTTAATAAATGACATAATAATATTGATTGATGTTCTTTGAATATCGACAGTGCGTGAACTTTACACAACTTGTCACATATAATTGATTTCCACCTCAGCCGGTTACACATCATGGCAAATATGAATCATTTTAGAAGTGCACAACATCTGACCAGGGGGGACACTCATTAACTGAACTTCTTGCAAATTTTCTTCATCTAGAAATTGTTCTTTAATTTCAGAGCACAGAACCTCTTCCAATGTCTTTATGATGGATGCTAACAGGAGGTTGAATACCCATGGCCATGGGGTTACTTTTTTTAAAGTATTGTTGTCTGCATGTTGTCAGTGTTTAAGCTTTCAAGTTATTCACTTTATTTGTGCTCAACAGTAATGAAAGCAGGTCTATAACATTACAACGCTGACTGGGCTTCCCCACCTCACAGTCCTACAGCAGGAGAGGAAACGACGTATCTGAACTGCAACCTGTCAGAGACCGGACAGCATAAGGGGAAAAGCAGAGGGGGCGGAGCCTGGAGGGAACGAAAAGAACGAGTCGCTGAGGAGTGCGGAGGTGATTCAGGACGATAGAGAAGATAGAATAATGAGAGAGATGTGCAAAACGGTGCTAGCCAGAGCAGGGAGGGAGGCCACAGGCGCTCGTGTTATTCTTGTTTTGATGGTGCATCCGGGATCTTAACATCGGTCTGATGAGATGGAAACCATGGTAGGGACTGCATGGCATGATTAAAGTAAGGTACTCCGGCATCCAAGAAAAGATTACCTGGTGTCTCGTGTGGTTCTTTCACTACAGTATTCATGAAGTATTTTAACTTACACTTCTTACATACTGTACATAACCATAACTCTGTAACAGTTAACAATATTTTGCTTAACTTAGCAAGGGGATGGTGGAAAGTGCAAAAGTGCTTTTATTAAAACGAACCAAAAACAAAATCAAAACAGTGTCCACAGTGCAGTGATTCAAAAACGGCCATTAATAAATAATCCATAAAAACAGAAGTTGAAAAATCCAAAATAAGTAAATCCATTAAAACGAGGTTAAAAACAACAGGCTGGAAACAGTCCCCTCTTAAAAACCTGGTGCCTTCTTCCTTTAGCTGATGGCTCCCCTGCATCTCCCTTTCAGGCCCTGCAACAGTGGAGTCGCCCTACCTGCAGGTGCAGCTGCCTTCCACACTGGTCCGGTAGCCTTCTGTCCCCTGGCTACGTAGCGCTCATTCCTCCGGACCGAGACTTGGGTCTTTTTTTTTTCCCCCCATCTGCACTCACACTACTCTTTTTTATAATAGGGATATGGCACAGATGTGGCGATTAGCAGCCCTCACTGTCAATGATGGACACAGGCGATCCCGCACCTCTGCATTTCAGTGCAGAAACACCCATGCCTGTATCGCTCCTGGGAACTGCTCCTGCCACACTACCCTCCTTAAGCCGTGGTGATTATTTATTTAAGAAACTGGCCATTCGTTTAGAGCCGTGGACCCGCTATATCACACTTTTCAGTCACCTTCTTTATATCTTCTTATATACAGTAATACGCTACCGTGGCTGTTCGTTTGTCTGTCCAGGATTTGAAATCACCTGTAGCTCGCCAACCGTTTCACCTATTGACTTAAAATTTGGTACTCGTATACTATGTGACATCTACTATCCGCTTTCGGGGTGATGATTTTTTTTATTCCTCTTTTTATTTTTATTTTATTTTATTGTAGAATCAACTCTCGGCAGCATGCAGCAGGGCGGCCGTGTGGTGCATGCGTACGGGCGCCATTCTCATTCCCTGCTACCTTCGCTAATCATTGTTGAGGCAGATTGAACACTTCAGTGCCAGCTTAAGTGAAAAATAAAAGAAACGTACTAAGTAATTGCAACACAAAAACTACCTTAATTAGTTTTAACGGGAAAAGATGCTGACGAAAGAAGAGAAGCAGCGGGCCGCTAGGGTGGAGAAAAGAAGAGCTGCTCAGGAAGCAGCAAGTGCATCAACCTCTGAGCAAACGAATGCTAAACGTACAGAGAAAGAAAGAGGATGAAAACTAGGAATGCTCAAGTCTAGTGTATTCACTGCACGTTATCGTGCAGTACGCCATTACTGGTTATGGGATAATATTTGCCATTTTCCAATCCTTCGGAATTTCACTAGTGTGGAGTAACTTCCTAAAACCATGTGTCCAGGGTTTATACCTGTACTCGCTATCCTTCTTAAGAACTTGAGGATAAATATTGTCTGGTCCTGGTGATTTGTTTGATTTCAGCCTATCCTTATATATAATTTGATACTATCCGTATGTATGGTGTTCACGTCAATACCTCGACTCAATACAAATTAGAACCATGCAATCGGACTCTGCCTCTGTAGTTAGAACATCACGTGACAAACGCGGACGCAGTATTGCATGATTGGCTAAGAATGTTCGAATACTTCAGTGACGCCGCTGGACGGCCGAGTATAGTAAGTCGGTGTTGGTTTGAGCAGATAACAGTAAGTTCGGTTGGTTTGTGGACCGTTGGTTTGGTGGGGCGTACTTTCCAAGACTAACATCATCAACTGACTTAAACCCTTCGACAGCTCCAGAACCATAAGTAATTTAGAACGTATCGCCATTTGCTTGGTACGTCGAAATCTATCTTTGGGCAGTTCGGTTTTGGCATCCGTCCTTCTGACATCTATTGTCAAACTGAGTAATGACGGCTGGTTATTAATAACGGTCATTGTTTAAATTTTAGCCGATCTCAGATCTAAAATGACCACGCCAACATAATTATTACTCCGACTCTGATTAGAGTCGTAAAATACGGTTTGTTTTGAAAATTTGTTTGCTGGAAAAAATCAAATGAGGTGCGCCGAAGACCTGAGTTCACGTCTCACAGCCCCATTTAAACAGGAAGCTCTTCATTACATCGGCCAAAAAGGTCTATTTTAATGACAAATCAGTGCCATGATAACAAAATCATTTCAAGGACTTAAAAAAACAAATCGTTCTTTGCAGAGAAAGTATGGATTTCACAAACGTAGAATTTGTAGCACGATTCGATCGGGCTCCCAGTCGCTAGTTTAATCTAATTTCATCAGAGCGTGCCTTCTTAGACACTTTCTTATGAGCCATTAACATTTTCAGTCCACAGAGACTTTGACGATCTCCCTCTTACGCTCTAAGTGTGTAAACCGTGTTTAATCCCTTTACACTTTTAGTACCTTTGTTTCTAAATGAGCAGCTCCATCAAAAGCCTGCTTCCTATGTAAGTAGTTGCTTTAATATATTTTCATCAGCATACTAATTACTTTTGGTATTCTTTCTAGGTTCTCCAACTGAGACCAAAAAATGGTGGAAAAGGATGGCAAAAATCGATGACAGATATCCCATTGGAACATCACGAGGAGTGCGATTGTGTGTGCAGCAGCAGCAGCAGCAGTCCTGATGGATAAAAGAACACAATTCAAAGTTTTCACTAAAGCACAATCAGATGGTATTGAGCTCTTAGGGTACAACTTTTCAGTCCCCCCCCGCCTTTTGTCTCCAGGGGAATTTTTAAAATGAATGAAGTACTGGGAAATGCTGACTCCGTTGGCCGGGATTTTTGGACATATGGATGGCACTTTGTGTTCCTAAGGAGGGCATCGTTTTATCTTGAGATTTGTGAAAGCGAGAGTAAATCACAAGTGGAAATGAGGAAGCAGGGATTGCTCACAATTTCTCCCAAGAAATCTTGTTGAAGTGTGGATTATAAGACAAGCCGGCAACATTCTTAAGAGGAATAACGTTTTTGGAACTCTCGATTTTGCTTTTAAACTTATGCTGCCAGCACTGGACCTGTACTCCCCACAGACCTCTGTGTTTAGGAAAGTTCATTTTTCTTAATATGATCTTATTATATATATTTTGGGGGGAGGGGGGGTTGGTCTACTTTTTCAAAAATATTCTTCTGTATATTAAAAATGAAGCATTTTGCTTTTGTCGTCTATCCTACTCCTTTAACATAACTGTAGATTTTATTGAACTGCAAATGAATCAACCCGTTTCATCCTATTTTGCCACATTTATGATTCTAATGTTGGCTTGCTTTGTTCGTTTTTTAATCTTTGGTCCCAAATTAGACAGTTGCCTTAAAAAAATATTTGTATTTTTAGAAACTGTTTTAATAAAAAAAAAACAAAAAAAAAAACGGCGCAGCACAGAAATGGCATGCTTTAGAAGCTATTGTGATGGAGACGAGGAGTTACCTTTTCATATGCAGTTTTCTATTGTTCAACTACTCTTTCCTAGAAATGATTTTATTTTATCATTCAATTTTTTTTTTTAGAATTTTAATCAGTTATTTTTATATTCCTGTACAGGTCTCCTTTTTATTTTTACTAAATGTGCATGTATTTAACATACTTTGTCAGCTTTATATAAGCATTTGATACTCATGAAGAGAAAAGGCATTCTTACATTGGCTTTTTGTATTTAAAAGAACCATTCGATTGAAGGGAAGCTGACATATTAATGAACATAAATGTGTATGGGTGGTGCTGTTGCCTCATGGATCCGGTTTCCGGAGTTCAGATCATGCAGCCCCAGTCGCTGTCTGGTTGGAAGTTTACATCTTCTCTCCATGTCTATGAGATTTTTTTTTACTTCAGGTAGTCCAGTTTTCATTGCCACATCACCAGTGACTGCGTGTGTTAAGTTAATAGGCAACGCTATGCTCACTGGCCACTTTATTAGGTACACCTGCTTGTTAACGCAAATGTCTAATCAGATAATCACACAGCAGCAACTCAATGCATTTCAGCCTGTAGACATTGTCAAGACGACGTGCGGAAGTTCAAACCGAGTATCAGAATGGGGAACAAAGGAGACTGAAGTGACTTTGAACGTGGCCTGGTTGATGGTGTCAGACGGGCTGGGCTCAGTATTTCGGAAACTGATGATCTACTAGGATTTTCACGCACAACCATCTGAAGGGTTTACAGAGCAGTGACGTGCGGTGAGGTTCATGGCTGGTGAGGCACTGACTCCTTCAGAATGAGATTTACAAATATATAAACCCAAAGGAGTAGCTTATTCACTATTCAGTTGGCAGCCTGCACATTGACTACTGGTTATGTTTCAGTACACGTCATTTACACACACATATAGGTAAGGTACATATCTGGATAAGAAAGAACGTTACATGTATAGCGGCGAGAGAAAGTGAAGAGAGCGCGTTTGCTCGGCACCCTCTATGTGTTTTAAATTTGCATTGCGATTTCACAAGTCACACTCATTCAATACAAATTAAAGTACAGAAAGGTGTACGAGGAAAACGGGTTTCAGTTTTGAACTTAATTAAAATATTTAGTTGTTTTTAAAAGCTTTTAATTCTAATGCTTTAATCAATTTTAATACAGAGTGTTCAGCAAAAGGATATCAAGAAAAACAAAAGAATATTTTATTTAACGTCAAAATTTTGTTTTTAAATATTGGATTGTTTTTTCGTAGTCTGATCCCATTTTTTTTATAAATGAAGTCCATGGGAATATCCTTCGCCACGAAAATCTCTGTCACTTTCTTGTAAAAGTCCTCCTTATTTTCCTTTAGTTTTAGAAGTCTTAATCTTCCATTTTGGCAGTCAGTCGGAGCAAAAAATAAAAAGGAACAGCCCGCTGCAGTGCATTTGACTTTCTGATATTGCTAACGTATTGGCACCTCTGCATAGAACAACAGCAGCAATGAGCACCTGTTAGGCTCACATGTGCCCCCTTTCAGTGCGGCACGGTACTGTCTGCCTCACTTTGTGCCTTTTCACTGCGGTTTAATGTCTGATTAGCAAGACTAAATATGTCACACACATTCATTACACATTTTAGCCAGATGGTGGAAAGTCAGGAGGTGTAATAAACGTGTCTGCAAACATTATATTGGCGACATACAGAGAGACAGCAGCAGGCACGCGCCAATTGCATGCATCAATCCCATGTGTGAGGGAGAGCACAGTCTGAGGTGAGGTGAGACTTCTGCAGGTCGCTGCTGCATGTCAAGTTTCTCCTCTGTATTTGAACAGGAAATGCGCAAATTCAGCGATTTCGACTATAAAATGATCAAAATTATTGGAATCATACAGAAACCAGTGGGCAAATTTATTTTATGTTATCTTTACTTTTCATGATGACAGGTGAAGCTCTCCCTCACCTGCCTCTCCTGACCGCACGTCCCTGCTACAGGGAATGGTCTGAAAAAGGAAAAATATCCAGTGAGCAGCAGTTCTCTGGGTGAAAGTGCCTTGTTGATGCCAGAGAACAGAGGAGAATGGCCAGACTGGTTTGAGCTGACAGAAAGGCAACAGGAACTGAAATAAACACTCGTTACAACCAAGGTGTGCAGAAGAGCATCTCTGAACACACAACACATCGAATGTTGAAGCAGATGGGCTATAGCAGCAGGAGACCACACCGGGTGCCACTCCTGTCAGCTAAGAACAGGCAACTGAGGCTACAATTCACAAGGGCTCAACTAAATTGGACAATAGAAGATTGGAAAAACGTTTCCTGGTCTGATGAGTCTCGATTTCTGCTGTGATATTTGGATGGTGGTGTCAGATTTTGGGGTCAATACCATAAAAGCATGGATCCATCCTGCATTGTATCAATGGTTCAAGCTGGTGGTGATGTAATGGTGTGGGGGATATTTTATTGGCACACTTTGTGCCCCTTAGTACTAAATGAGCATCGTTTAAATGCCACAGCCTATCTGAGTATTGTTGCTGACCCTGTCCATTCCTTTATGACCACAGTGTCATCTTCTGGTGGCTAATTCTAGCAGGATAATGCGTCATGTCACAAAACTCAAATCATCTTCAACTGATTTCTTGAACATGACAATGAGTTCCCTGTACTCAAATGGCCTCCACAGTCACCAGGCCTCAATCCAATACAGCACCTTTGGGATGTGGTGGAACGGGAGATTCATATCATGGATGTGCAGCTGGCAAATCTGCAGCCACTGTGTGATGCTGCCATGTCAATATGGACCACAATCCCTGAGGAATGTTTCCAGCACCTTGTTGAATCTACTCCACGAAGAATTACAGCATTTCTGAAGGCAAAAGGGGCTCCAACCTGGGCTAACAGGTATACCTAATAAAGTGGCCGGTGAGCATAAATTGACCTTGATAAAAGGAAATTATAGGAACTCAGAAAAAAAGCTGTTGATGTACTACAAACTGTATAGGAGCATCTGGCCATTAAAATTGAAATACTGTGAAAAAGGCATCATACTGGTGTGGAATGTGGAGAATGGATAGGTCATGGTGACAGGACTGACCCTAGCATTTCTGTATAGTTTATATACACATAAAAGTAAAATTCTGGTTTGTCTTGTCTTATTGTCTCACATACGCTTTAGGATCATTCATGCAGTTGATGTTGTACTGATATAACTGGCTTCAGACAGCATGGCGGTGCAGTGGCTTAGCACACCTACCTCATAGATTTGGTGTCATGGCTTTGAAACCCACGTCTGGTCCACCTGCTGTCTGTGTGGAGTTGGCACTTTCTCCTTGTATTTGTATGGGTTTTGCTCCAGTGTTCCTCCCAGAGCCCTAAAGACATGCCATGTTGTTATCTAGCCCACATACTGAAGAGCAGAGTCATGGATCTGCTGGAGCCTATCCCAGCTTGCACTGTGGCTCAAAGCCAGGAACAAACCTGGATAGGGTACCAGTCCATCGCAGGGTGAGCAATGGCACAAACACACCCACCACACACACACAGGCTAATTTAGTATCACCAGTTCACCTAATCTGCATGTCTTTAGACATTAGGAGGAAACTGAAGCACCTGGAGGAAACCCACAGGGAGAACATGCAAACTCCATGCAGGGAGGAACTGGGACACAAACCATGGACAGGGCGCCAGTCTATCACAGAGCAAATACACACACACACACACACACACACACCACTAGGGCCAATACAGTGTTTTCTATTCACCTAACCTGCATGTCACTGGACAGTAAGAGAAAACTGAAGCACCCAGAGGAAACCGATGGGGAGAACATGCAAACTCAATGTAGGGAGGAACCGGGAGGCAAACCCTGGACAATCTGCCAGTCCATCACACGACGGTCACAAACGCACACACTACTAGGGCCAATATAGTGTTGTCTATTCACCTAACCTGAATGTCATTAGACAGTGAGAGAAAACTGAAGCACCCAGAGGAAACCTACAGGGAGAACATGCAAACTCCATGTAGGGAGGAACCGGGAGGCAAACCATGGCCAGTCCATCACACAACAAATACACACATA
>JANRMT010062823.1:9210021-9222913 GCA_026402145.1 Polypterus bichir lapradei
CCAATCTGGTTATTTTTGTGTCTCACCTCGTATATTTATTGTATTGGTATTTCCAAAAAAATCAGTGTTTAAACTTTAAATACATGCTGTACAGCAAAGATTAATCAACACAAACATTTGAGCTAATAACATGAGCCTTAAAAAACACAAAAATCTCAACAAATAAATGATACTCAATTGGTAAACCATACAAATGGAAATGGCACAGTGTGAAATTACTATGAATTATTTATTACACTATGTAACACAATTTTTGTTCCTGGATTCCAAGAGTTATATTTCAACTGCTTATGTCTAAAGCCTATAGAAAAACGACTACATTCAGCACAAACTTTGATTTTATGACCGCAGCCCAGAAAATTTTGTATTTATAGTGACAAAACAAGGGAATTTTTATCTTTTCGTTCATGCGGTCTGATAAAGAACAACACTTGCATGGTAAATAGACAAAGACAGTCAAAACCACGCAAAAAGGTTCAGAAATAAGTAGGTCTTCTAGATTTGCGACTGTACTGCAAATCGCTTTCTCGAAGAAGCCCCCAAATGTAGTCCCCCATCGTGTTTTCGTTATACTGTCCTTGGTAACGACGTTCAAAGTCCAGTATACCCTGATGAAAGCGCTCGCCTTGCTCCTCTGAGTAAGCTCCCATGTTCTCCTTGAATTTGTCAAGATGAGCGTCAAGGATATGGACTTTGAGAGACATTCTGCATTCCATTTTGGCGTAAATCTTTATGAGAGTCCGAACCAACTGCACATAGTTTTCAGCCTTGTGATTACCCAGGAAGCCATGAACCACCGCAACGAAACTGTTCCAAGTCGTTTTCTCCGTCCTGTTCAGCAGCTTGGAGAATTGGTAGGATCCACCATACAGAAGTAGCAGTTGCTTGAGTGGTCAGTCGGTTGCCGCCAAATTCGCGGGATAGCAAACTTCACGGCTCTCTTTTCTCCCCTGTACCAACCTTCAAGAGTTTTCTTGCAATATTCGCATGTAAAATGAGGTGCCCAGGGTTTGTCTTGATCCCCGACAGGCATGCCGAAGTATGCCTTGTAGGCCTCACACATCTTACGACATGCTTTCACGGAATACTTTACCGCTCTTGTCTTTATAAATTGTCCACAGACGTAGCAAAATGCATCTGCTGGGTGCAAGCAACCTCTTGATGCCATCTAAATCAAATCAAAAAAATAACATAAACCGAAATGTTGGTTCGAGTCACCTGTGCTTTTATACTTGTACGACTACTATTGGACAGTCCGAGAACGTTCTAGAAAGTTCTAAAAGTTTCTTGAAAGTTCTAGATAATTCTGGAAAATTCCAGACACTTCTGGACAATTCTAACAGTTCAAGAATATTCTAGAAGACTACTCAGTATTGAATGCGAATTGAGAATTTTCTCGAAAACAGACAAATTTCAAAATATCATTGTCCTGATCACAAAAGCAAAGTTTTTGTGGAACAACAGCTATTTTCTATTTTTTTTAGGCATAACGGGTTAGGAAAACACACTTTGTACCCAGGAACAAAATCAAGTGTTCAACACAAACTTTTGAGAAATTTCTTTTCAGAGAATTGAGTTGAAGTGACGTTAACATATACGCTTTTACGTTGTGTATTGCTTGAGATCCGTACACAGACATGCACGTGAGGTTGTAGAGGTGACCGTGATACTAAATCAGAGGCGAATACCAATGTCCACTTGTAACAATATAACAAATATTTATTGTTTAATATAGTATAATATTTATTTATTGACAACAAGTCACAATATACACAGATTAGCATGTGGCCCCTAAACTCATGGGGTCCCCGGGCAACTGCCCAGCGTGCCCATGTGTTAAGATGGCCCTGGAATTACAGTGGATTCAGATAGTACTCAGACCCCTTCACTTTCTGCACATTTTATTCTGATACAGATTTCATTTTTAATGCATCCATTTGCCATTTGTGCCCATCAATCTACACTTACTAACCCATAATGACAAAGTGAAAATGTGTTTTCAGAAAGGTTTCAAAATGTACTAAAAAAATAAAAATAGAAATCTCTCATTTATAGATTTCTTCAGACCCTTCAGTGTTTTATAGGAGCCCCTTTGGCAGAAATTACAGCTTGGAATCCTCTTAGGTAAGTCTCTACAATAGGGGGTCTCCAACTCCGGTCCTGGAGAGCTATAGTGACTGCAGGTTTTTATTTTAACTGTTTCCTTAATTAGTGACCAGTTTTTGTTGCTAATTAACTTAGTTTTAATTGACGTTATTTTCAGTCTCCATCCATCTATCCATCCATCCATTATCCAACCTGCTATACCCTATCTGCAGGGTCACGGGGTTCTGCTGGAGCCAATCCCAGCCAACACAGGGCACAAGGCCGGAAATAAACCCTGGGCAGGGCGCCAGCCCACCACAGGGGGTGCACGCACACACATACACACACACACACACATCAGGAACAATTTAGAATCACCAATGCACTTAACCTGCATGTCATGAGCACCGGGAGGAAACCCACGCAGACACGGGGAGAACATGCAAACTCCATGCAGGGAGGACACGGGAAGCTACCACTGTGCCACCATGCCACCCTCTATAACTATTGAAAATGTAAAATAAAAATATAGTGATACTTAGGGCTGAGGGTACCTGGATCTTATAATTCTGCTGCATCAACAATGAATGGGTGAAATGTAATAATAGATTAGGCGAGAAAGCTTTAGTAGACAGCAAAGGCATAGGAGGCACGTTACACTGCAAGAATTGCATTAATCTTCACCGCTGCGCTGTTGTCAAAAGCAGCCTTATGGGAATAAACTGTTCAAGCCGCTTGAGAGCAGGAAGGGCCCAGCTGTCCTGTGTTTCCTGATGAAGCGCTTCCCCATTTGATTACTTTGTGCTTGTGACTTGATTAATTGGCAGCCTACCTGATTTTGAAACTGCGGTTATCAACCCTGCTGCAAGAGAAATAAGAGGCTTGGAGCCATTTCATAATATCACAATAGAACTGCATATCTGTGGAAAGGTTCTCGGAGTTTTGTTTTTTTTGCGTTAACATAACACAGCATTTTTGGATTATAGTAAATGAAAATGAAAACGCTCAAAGCCTTAGACAAATTTATACCAACACAGTGTTCTGTTTTATGAGTCTGTGGCTTGGCAGGCATCCGAGGCGATCACGATCAACAGTGACTCTCTGTGTTGCCTTTTCCAGATTTACTTACATCTGGGTTTTCTGAACGGGACATTTAAAGTTTGTCTGTTTATCAGTGACTGTTATGTTTTTGGTGTTATGGAGTTGCAATTAAAAGTGCAATGGAAGAAACGATTAGTTTTGAGTAAAACTCAGAAAGCAGCTTTGTGGAGTCCAGTGACTCTGACGTTATGTAGTGGGTAAGCAATTATCTGGCCATGCTGTTTAAAAAACGAAAGCCCTGTTTATGTATAAAATAAACTGCAGTTGAATGGCTGACTTAAAAACAAGTGAGATGGCTCAACATCTTTAGATCTCAAATTGAAGTGCTGTTTCTCCTGATTTTCAACTCACCCCTGTGGCCCGTTGAATAATTATTACTTCATTTAAACTATATCGACAATTTCTTGTTATTACCATGCAAGCTGCCTCTGAGAAGGTCACTTAAGTGATTAACAAACCCCTGGTGACATCTGGAAGGTGTCTGAGCTAATCCTAATATATGCATTTACAGGAAGTGGACAATATAATGAAACAAAAAAAAAAGCTGATAATGTAATGTTATTAAGGACCAGCAGCCATAGCACATGCTCTTCAGAAGAGGTCATCCACCTGAAGCTAGGCATATTTGGGTCTGGCTAGTACTGGGATGGGAGAACAACCAGGAAAAGTTGGTGAGGTGTTGGCGAGGCCTGCAGGGGGTGCTTACCCTGTGGTCTGAATGTGGATCCCAATGCCCGAGTGCAGTAACGGGGACATTGTGCTGGAAAAATGGCAAAATGCTTTGGATGAGGCGTAAATCCAATGTCCTGACTCTCTGCAGACATCAAAGATCCCTGGGCATCCTTCGTAAAGAGCAGGATGAACCCTGGTGTCTATCGTATATACTCGCAGATAAGTTCTCCCGCGGATAAGTCGGGACTTGATTTTACCATATAATTTCTGGTATTTTATAATGTCGGTCGTATAAGTTGAATGCGGAAAACTTGCACTATTGGCAAACTGTAGCCTTTCTCCGATGTTCCTTTAGGACAGCAAAAGCTTTTTCTTGCCACATTTCACATTGTGGTAATTAATTTGGCTTGTTATGATGTGTTTTAATAGTTGTGAAGTTTAGATTTTATATCTTAAAGCAATTAAGCACATTTAGCAAAGTTCACTTCTTCTTTCTTTCGGCTGCTCCTGTAAGGGGTTGCCAAAGCGGATCATCTTCTTCCATATCTTTGTGTCCTCGTCATCTTGCTTTGTCACACCCATCACTTGCATGTCCTTTCTCACCACATCCATAAATCTTCTCTTAGACCTTTTTTCCTCTTACATGGCAGCTCTATCCTTATCATCCTTCTCCCAATATACCCAGCATCTCTCCTCTGCACATGTCCAACCCAACACAATCTCGCCTCTCTGACTTTGTCTCCCAACCGTCCACCTTGAACTAACCCGCTAATGTCCTCATTTCTAATTCTGTTCATCCTCGTCACACCCAATGCAAATCTTAGCATCTTTAACTCTGCCACCTCCAGCTCTGTCTCCTGCTTTCTGGTCAGTGCCACCGTCTCCAACCCATATAGCTGGTCTCCTGTCATCCTGTAGACCTTCCCTTTCACTTTTGCTGGTACCCTCTTGTTACAAATTACTCCTGACACTCTTCTCCACCCATTCCACCCTGCCTGCACTCTCTTTCACTTCTATTCCATAATCCCCATTACTCTGTACTGTTGATCTCAAGTATTTGAACTCATCCACCTTAGCCAGCTCTACTGCCCTCATCCTCACCATTCCACTGACCTCCCTCTCATTTACACACATGTATTCTGTCTTGTTCGTACAGACCATTCATTCCTCTCCTCATCATATCTCCACCTCTCCAGGGTCTCCTCAGCTTGCTTCCTACTATCGCTACAGATCACAATGTCATCAGCAAACATCATAGTCCATGGGGACTCCTGTCTAATCTCATCTGACAACCTGTCCATCACCATTGCAAATAAAAAAGGGCTCAGAGCCGATCCCTGATGTAATCCCACCTTCTACCGCAGACTTCACCACTGTCACACTTCACTCGTACATATCCTGTACAATTCCTACATACTTCTCTGCCACTCCCGACTTCCTCATACAATATAAAAAATTTAGCAAAGTTCACTATATACCATAGATACTTGTGTTTAAGTTCTCCCGTTGATTAGTCGAGGCTCGATTTTACCGTTTACCGTAATTTCCAGTAGTTTATAATGTCGGTTGTATAAATTGAATGCAGAAAACTCACACTATTAGTCTAAGAGATTATGATATGCTAATGTCCACCTTAGAGAATATTTTTTCTATGTATTGTGCCTACATGACCACATGGTAATACCCAAACTATTACAAAGTGACGTTTGCACTGTTTTGTGTTTTTTTTTATCTCACACCCTCATACACCTTTATCGTAAGAGCATCCCTTATCTACGATGGAGCGTTCAATCAGAAGAAATTATGAAGCTGGTTTAAAATGAAACATTGTTGAAGTAGAAAAATAAATTGGTAACTGCGCTGCTGAAACAAAATTCAATGCGTCTGAGAAACTGATGTGAGATTGAAGGAGGCAAGAAGATGTAAAAAAAAAAAATTAACTATCGCATTTTTGAATGGGCGTATAAGATGGGGTCTGATTTTATGATCGATTTTTCGGGTTTCAAGAACCGACTTATACGTGAGTATATATGGTAGGTTAAATTGCCCTCCATTGCTGAATCATTCTGGCCCCATAATCATCCCTTGTCTCTAGTTGGCTATTCCTCTCACCCCTTCACCACCTAACAGCTCATGTGTGGTGAGTGTACTGGTGCAAAAATGGCCGCCTTTGAATCATCCAGGCGGATGCTACACATTAGTGGTGGCTGAAGTCGCTCCTCACTCACTATGTAAATCACTTAAAGTAGTGAGAAAAGTGCAATATAAATGTAAAAATTTATTAAGAATGAAGTAGGGCCAACCTTTGCATTTGGTCCAATGGTGTATGTCCATCTAGGAATGATGCCATACAAGATCTGCACTGTGTGTAGTGGGATGCTGATCCTTCCTTCAAGAAGAAAAGGAATGAATGAAGCAAGTGGACATCTGCGCCACACAATGCACTCCTGGGGGTCAGCTATTACAATATTAGAACAATCTACACAAGAACAGAAGGTAGTCTGTTTATCAGTGACTGCTATTTATTTATATTTTTATGGCATTGTGGAGTCGCAATTAAAAGTGCAATGGAAAAAATGATTAGTTTTGAGTAAAAAGCTTTGAGGAGTCCTGTGACTCTGATGTTATGTAGTGGGTAAGCAATTATCTGGCCATACTGTTTAAAAATGAAAGTCCTGTTTACGTATAAAATAAACTGGAGTTGAATGGCTGACTTAAAAACAAGTGAGATGGCTCGACATCTTTAGATCTTAAATTGAAGTGCTGTTTGTCCGGATTTTCAACTCACCCCTGTGGCCCGTTGAATAATTATTACTTCATTTAAACAATTTTGACATATAAAATAAACTGGAGTTGAATGTCAGGTCAGGTCAGGTTGGGGAGCATGCACTGGTGCAGTGCGTTGCCATACCCGACACACAATGAAACAGCTTGGGATCCTGGTTGGCAACCCCCCAGGCAGACACATGGTCCAGTGCCACCCTTCTAGAAATGACCCTCTATCTGTCTCTGCCAGGAGTTACGTGGGTGTCCCCTTGGCCTGGTCCAGCCACTTGGGTTCTCAACAATGAGGATCATGTGAGCCAGATCACACTTGAGGATTCATGCCACATGGCCGTAGTGCCCTAACTGACTCTCCCTCACAATTCAGGTAATGTGCCTCATTCAGGCAAAGTCAAAGCAGCGGTACCCAAAGAGACACAGTACCAAAGGATTCCAGTCTTCATTTCAGGTCACTGGATAGCATCCATGTCTCGCAACCATATAGCAAGACAGGGTATGACATTAAACTGCATCTGGCCCTACAATTTTCAGGGAAATCATGGGGATTGGTGGCAGGATTGGCACCCCAGCCACCATAAAAAAAACTTCTTGTAGGTCTGAGATGATAGAACGGACTCCTTTCTTCTTTTCTCGGGAGTAGCTCTGATGAAGGGGATGAGGAAAAGCCCTCGGGAGCCCCATCCCCAGAAGAGTCAAAACCATCAGAGAGCCAATGGGTTCCGGCCTATCAGAGATCAGAACTGGTGTGGTGCTGAGGCGTCACCCGCTGCACGGCAGCACTTGGGTCCCAATTTGAGGTGGCCCATCCAGGTAGGCACGTGGAACATCTTGGAGTTGAAGGCTGACTTAAAAAGAAGTGAGATGGCTTGACATCATTAGATCTCAAATTGAAGTGCTGTTTGTTCTCTGGCCCGCTGGATAATTATTACATCATTTAAACAACTACTATTTTTCTATTACTTTGTTCAGCCCAATAAAGCTTGCCTGTTTCTCCACTTAATTTTTCCAAAATGACATCAAGTCGAGTTTTGAAAGTCTCTAAAGTACAACTGTCTACCACACTACTTGGTAAAAAGTTGCGAAGGCACAAAAAGAGGCTTGAAATGTGCATATGCAGATTTCTACGGAAAGGTCGAGTTTAATAAAAGAAAATGTGTCTATATTTACAGCATTTCTGACACCTCCATACGCAACATTTCCGAGAAACTGGGAAATGACGACACTCTCGATCAAGAAGAAAAATTCAGCCAAACAAGTTAAATTTTGACTCACATAGATAATAATTCAAATTACCAAGTCGTTATTATAATGTGTGTTGACGTAGCAAACATATTACACTTTAAAAGTGATGAACTTGATGTACAGAATATTTTAGTTCCCTTTTAAGAGGGCCAATGCTGCGTATTTTCATTGAAGAACTACTTGTTATCACTGGCCGGCAGGTTAGGGTTATCTCAGCCAAGCTTCGCTCCGTCATGCCGTCTACGCTGGAAGCCATTAGATGACCGGTGAGGCACAACATCCAGTTTTCGTACAGTATGGGTGCACATACACAAAACATAACAGGTTTTGCCAACGTCAAAAAGAAATTTGCAGTTGTGTTAGGTTTTCTTAACGTAATTGTATCAGTTGAAAGCACTCATGTTGCAATAAAGGCACCTAGCGATAATGAAGCTAGGCAGTGACATTCCATTAACACACAAGTCATCTGTGATGCCAAGAAGAGACTGACAAGCGTCATGGCTTGGTGGCCTGGTTCACCCCATGATTCTTGCAGATGGTGCAGTACATGATGGCTGGCGGGCTCCAGTAAGTTAGCTGGCTAAATATATGGCCTGTACTATTCAATGTAACAGCAATCACGTCATTACATGTGTCAGGTGATAGTGGCTACCTGCTCAGACTCTGGCACCTGACACCTTTCCTTGACCCCCCAGAGCAAAGAGGAGAGACACTAGAATTTTGCACATGCTATATTATAATTACCGAGCTCACCATAGGACTCCTCTAATGCAGGTGGCGGTGTCTGGAGGTGTCAGGTGGGAGGCTGCTCCACCAACCAATGAAGGTTGGCAGCATTGTGATTGCATATGCATGAGATTAATTAGCATAGTCCATGCATTGATGTGCGCATGTTAAGAAGATGATTGTAATTTATAAAAGGTAAACTGCGTAGAAGTGTGAATAAGCCAGGATTTATAATTTTATAAAGTCATTTTTTTTTTTATTTTGGCATACACGTTTTCCTGCTTTTTGGCATATGCCTACTTTCTTTATTAAATCCATGCAGAGTTTTAATTTATTTATTTTTTTATTAGATGTTCAATAATGTTTAGGTCTGGTGACTGGAGAGGCCCTAGTACACATTTGAGTTTTCCCAGTGTTATAAATGGTATTTTGTTTCCAAATCTTTAAAAGCACATGACAAAGATAAGTTGGGGCACCACACGGTGAACCTCTATAATAGTCAGGTTGATTTGGTAAAAATATAAGAAAAGAACATACAATATGGTCAACGCACTGGTCATCCAGAAAACGTCGTGTTCAGATGCGAGCCTTAAACTGACTGTTGACTTGCAGTACTGCCAGGTCTTATGCATAATGTTTGAGACAAAGACACATTTTTTTCTTGATTTATGTACCCCTCTGTCCCACAGTTTAAAATTACAAATCAAACAATTCAGACATTGTGATTAAAGTGCACATTGAAGACTTTCATTTAAGGCATTTGCATACATTTTGGTCACACAACATAGAAATGACAACACTGTTTCTAAATGTTTGCCCCCATTTCAAGGAACCATAATGTTAAGACACAGCAATGGCAGGTCCATTAAAGCCATCACATTTAGGATTTTGTCGCGTATCCCTTGTATGCAATGACTGCTTGACGTCTGTGTTTCATCAACATCACCAGGTGCTGAGGATCTTCTCTCTGTCAAGCCTCTGATGCAGTCATCTTCAGCTCCAGCTTGTTTCGGGGGGTTTGTCCCCTTAAGTTTTCTCTTCTATACATGGAAGGCCTACTCACTTGGACTGAAAAACTCCTGTGTTGCCTTAGCTGTATGTTTGGTTAACTTGTCGTAGGACAAAGCGCCATCCATTGAGTTTGGAGACATCTATTGGAACTTGAGCAGATCAGATGTTTCTCTATACCTCAGAATTCCTTGTGAGACTGCCATCAGCAGATCCATCATCTATGTAGAGAAGTGTGCCAGGGCATGTGGCAGCCATACTACACAAGCCATAACACCCCCAGCACCATAATGTTTAGCAGATGAGGTGGTCTGCTTTGGATCTCGGGCGGTTCCTTTTCATCTCCACTCTCTGCTCTTGCCCTCACTCTGAGGCAGGTTCAGCTTTCTCCTGTTTGTCCACAAGACCTTTTCCCAGAATTCTGCAGACTCTTTAAAGTCTTTTTCTCTCAAACTGTAATCTGGCCATCCTTTTTCTGTGGCTTACTAGTGGTTTGCATCTTGCAGTGTGTCCTCAGTATTTCTGTTCATGAAGTCGTCTGCAGATAGTTGTTTCTGAGACACACCCATTTTAAACACTTCAGAATTCTTTGTGCATAACTCCAAACTCATTGGATGGCACTTTGTTTGATTTGTAATTTTAAACTGTGGAGCAGAGGGGGAAATCAAGTAAAAATGTGTCTTTGTTCCAGAAGCTATGGAGGGCACTGTGTGTTCAGATAAAAATACGCTGAACATCTGGCCAACATTTTAAGTGATGTCTTTGTCCATTAAGCCATCTCTCTTCACATCTGAGATTAAAAAGATGGACAAGGAAAATGAGAGTGCCACCCTATGGCTCAGTGTGGAATTACTATTGTTATAGAAGCCATGAAGATGCCCCCACTCAGACGTGTCAATGTAAAAATAATTTTTTTGGGGTTTACAATTCATTGCTGACTTTTGTTTTTTTAGGTCAACCTACATTTGATAATTTTGTGAATATTTTCCAGTTCAGTGAACAGTTGCCCATATTTTGCTATGGATAACCGTCCAGAGTTGCAAGACGTGTGACATCACCGCTGCAAATGGATAAACGGCTGGCATCGTGCAACCTTCTGTGTTATTCAAGATATGGATAATTCCATTGAAGTTTGCAAGTGTGATTTGTTTTGCTTTATCTGGGTTAAAAGACTTTGGCCATGTTTATTTCAATATAATTTCGGGTTAGTGTTTACAATTTTACAGCACGGTAGCACAGTGGGTAGCGCTGATGCCTCGCAGTTAGGAGACCCAGGTTCACTTCCCGGGTCTTCCCAGCGTGGAGTTTGCCTGTTCTCCCCATGTCTGCGTGGGTTTCCTCCGGGTGCTCCGGTTTCCTCCCACAGTCCAAAGACATGCAGGTTAGGTGCATTGACAATCCTAAATTGTCCCTAGTGTGTGCTTGGTGTGTGTGTGCGCCCTGTGGTGGGCTGGCTCCCTGCCCGGGGTTTGTTTCCTGCCTTGAGCTCTGTGTTGGCTGGGATTGGCTCCAGCAGACCCCCGTGAGGATATAGCAGGTTGGATAATGGATGGATGGATGGATGCTTACAGCTTTATCACATTTTCGATTTTATTTTTTTTTGGCTCCATGCTTGGCTGGACACTAGCTGCATTTCAACTTCCAGGTCTCGTGATGCTACCACATACCACACAGTGATTAAACCAAAGGGCGTCTAGCTCTTTATGTACCATATCCCTAAAATGAAGCCTTCAAATCCATGACCCACGCTCGTGTGCATGTGTATAACCCTGGACACTCCAACCAATAAGTAATCTCTTGCTTTCGGGCATTTCACTTACACTGAAATGGCTTTGCTAAATTTTATTCCCTTTCTCACACCTTGGCAGGACACATCCACTCATCTAGGGCTTGGGCGACTGGCATAGCTCAATACAAGCCCTCACTTTCTTGGAAGCAAGCTCCCATGTAGTTGCATTGCCACTTCATTCTCTGGAGCTCTCATCGGCACATCAAGGTGAGCACCTCTTGTAACTAAACAAAACGGAAAATCAATAAATAATTAATCACAACACAAGTAATCACTGTGTCCATAGAGCAACTTGCCGCAGGTCTCTGCTTAATTACTTCAAAAATGTTTACTTAAACAAACCACTCTTCAAGATTCAAGATTCATTTTTATGCATCACATACTGTACTCTATTAACCAATGTAGGTCTGATTAGCTCAACAGACTGTCCATTAGAGAAATAATATAAGTAACTAGCTGTGTAAGCCTGTGCTGTAAAAAGCCCGGAATGCGAGAAACTATTGAAATCGTCAGGAAAAAAACTGAAATGCAGAGTCGGCGATTTCGTTTTGCGGACGTGCTCACCCTCCTCCTTGTCTATCAGCGGCTAAGCGAGTTTATCTCTCCTCAAAGGTTTTGTTTTGCCGATGTGCTTGCCTTGCTTGTCTATCAGCAGCTAAGTGAGTTTCTCTCTCGTCGGCGGTTTCACTTTGGCAACGGAGTCACTTTCTTTCAGCTTCATGCTGTAGCCTTGTGCTTCTTTCTTCTTCCGACTCGTCAACTTGGGGCTGCCTTGCCGACTCTTTGAGCTTCATGCTGTAGCTTCGCACTTCTGGGCTGGACAGACAGACACACACACTTCCATGCATAGACATTTATATATAAGATGAGCTGTTTAGGCCATGCTGTAAAAAGCAAAAAGCTTGGGCTCCTAGAAACAATTGAAATTGGCATAAAAAAATTGAAATGCAGAGTTGATGGTTTCATTTTGTGGACGTGCTCGCCCCCTTTGTCTATCAGTGGCTAAGTAAGTTTCTTTCTCGTTTGTCTTTCCTTGGCGGTTTCACTTTGGTGATGAAGTTGTTTTCTTTCAGCTTCATGCTGTAGCCTCGTTTTTCTTTCTTCATCCAACTCGTTAACTTGGGGACGTCTTGCCGACTCTTTGAGCTTCATGCTGTAGCCTTGCATTTCCGGGCTGGACAGACAGATGCACACACTTCCATGCGTAGACGTTTATATACAGTGGTGTGAAAAACTATTTGCCCCCTTCCTGATTTCTTATTCTTTTGCATGTTTGTCACACAAAATGTTTCTGATCATCAAACACATGTATCCATTAGTCAAATATAACACAAGTAAACACAAAATGCAGTTTTTAAATGATGGTTTTTCATTATTTAGGGAGAAAAAAATCCAAACCTACAGTACATGGCCCTGTGTGAAAAAGTAATTGCCCCCTTTGTTAAAAAATAACCTAACTGTGGTGTATCACACCTGAGTTCAATT
>JANRMT010062823.1:9223313-9241492 GCA_026402145.1 Polypterus bichir lapradei
GTGTTTGATGATCAGAAACATTTTGTGTGACAAACATGCAAAAGAATCAGAAATCAGGAAGGGGGCAAATAGTTTTTCACACCACTGTATAAGATAGAAACTGTTGATACAGATGTATAAATAAAGAATATGATAAGGGTATTATATTGGGAGACCTTCCCCAATGGGATGACACGAAGAAGTGCGACTGCTTTGTCTGTTGAGGGTTGCTTATCCATTGCCAAGGCAACTTCAGGTTCGCAGCGCCACAGAAACAAATACAAACTGACGGCTGCCATGGGTGAGTTACCCGATGGGTGATGCAGGGTACATTATAACTTGGCCACTGACTTGGCCTTGGCCCTGCTTATATGCTGTGTTTATGCATAGGAATATGGTAGATCCTGCTACAATAAATAACCTTGCTGTTCCTGTTTCGTGTTGAATAAAACTGGTTTTGCTAAACTAAGACTAAGCCTTGTCTTTGGGGTGCAAAACAGCGACTCACACGTCACAATATCAATGAATAAATACATAAATTAATTAATTAATAAAAATTATTTAGATAAATAAGGGTTGAGCAACAGTGGCATGTCTTGATTAAGAGGTATTATGGCCTGAGGGTAGAAGCTCCCTCTAAGTCTCTCAATTTTGGCCGTAAGACTATGGAAACATTTTCCTGATTTCAATAGGCTGAACAGGCAGATCACGGGGTGTTAAGGATCTTGTAGCTGCCACATAAATAGATGTAATGTGTTTTTCTGCTGTCTGTTGGGTTCAGTGACGTGTGGCTGGTGAGGTACTGGCTCCTTCAGAGTCAGATTTACAAATATATGAATCCAAAAGAGTAGCTTATTCACTATTCAATTGGCACCATGCACATTGACTACTAGTTATGTTTCATATCTCATCAGCATTCTTTACACACACATAGGTAAGGCACATATTTGGATAAGAAAGAACAACACATTTATAACGGCGAGAGAGTGTGGAGAGAGCGCATTTGCTCTGCACCCTCCATGTGTTCTAAATTTGCCGTTGCGATTCCACAATTCATAGTCATTCAGTACAAATTAAAGTACAGAGTGGTGTACAAAAAACAGATTTCAATTTTGACCTAAACTGAAATATTTAGTTGTGTTTAAAAGCCTTTAATTCTGACGCTTTAATCAATTTTAATGTAGACTGTTCAACAAAAGGATAACAAGAAAAACAAAAGAATATTTTATTTAAGGTCAAAATTAAGTTGTCCCTTAGTTTGCAGCAAACCTTTTAGCTCCGGCGTTGGTCTTCCATTATTTATCACTTCCTATTTTGACTGAAAGTCCAGTTTTGAGAAATTTTTAAGCTTAGATATATAATCTTCCATTTTGGCAGTCATTTGGAACAACAAATAAAAATAAATGGACCTCTGCATTGCACTTGACTTTCTGATATCACTAAATTATTGGCGCCTCTGCATAGACTAACAGCAGCAACAAGCACCTGTTGGGCTCACATCTTCCCCCTTCAGTGCGGCACGGTACTCTCTGCCTCACTTTGTGCCTTTTCAGTGCGGTTTTATGTCCGATCAGCAAGGCTAAATATGTCACACACATTCCTTAAAGATATTAGACAAACTGTGGAAAGTCATGGTGTATAATAAATGTGTCTGAAAACATTATATTGGCGACATACAATGAGACAGCAACAGGCATGCACCAACAGCATGTATCAACCCCGTGTGTGAGGGAGAGCGCAGGCTGAGGTGAGGTGAGGCTCGTCGCTGCCGCACCTCGCGTTTCTCCCATGTATTTCAACAGGACGTGCTCAAATTCAGTGATTTTGACAATATACATTGATGTTTAGTGGGGTGTGGGACTGCTGCTGCTTCCTGCTGAAGTCCATAATGAGCTTCTTGGTTTTACTGACGTTTAGCTGTAGGCTGCTTGCTTGACACCATGAAGCCAGGTTCTCTATTTCCTTTATGTAATCTGCCTCATGATTATTTGAGACTCAGAACCACAGTGTCATCAGCTTGATTATGGATGTAGAGCTTAATCTGGCTGCACCATCATGGGTATACGTAGAATACAGCAGGGGGATTAAAACACATCGCCTTCAGTTAGTTTAGTGGTGTTTATGGGGGCATCACCATCTTGGTATACAGTCGTGGCCAAAAGTTTTGAGAATGACACAAGTATTGCTTTTCACAAAGTTTTCTGCTTCAGTGTTTTTACATCTTTTTGTCAGATGTAGAATTACAAGCATTTCATATGTTTCAAAGGCTTTTATTGACAGTTACATTAAGTTTATGCAAAGAGTCAATATTTGCAGTGTTGGCCCTTCTTTCCTTTTCAAGACCTCTGCAATTCGCCCTGGCAGACTGTCAATCAACTTCTGGGCCCGATTCTGACTGATGGCAGCCCATTCTTGCATTATCAATGCTTGAAGTTTGTCAAAATTGTTGGGTTTTTGTTTGTCCACCTGCCACTTGAGGATTGCCCACAAGTTCTCAATGGAGAGTTTCTTGGCCATGGACCCCAAATTTCAAAGTTTTGTTCCCCAAGCCACTTAGTTATCAGTTTTGCCTTATGGCCCGGTGCTCCATCATGCTGGCAAAAGCATTGCTGGTCACCAAACTGTTCTTGGACAGGTGGGAGAAGTTGCTCTCACAGGATGTTTTGGTACCATTTTTTGGTGCCATACATTTCCTGTCTTCCTACAGTTACCCCGATCGTTGCAGACACGGAACACACATGAAATGTATGTATTCCAAATAACGATATATTATTTACCCTGTACAATTTCAAACACCTCACCTGACTTCAGCCAGCGTTTGAGTTCTGAGTTGGGGTGAGTGAGCAGGCTGCCTGCTGCCAGTGCCGAACGACACTTTTGCAAAACAAAGACGCTGATGAGGAGATGCAAAGGAATTTAAGGTGTGCCCAGAATTTACAACTTTTTTTGTAGGCTTCAGGGATTCTAGTGTTAATGATGTGACAACATGCAGCTTCCCAGTGTTCTGGAATGGCAACAGTTCTATTTTCTAGATTCACTCACACAATTCGACAAAATGATGTGAAACACAGTCAAAAAAAAAAGATAGGTGATAAAAGTATTAACAAAAGAGTAATAAAATAATAGGAACGATGAAAAAAATGGAAATAAGAGCAAGGACACCCTGCAATCATTTCAGGTAAGCTTTGACTTCCGGCCACTGTTTCCTTTTGCTGATGCAGTTTGGTATATGTTGTCATGTTGAGACTGTTCACCTCCTGACACATTAAATTTTTATTTATTTTATTTAGTTATTATTTCTTTTTTTAACCAGTGCTCTTGTAATTTGAGCACCAGCTACAGTATATGACCACATTTGAACTCTGGTAGCTGCCTCATATTTCTTTGAAAAATCCCATATCAAAGTGCTGATTGTCAGACCTTTGTTAAGGCTGACACATGCTGCTGACTGGCAGTTGACCGAGGATGACTCGCCTTTGCAGCTGCATTTAGAAGTGGGATTTACTTACTTTAAAGTTCAACTCCTTTTTCATGTGGTCTGTTCATTATTTCGTCCACCCCCTGTAACTTCTTACTGCGTACTCAGATTGCACTTTGGAGACAAGCTTTGTAGTCAGTGTTACTGAAGTGCACTCTGTAATAAAGTTTTGTGACGCAGTGCTTATGATTCGTTCAGGCTTCCCTGCAACGATTTGACAAACAGTCTTTGTGGGTGAACTAACCCAAATCTAACATTCCCAATCCCAAGTCTAACTGCATGATTTGAATGAATGACGCCATACAAAGATTTTGTGTAAAATGATAGCTAGTCCACTCTGGGGTAAATTGTGGAATATAGGTCTAGCACTTAAATCTAAGCACAGAAGCGTCACCCAAGTGAAATCGATTCATTATTCAATAGGATCTTGTTCTCTTCTACAGAACAGACTGCATGAACCTAATCGGTCACGTTTCAAGACTGGCCATTCCACTAGTTATTAATGTAGACGTGTTATGGCTGGCTAGAAGTACCACCATGTCATCTGTCGTCATCCCGCTAGACCACTCTTCTGCCTTCGACACTGTCAAACATCAGAGCCTCCTTGCTACCCTCTCTGACCTTGGAATCAGTGAGGACTACTCTCCCTCAGGTATTTGGGTCCTACCCCTTGAGTTGATTCTACTAAGTGTCCTGGCATGGAGAGATCTCAACAGTGCTCCAGGCAAGTATTGAGGTACCCCAAGGATTGGTACTGGGCCCTCTTCTCTTTATACACCTCCTTACTAGGCCCTATCACCCCATGGTTTCTCTTATCACTGCTATGCCGATGATAAGCAACTGTACCTGTCGTTCCTTTCATAGGACCACATGGAATCAGCTAGAACGTCTGCATGTCTGACTGATATTACAACTTGGTTGAAGGAACACCACCTTTGGGCCTGCCTGGCCAAGACAAAGCACCCTACCTTTGTTCAGCTCAGCTCATTATTAATAACATCCATCAAGCCTGTACCCAAACTTGGGGGGGTGATCTTCAAGGATCATGTTGCTATGGTCTCTTGGTCTTGCAGTTTCACTCCACAAGATCAGACCGTACCTGACAGAAAATTCAGCAAAGGCAAAACACCCCCCAAAAAGGGAATGGTTTTGCAGGTGGTGGCCACAGACATTTGCTCTCTCCTTATCCTTCCTGACTGATTCTTCTCTAGTTTTGCATTTTGCTAGTGTCCTTGTCACTACTGGTAGCATGAGGCGATACCTGCAGCCGCTCTGTATGTTGTGAAATAAAAGACTGGACACACAACGAAGGTTTGGGGCAGCTGTCCGTATACTTTCCCTGACTGAAAAAGGGCTTAAATTAGATTTGTTGTGCATATGTTCAAGTCCAAAGTAGATCTGTCTCGGTAGGGATGATGGCGCTTTTATAAGGTGACTCAAGGGAAGTGATGTCATCAGAGCGGGACAGGAAGTGATATCCTCAGAGGCGGGACAGGCAGAATTTCCCATATCTGGTTTGTCGAGAAAAAAGAGAGAGGTTCAGTGCAACCTGCCGCCCCCAGGCCAGGCGCAGAAATTGCGTTTTCTGGTCCCTTTGATTGACTCCCAAACAAAGTGTGTGACAGCGTACAATCGCAAGAAGCTGGGAATTTCCAGCACCAGGAGGAACCCAGGGCCCACTGCTCCAGTATAAGGTCTGACAATGGCTCTGAGGATTTAATCATGGTGCCTAACAGCAGTCAGGTTACCGTAGCCTAGCATGTGGAGGTCTGTGCCCACAGCTGAACTGGTCAAGTTGGAAGATGTTGCAGGATGCATAATATTCACCATGGCGTCTTCCAGACTCGTTCACGTCTGTCACATGTGCTCAGTGTGGAGGAGCTGCCAATTGTGGTATTCTCTGGTGAATGCCAATTGAGCTGCCACTGAAGGACATCAGGCCCTCATGCCCCCCTCATGGAGTCTGTCTCTAACAGTTTGGTCAGAAACATGCACACCAGTAGCCTGCTGGAGGTCATTTTGCTCCTTCTGTTCCCTCCTCTTACAAAAGAGCAGGTATCGGTCCTGCTGATGTGTCGATGAACTTCTACGGGCCTGTCCAGATCTCCTCGTTTAACAGCCCACATCCTGGTATCTCCTCCATGCTCTTGAGACTGTGCTGAGACACACAGCAAACCTTCTTGCGATGGCATTATGGATGTGCCATCCTGGAGGAGCTGGACTACCTGTGAAACCTGATTTCTGTTCCAAGTACTTCTCTATGTTACCAATAGTGACTATGACACTAACAAAACTCAAAACAAGAGAAGAATCAGTCAGGAAGGATGAGGAGAGAACAATTGAGAGCAGTATGTGAGTTTTTAGAACCTTCTCAGTCTATTTCAGGGATGTGGGTGCCAAAGGCAATCTCACCAGGGTTGGACAAATGGCTGAAAACAGGACAAGACAAGACTCTAGCCCTTCATATGGACCATTCTCACTCACACACGCTCATAAACACACACACACACCATATTCAAATATATTGTGTGGTCATCCGTGTGACCCGGCATTTGCACAAAAGACATATGCACGCTGACAAAATATCGCCGATTAAAATGCGCCGTCAAAATCGTGCTGACAAAATCGCGCCAACAAAATCGCCCCGACAAAATTGTGAAAGTTTCATTAAATATGAATTACTAGTTTAAAGCATATATAATAATGTTTATTTTAGAAGTCAATATTATGAGACGCGGCATGCCATCAGCACGGCACGCAGATAGTCCTTAAGATCACGCCCTGTATATGTAGGAAGAATTGCAGCAAGGGCGTCCCACTCTCTTGGCCTCTCTCGCGATTTTGTCGTGGTGATTTTGTCAGCACGCATTTGTCGAAAACCAGTTAGCGGGTTTGTCGGCGCTCATTTGCTGGTCGCGGTTTTGTCGGGGCGCATATGTCTATCGCACATTTGTCGGTGAACCGGTCATCTAAGGGAATGAGAGTCTCGACAGAAAATACATTTTGGGGTGCCAACCCGGCTGTCCCTGTTTACTTAAACTCTCAAACAAAAAACAAATGCTCAATGGCGTGAAAGTGAAATAAAAACCATTGCCAACAAAACAACTAGGCTTGAGCAATTCTAGTCTTTTCTCTGTCTTATGTGATTGAGGAGCTCCTTCAACTCTGGTTGTTTGGGTGAGAAGTGACACCCCCATGATTTAATGGTGCAGGGACAATAAGGGGTGGAGTCAGTTGCCTTCACTGGACAGTTTCTCTGAAGAAGACAGGACATTTAGTGGCAGCGCCCTATGTGACAAATGCGGGTTCTGCTCCATGCTCCCATCTCTTGCTCCACTGACAGACTGAGGAGATCGTTCCTCCCCCACACTATGCGACTCTTCAGTTCCACCCGGGGGAGTAAATGCTAACATTATTCAAAGTTATTGTCTGTTTTTACATGCATTTTTATTACTCTTTAATTTAATATATATATTTTTTTGTATCAGTATACTGCTGTTGGATTATGTGAATTTCCCCTTGGGATTAATAAAGTATCTATCTATCTATCTATCTATCTATCTATCTATCTATCTATCTATCTATCTATCTGTTTTGGGAGCTCTTGAAACCAACACCATCGATAATGTCACCAGATGAGCCGGACAGTGAAAACATCAACGAAGCAAGGGGATGGTGCAAAAAAGTGCAAGAGTGCTTTTATTTAAAAACAGTCAAAACAAAGTGTTCAAATAAATAGTGCAGTGCTTCAGACGTTATAGAATGAGTAAATAATCCATTAAAAAGGCAAAAATTCTAGTTGTTAAAACAAGGCTAAAACGAGAATAAAATCCTACTGACAACATTGGGGTCACATCAGCCAAGCGCTGCTCCTTCCCAGTCTCTCCAGCTCACTTCAGGTATATTCAGTGGGAAAGACTTCAGCCACCGCAGTCCTCATTCTACCGACCCCCATCATGGCTGCCTCCGCCGACATCTGCCTGACCGCTCGGGGTCGGTTGCCCTCCCGTCTTCCTTCTCGCACTCTAAGTCGTCCCTCGGATCCCTGGGGGGGACTTTTCCCCGATCGTACCCACTCTATTAAAAGCCTCAGTGGGAACGATCCTGTCCCATGAGTGTCGACCACTCGCTCCAACTGGGACCCCTGATCGTGCTGACCTCTCTCTTTCACAGGAGGCTGGCTCATCCACTCTTTCCCTAGTGCTGTTCTCTCACTCTCTGCCTCCTCCTTTCTTTTACCGTTATCTCCTCTTCTGCCTCGCGCTTTTTCTATTTATTATGGGGACGTTGCTCAGGTGTGGCGATTAGCAGCTCCCGGTTTCAATTGCGGATGTGGACAATTCCTTGCCTGTGCACATAAGTGAAGAAACGCCCGCCTCACGCAGTGTCCAGGAACCGCTCCGGCCACACTACCACGCCCCCTCTTTTAGCTGCAAGTGTGGCGATTATATATTTAAACACTAGGATTTTATTCTGAGCCGTGGACCCACTATATCATACAACCACCCCCTCGGTCCGGAGTAGTACTACATACTTGGGAGAAACTCAGAGAGAGCATACCCAGGGAATTATCTCCCCCAGAGTACTACATGGCAGCACTCCTGGGTTAAGACAGTTTCTCATAAGGTACCATGGGAATTAGAATTCTGAATCTCAGCCCTGTTGGGTGCCATAGGTGCTGCCAGGGGGTGCTGTAGGGACAGGGGAGTCCTACTTTGTGTGGCCCCAGTCTTACCCAGAAGTGCTCCCAGGCCTTAACCTTCTGGACACTGGAAGCACTTCCTGAGATTACACAGATAGATAGATAGATAGATAGATAGATAGATAGATAGATAGATAGATAGATAGATAGATAGATAGATAGATAGATAGATAGATAGATCATGTTTTGTTTTTCTTGATTGGATTCTATACTTTTATAATTAGGACGATCATTTAACATACCTGATAAATACCTCTAAAATCCCCCGGAGGACTGAGGTACCCATGCACTACTGCTCTTCTGCTTGCACTCAAGCCACACAAGCTCAGGTAACATCCCACGTCTGCTCAGTCAGCCAGTGTCAGTGTCTCCATACCCCTGCACGTGGTCTGTTGGTGTTTTATTAATTTGTACTGGGGGTCAGTTTGCAGTCAGTAGCAGCTATTGGAGGTGAAAAACAGCAAAATATACAAATTGGTGTAACTGCTGTTGAGATAAAATTGATACAGTAAAGTAATTCTTAGCTGAAGTGGAACAGAATGTTTCTTTGTTTTAAGACAGACGAGTTTGCACATTAGCCAATGGGAGATTTTGAAATTTTAAAGCTGTGTACAGCTGGATTTTGTTTGAGATATCACAATGAAAATGAAGCTGTCTCTTACAAAGTTGGTCCATGGATTGTCAAGTTATTTAAAGCAGACAGAGAGGCAGACAGACAGACAGGCGAATGTATGGGTGGACAGACAGATGTGGGCTATCACAAGAGTTACTTAGCGCATTACTGCTGTCACCCACGTGCAAATGGGAGAGTCCAAGGGCTTAGCTGAGGGTAAGATGCAGAGTCAGGGGTTGATGAACTGCATTAATGCTTCGTCTCCCTCTTCCACAGATTTCCAAAGTGAAGACCACCTAGAGCTCCACCCACTTCCTCTACCGGACCACGCCCTCCTACTGACCTCACTTTCAGTTCAAACCCGCCTCTTCCTGCCTTGCACCTTCAAAAACCCAACCATTTCACTCGTCTGATAGTCACGTTATGACTCAGTCTTTTTTGAATACCGTATATACTTGCAGATAAGGTCTCCCGCAGATAAGTCAGGACTTGATTTTACAGTGTAATTTCTGGTACTTTATAAGGTCGGTTATATAAGTTGAATGCAGAAAACTCACGCTATTGGTACAAGAGATTATGATATACTAACGCCCGCCTGAGAGAGTAACCACAGAAAACACAGCCTTTTTTTTCTATGTGGGTTCAGCAATGCACTGTATCAGCATGTGCTCCTAACCTCTCTCTCTCTATTGTGCCTACATGACCAAACGGTAATACCGAACTATTCCAAAGCAACATTTCCACTGATTTGTGTTTTTTGTATCTCACATCCTCATACACCTTTATCGTAAGAGCATCCCTTATCTATGACGGGGCGTTCGATCAGAAAAAAATATGAAGCTGGTTTTGAATGAAAAGTCGTTGAAGTGGCAAAAGAAACGGATAACTGCACTGCTGCAACAAAATTCGATGCTTCTGAGAAACTAGTGCCAGATTGGAGGAAGCAAAAAGGTGTAAAAAAAATAAATAAAAATGAAGTGTCGCATTTTTGAACGGGCGTATAAGTCGGGGTCTGATTTTATGATCCATTTTTCAGGTTTCAAGACCCGACTTATATGTGAGTATATACGGTACTTACTTTTTAGAACTGTGAAACGTCAATATGGGTTGTGGAACCCCTTAAACCTTTTTTTGTCTCTCTTGTCTCTTTACACTGTAAATGCAAACGTATCTATAAATGGACATACATTTTAATGAAATGAAATCTACTAACGCATATTCTTTTTGCTAGGGTAGGGATTAATTTATTTCTTTTGCCTTTGTCTAAAATCATTTTATTTTCTCAGGAACTGTCTGTGACCTGCTGAGATCTTGATTCAAATTAGCATCCCTCAAAGAACAGCTTCAGCTGCACAAAGTTTAAAACTGCAATTTTACCTTTGGCATAATGATCAAGCAGACAAGCTCTGACAGATTGATTGTCATCTCACATGAAGCATTCCCAAGACCCCAAAGGTTAGAATTTCAAAATTATTTTAGAGTTCCATGCAGTTCATTTTAAAGCTCTGAATTATTTATGGAGAATAAAGTTGTTGAAAGCAATGAGTTTGCTTGATTATTAAACTTTAGGTGCAGTGGTAACGCTGCTGCCTCACAGTTAGGAGACCCGGGTTTGCATGTTCTCCCTGTGTCTGCGTGGGTTTCCTCCCACAGTCCAAAGACATGCAGGTTAGGTTCATTGGCGATCCTATATTGTCCTTAGTGTGTGCTTGGTGTATATGTATGTGTGTGCCCTGCGGTGGGCTGGCGCCCTGCCTGGGGTTTGTTTCCTGCCTTGCGCCCTGTGTTGGCTGGGATTGGCTCCAGCAGACCCCCGTGAACCTTTGTTAGGATATAGCGGGTTGGATAATGGATGGATGGATGGATGGATGGATTAAACTTTAGTCAAATACGCTTAGAATAAAACTGAAAGGCATGAGAAATTTTCATTAGAATCCAATTTTTTTAAATAATTCATTACAAAAATGGTCTCAATGAGACTTAACTCTTAACTAATTAACTTAAAACTATTTTTATATTTGGCATTCTAAAGCTTCTATTTGCTTTGATCGTGTAAAATATGAAATTTTAGTCAGGCTCTCACCAGTCCATAAGAATGACCGTCTTGTCTTGCTAACAACACAAAAGGGCGTGATGTTAAAAAACGTGCAGCTCTGCATAAAGAAGACTGACGTGTTTTCAAATGCGTACTGAATGTCGCTTCTTCATTGGTTCAGTTATTACTGATGATGGGCGGCCACATGAGGAGAGCTAATTAAGCTGGCCTGCCATAGCAAATGTGATGTTAACCCTGCCTTGACCGACACACTCAAGTAACCGTTGCTCATTCATCTCACCCCAAGGAATTTAGAGATACGTGCCAATCACACTATTATCAAGCTCAAGGAAGGAGTCACCCTTGACAGGATGGCACATTTATTGACCCAAGGTAGCACTGTGTCAGTACTCACTGGCACCACAACTGATAAATTAGTGCTCTTTACATCACTCTTTTAGGTAACTTGGTGTCCTTAGCTTTAGTCACACTAGTTGGAAATCATACCAATCTTTGGAAGGCTTGACATAATTATAGGCTCCTTGCAGTTGGCTCTAAAACTCCTCACGTCTGTGATGGAGTGTCAGCTCATACTGTTGGTGACTCGTCAGCAGACTAATGTGACTTGTCAGTTTACCCTGCTTTCAAAGTCGCTGTCACCAGTTGATTAAACTCTCACGACAATGTCCTTAACACAGTTTCAATGCAGCAGAAATGGATGAAATGGAGTAAAGATGACGATCTTGGGAACAGCTTCCGTAAGAAATCAATTAAACGGTCCTACCGGTAGTCCTGAGCGGTAAGGGTTGAGATTCATGGGAGCGCTCCCTCCAAAGACGCATGATGTCTGATCCACCACTATTCACATGACAGGCAGGCAAGAGACAGTACATTCATCCTTACGAGAAATGATCCAGGGTGTAAATGATTTTAACAGGGGTTATGTTGGACGGAACACAGGGGTACACAGAAACACAGACCTCTCCTCTTGCTGCTTCACCGGCTCCTTTCCAAGTTTCCCGCTGGCCCTTCTTCTCCCCAGCAGCCCCTGCGCCCGTTTCAGACATCCATTGAGGGCAATACCCTTCTGGGCTGCTGGGTAATGGAGTCCTTCCAGTGGTAACACTAGTACAAGATGGCATATTACAAACATTAGCACTGTGTTTACGAATCCCATAGCAAATGCCATTTACCAGAGACAGACGCACAGATAAATAGACACACACACAGACACTTCTCCTTTAATTAAGGTGGATTTTCACATGGTGTTGCCATCAAAAAAAAAAATAATATGGCTCTTCTCTAAATGGCAGCACTGTTATACGTAACTTCTTCTTCTTTTGGTTACTCCCATTAGGGGTTGCCACAGTGGATCATCTTCTTCCATATCCTTCTGTCCTCTACATCTTGTTCTGTTACACCCATCACCTCCTCTCTCACCACATCCATAAACTTTCACTTAGGCCTTCCTCTTTTCCTCTTGCCTGGCAGCTCTATTCTTAACATCCTTCTCCCAGTATACCCATTATCTCTCCTCTGCACATGTCCAAACCAATGCAATCTCACTTCTCTGACTTTGTCTCCCAACCATCCAACCTGAGCCGACCCTCTAATGTCCTCATTTCTAATCCTGTCCATCCTCGTCACACCCAATACAAATCTTATCATCTTTAACTCTGCCACCTTCAGCTCTGTCTCCTGCTTTCTGGTCAGTGCCAACGTCTCCAACCCGTATAACACAGCTGGTCTCACTACCATCCTGTAGACCTTCCCTTTCACTCTTGCTGATATCCATCTGTCACAAATCACTCCTGACACTCTTCTCCACCCATTCCACCCTGCCTGCACTCTCATCTTCACCTCTCTTACACAATTCCGGTTACTCTGTACTGTTGATCCCAAGTATTTAAACTCATCCACCTTAACCAACTTTACTCCCTTCATCTTCACCATTCCTCTGACCTTCCTCTCATTCAGACACATGTAATTCTGTCTTGTTCCTACTGACCTTCATTCCTCTCCTCTCCAGAGCAAACCTCCAACTCTCCAGTGTCTCCTCGACCTGCTCCCTACTATCACTACAGATCACAATGTCATCAGCAAACATCATAGTCCATGGGGACTCCTGCCTAATCTCGTCTGTCAATCTGTCCATTACCATTGCAAGTAAGAAAGGACTCAGAGCCGATCCCAGATGTAATCCCACCTCCACCTTGAATGCATCCGTCATTCCTACTGCAGACCTCACCACTGTTATACTTCCCTCGTACATATCCTATACAACTATTACGTACTTCTCTGCCACTCCCGACTTCCTCATACAATACCACAACTCCTCTCTAGGCACCCTGTCATATGTAACTGAGATGCATAAAAACATTTCTAAAGTTGTGAGTTTTCTCAGAATCCTCAATAACTGTGAAATGGAAGAATGTTTGGGACCACCAGGACTTCTTCCTAGAGTTGGCCATCTGACCATATTGAGTAACCAGGTAACGAGGATCTTGGTAGTGGAGGAGACCATATGGTAACCCTATGATCATTCTAACAGAGTTTCAGAACTCCTCTGCTGAGATGGGAGGACCTGTCATTAGAGCGACTATCTCAGCAGTGCTCTATCAATCAGACATTTATGATAAAGCCGCTAGACAGAAGCCGCACATGAGAAAAAAACTGATAAACAACATTTAAAGGACTGTGAGAATATGAGAAAAAAGGTTTTCTGGTATCATGAGATAATTAAATAATTCTTTGGGTAGTATTTCAAGCACTATATCTGGAGGAGAGCAGGCACCTGTCTAATAACATCTCTGTGCTGAAGCATAGTGGTGGCAGCATCTTGTTATGGAGGTGCTTCTTAGCGGCAGGGACAGGGAGACTGGTCAGAATGGAGGAAAGGATGAAATACAGAGAGGTTCTTTGAAGAGAACCTCCTCCAGAGTGCATGCTGGGACAATGGTTTGGTTTCCAGTATGACAATGACCTAAAACATACAGCCAAGACAAATCTCTGACTGTCAGCCAAAGCCCAGACTTAAGCACCATAGAACAGGGGTTCTTAACCTGAGGTTAATATATGTATGTATATATGTATGAGACAATCAGATCCCGATAAATAAAGTACAGGCAGTCCCCGGGCTACATACGAGATAGGGACTGTAGGTTTGATCTTAAGTTAAATTTGTATGTAAGTCGGAACAGGTACATTATTTTAATAAATGCTGTTGTTGATCAACTGTAACCAAGTGCTCTGCCAATGAATGATGGAGTTTCACTCTCTCTGACCTTTGTATTATTTCTACTTTATTTTCCATGGTGATGTTTTTTCTCTTCTTTACTGTATCACCAGCACTTGTATCAGATTTGTGTTTCAGAGACATTGTTGAAGGGTAAAGACAAAAGGTTAAGGTGAGCTCTTCTGCACAGCACTGTACACGCTATCACAGCAGGAAGGCACCCGTTGTCAACACATCTGATGTACTGACAAGAGACAACTTCCTGCTATGTGCGTAACAGTACAAGCAAGTTTACTATTGAGAATGAATGGGGGCGGCGAGGGGGGGTTCATCACTCGCCCACCACACAGTCACCTCCACTATAGTATGCTGCCTGCAGTGTCCACCCAATGAGAACTAACACGGTCCGGCCAAAGGCGGGTAGTGAATCTCCCAACCCCAATTCAACAGGCAGCCATCCGAGGCACACTACAATGCTACCCCCGCCACCCCGTTCACCCTCAATGGCCTCCGTTCAGCCACAACCAGGTCACCGCTTGCAGCATCACCAGCCGTGTGTGCTGGGCGGGCAGTGAAATGCCCCCCTCTGCTCCATTCAGCCTGTGTCCAGTCAGGAGCAGTAGCTGCGGCGGTGTAGTGGGCGGGCAGTGAACCATCGTCCTGCACACGAGTGATAGCTGTGGCCCCAGTGACTATGGACCATGGGTCACCGCTTGCTGCTGGGAGCCGCCCGAGGGACACTACACTGCACGAGCAGCGAAATCGCCCCCCTCCAGCCACCGCTTGCAGCATCTCCAGGCCGAAGATGACAGGGCGGCAGTTACTGAGGTGCATGCGTCACAGCTGCGGCCTCGTTTGTAAGTCGTAGGTCGGATGTCCGTAACCTGGGGACTACCTCTACGTTATATTCATTACATGCAAAGTTGGGTTTATGTGAATATTTCTGGGGAATGATGTCCATAGCTTTCATCAGATTCTTAAAGGGGTCCGTGACTCAAAAAAGGTTAAGAATCACTGCCATAGAGCATTGGTGAAGAGCCCGGAGGATGGCAGTTTAGGGATGCTGCCCATCCAATCTGACAGAGCTGGAGAGAATATGCTAGAAAGAACCAGAGAAACTGCCCAAATCCAGTCATGCAAAGATTGTAAAGACTTACCCAAGAAGACCTGAAAGCTGAAATTGCTGCCAAAGGACCTTCTACAAAGCACTGAATTTAAAGGTCTAAATACTGAAATGAATGAGAGATTACACTTTAGAATTATATTACATTTGCAAACATTGCTTAAAAACCTGTTTTCACTTTGGCTTTATGGGTTATTGAGGGTAGAGTGATGGATGCAAGTGGTAAATGTACCCATTTAATATTAAATCTGCAACAAAATAAAGTGTGCAGAACGTTAAGGGGTGTGACATTTTTTGAATACTTTTGTAACTTCGGGTGGCACAGTGGCTCAGTGGTAGTGCTGCTGCCTCGCAGTAAGGAGAACTGGGTTCACTTCTCAGGTCCTCCCTGCATGGAGTTTGCATGTTGTCTGCGTGTGTTTCCTGCAGGTGCTCCGGTTTTCTCCCACAGTCCAAAGACATGCAGGTTAGGTGAATTGGAGATCCTAAATTGTCCCGTGTGTGTGCGCTGCGGTGGGCTGGCACCCTGCTCAGGATTTGTTTCCTGCCTTGCTGGCTGGGACTGGCTCGAGCAGATCCCCGTGACCGTATGTTAGGATATAGCTGGTTGGATACTGACTGACTTTAGTAACTTGACTCTGTGATGGACTGGCAGCCTGTCTCCTGCCGTGGGCACAGCGCCATTAGGATCGGCTCTTGAAAACGACAATTCCGAATGAACTAACCGACTGATCAAGATAACTAGATTTTAGTATTAGTGGATGCAACAATTCAGAGAGAAGATATATGAAACTATCCATCCATTATCCAACCCCCTTATCCTAACTGCAGGGTCACGGGGGTCTGCTGGAGCCAATCCCAGCCAACAAGGCAGGAAACAAACCTCAGGCAGGGAGCCAACCCACCACAGGGCACACACACACCAAGCACACACACTAGGGACAATTTAGGATCGCCAGTCCACCTAACCTGCAAGTCTTTGGACTGTGGGAGGAAACCGGAGCACCCAGAGGAAACCCACGCAGACACAGGGAGAACATGCAAACTCCACGCAGGGCAGGACCCGGGAAGTGAACCTTCTTTTATATGAATCTATTAGCTTGGATTTTCTGAAGGCCTGGCTTAAGTAGAAGCAGTGGTGTCCATAGTGGGATTGCTATGCAACGAGCTCAAAGGCAGAAAGCAACAGTTGATTGCTCAAATGGCAGCTTTCCCCAGGAGAGAATGAACTAAAGTAGGGGTCAGTGATTGGTCAGCAACTGCTCCTTAATTAAATAAAAGATTTATGGAAGAATATAGGTTGGACAATTGAGAAGCAGTAGAGGCACATCAGAGAGCACTGGATGCTCTGTGTTCAAGTGCGGGTTTATTGTCAGGTGTACGTAAAATCAGTAGTTCTTAGAGTAGTGACAGGAATGGAACACCAAGAAAAACACACACACCAAATGGCAAACATGTTGTAAACACAATGAAACATTCATGTAGGATATAACGCTTCGCCCTATCAGGGACGATAACACCATTGGACACCACGCTTTTGATGACGCATTTCATCCAGATAGCAGGTCAACCTGTCCTGCGAATATAATAATAGAATTAAAATTATATTAAGAACGTGACCCAGAGCAACAGACAAAGCATAGAACAGATGAGTTAAATCTTCTTCTTCTTTCGGCTGCTCCCATTTAGGTTTGCAACAGCGGATCATCTTTATCCATATCTTCCTGTTCTCTGCAGAACAGATCAATTAAATAAATTAAAAAATCACACACAAACATAAATGGCAGCAATTGAATCCGTAAATGCACCCCCCCCAGCCCCACCACTCCAACACATCTCTCTCTATATATATATAAATATATATAATCTAATGTCTGTCTGTCTGTCTGTCCGCTTTTCACAAGAGAACAACTTAATGGATTTAGATTGGGTTTTTTTCTATAATTTGTTTGAACATTCTGGTCAACGGGCGGCACGGTGGCGCAGTGGGTAGCACTGCTGCCTCGCAATAAGGAGACCTGGGTTTGCTTCCTGGGTCCTCCCTGTGTGGAGTTTGCATGTTCTCCCTGTGTATGCGTGGGTTTCCTCCGGGTACTCCAGTTTCCTCTCACAGTCCAAAGGTTGGGTGCAGGGCCCTTCTCACTCACACGCCAGCCTTGAAACGTATCTTACCTCTGCTTAGCTAGCAAATGAGAGAACTACTTAACGGATTTAAATCGGGTTTTTTTCTATAATTTGCTTGAACATTCCAGTTGATTTTGCAACTTCTGTCATCACACAAGTATCATAGTTCACTTTCACTACCGATTTATTTGCGCAAATCTGACAGACACGCAGTGGGCCGAGGGGAGGAGGTAGGGGGTCTTCCTCACTCACACACCAGTCTCGAAGCGTATCTTACATCTACTTAACTAATGAATGAGAGAACTACTTAATAGATTTAGATTTTTTATTTCATAATTTGCTAGAACATTCCGGTTGACTTTGCGACTTCTCTCATCGCGCAAAGAACCATAGTTCGCTTACAGGAGCGATATATTCACACTAATCCGAGACAGAGGCTGCTGGGAGAGGGCAAGGGGACGCATGATGTCAGGAGTGGGGAACCGGGCAGGGCTCTCCTCACTGTCTTGTTTCACTTCTACGCAGGCAGAGCCGCAAGGGATGGCTAGTAGTGCATATACAGTGGGTACGGAAAGTATTCAGACCCCCTTCAATTTTTCACTCTTTGTTATATTGCAGCCATTTGCTAAAATCATTTAAATTCATTTTTTTCCTCATTAATGTACACACAACACCCCATATTGACAGACAAAAAAAGAATTTTTGAAATTGTTGCAGATTTATTAAAAAAGAAAAACTGACATATCACATGGTCCTAAGTATTCAGACCCTTTGCTCAGTATTTAGTAGAAGCACCCTTTTGAGCTAATACAGCCATGAGTCTTCTTGGGAAAGATGCAACAAGTTTTTCACACCTGGATTTGGGGATCCTCTGCCATTCCTCCTTGCAG
>JANRMT010062823.1:9246600-9264687 GCA_026402145.1 Polypterus bichir lapradei
ATAGATAGATAGATAGATAGATAGATAGATAGATAGATAGATAGATATGAAGGGCACTATATAATAGATAGATAGATAGATAGATAGATAGATAGATAGATAGATAGATAGATAGATAGATAGACCAAGTCTGAACACACACCAGGACAACTAAAAAGGAAGAAAATTAAAAAGAAAGAAAACCTTTGACTTGGCAGTTCCTGTCCCGGTAAGACAATATGCGTGTGTATTGTTGTTGTTATAAAGGAGCCCCACATCACGTTTTCTCACACACTTCTGCTGAATAATTTGTTGGCTGATAGTCCTCGGTGTTAGTATGTTAGAGAGGGGATGTGCAACATTGTTCATAATGGCACTCAGTTTTTGTTTTAATTCTCTCCTCCTTTCTACCTCCAGGGGGTCCAGAGTGTATCCTGTAACTGAGCATGCCCTTTTAATTAGTTTGTTGATTCGGTGGGCCTCTCTTGAAGTGATGTTACCAGCCCAGCACTCCACAGTGTAGAGAATTGCACTGGCCGTCACAGAGTTGTAGAAGAAGTGAAGGACGTCACTACACAAATTACAGGACCACAGTTTCCTTAGAAAAAAGAGCCTGCTCTACCCTTTCTTATACAGTCCAATCTGTCATCGATTTGGACCCCCCGAGTACTTGTAGGAGTGCCTCACCTCTACATCCACTCCCTTAATATTGACACAGAGGCTCTTCTCTGTTAATAAGCAGTTCCTTGTTTTCGCTGTTGTTAAGTTGCAGACAATTCTTTTTTGCACCCCTGACTCCTCTCCCCTACTTCTTCCCTCTTATCAATATACCCCCATAAGTGCAGCATCATCTGAGAATTTCTACAAGTTTGTTTTCTCCCTCTTCTGGTGGTAACAGGCTGCGGTCTAATAACAGGCTTGTAGCTTACGATGAATCGGGTTGTGGTCAGATTTGCCTAAAGGTGCCAGTAATTTACACTTAAAGCCATCTTTAAAATTTGAATGCAGCAGGTCCAGCTTGTGATTTTCTTGAGTGGAACTGGTCACAAACTGATAGAAATTTGTTATTGCTCCTTCCAAAGTCACATGGTTGAAGTCACCTCATATTATATTTGCAGGGCACAAGTGAGTCACCGTTAAAGTGTTGGTGACAGAATGAATCATTTCCATTGCTAGGTCCCCATTTGCGGAGGGAGGAATATAAACATTAATAAGAATGATGTAACTTATCTCCCTAGGCAAATAACGTTGACTAATTCCGACAGCCTGAATTTCAATGTCTTAGTTGTAACTGTAATATGCTCCCTTTTACACCATTCCTCATTCACATAGATGACCAGTCCCACTCTTGTCGTTTTTCCACACTGCACTGGGTCTTTATCTGCTCAATTAAAATGAAGTCTGTCCATCATTAAAACAGTGCCAGGTATATCACATTTAACCCAATTCTCTGTAAAGTACAAAATGCCACTACATTTGTATGCTCTATGACCCGCTATGAGTGCAGGGAGTTCATCCAACTTATTTGAAAGCGATCAAACATTTCCCATTACAATAGATGGTAGACCAGTTCCAAAACCTTTATGTTTACTCTTGTGATGGTACGTCACCCTCTCCGTCTGTGGACAAATAGTGTCTGTGGTAAAATGAAACTGAGCTGGTCTCACGATAACTGTGCAAGTATTTAATATGCTCCCTGCTTTCATTTTCTCAGTGTCTCTTACTGTTGGAGGTGTTGCAAACATAAGGCAGCCTTCAGGTCCTCTGCACAACTCCATCCAACTTCGCAGCCCTGTTTAAAATGCGGTCAAGACAAGCTGGTGTCTGGGTTTGTGTTAGTTGTAGTTCATTTGTAAATTTGAAATCCATTTAAAATCCATTTATCGGATTTCTAGTGGCTCAGTGGCAAGCCAGAAGCCAGAGCAATATTCATTTTAAATAAGAGTAGTAACTAGTAAATAAGTTCAAATCAAAACGAAAAACAGTGAGAAATATGGAGCTTCTGTAGAAAGGCTGCTGTTTGCACAACACCTGGATTCAGCATGCAAGGCATGTGCTATTCATTTATTTGGCTGATGCCTTAATCCAAGGCAATTTTCAACATTTGACACAAAACTGATTCCATTCCTGTTGTTTTTCCAAATGGAGCACAGACGGTTGAAGTGACAGTGTCAGCAGTGGAATTTGAGCCCACAACATCAGGTTTTGTTGCGTGCATGGCGCAATAGTAATCCGGGCCCTGCTTGCACAGATCTGGACAAAGCCACCTTGCATATGCATCACCGATGGTTTAGAATTTTTAACCTATAACAGAATAAACTACTAAACATAAGGAAAAGGTGTGTTACAGACTCAAATCAAATGTATGTTTTTATTATATAATACTAATGATAATAGTAGCTCACTACTCAAAATGGTAAGCATAGTGTGGTGGATGACCGGGGCCCTTACACAGCTGGGACGCCTTTTCCTTGTATAGTCCGGGAGAACAAGCATAGACAGAGCATTACGTCAACCGGAATGCTAGATGGCAGCCCCTCCGGGTGGCAGCAGTGCCTCAGACACCCACAGCGCTTCATGGGAGATGGAGTTGGATACAGCCCTGTTGGAATCTGGGGTCGCTGCAAGGGGATGCTGCAGCTGTTCCTGAGCCCATGTGGGCAGTTCTTCCGCCACACAACCCGAAGTGGGGCAACAAGCACCTGAAACACTTCTGGGTGGATTATATAAGGGGCCAACAGAGACTACTCGGTGAGCCAGAGTTGGGAGGGGGGAGACAACGCTTGCCAAGGAGGAGTGGAGGAGAAAGAAGAAGAAGAAAAGAGAGAGAGAAAGTATTGTGTGTAGTCGTTGTACTTATTGGGACTGCGTTGTGCCTGTGGGAAACGGGGAAGACGTTGCCCACAGGTGAAGAAAAATATACTAAAACATTTGTGTTTTATCAGTGTGCCTCCTGCGCCTGTCTGTTTCGGGTTTAGTGGCTGCTATGCCTTCTATCTTTGTCACAATGGGGAAGACCTAGGATCAAACCCACAACATCTTAATTATGAGGTGGCAGTTCTTACCCATGCACCAGCCAAGTCTACTTTGTGTTGATTGATATTTGAGCTTGGGTTTTTACTCATTGACAGCAACATTTTCATTGGTTATATTCTTGAATAGAAGCACACTTGTGTTGTTATATCTTTTGTGAAAATGTTTATTTGATATTTGGACTTGACAGATTATACGCTTCATGTCAAAATTTTCCATTAGTACTATAAGAAGAAAACAAAATCTGTTTTAGTTATATGTTCAACACGTTTTGCCTTGAATTTCCTGTCATCCTACACTTACACAGATTGTTGTAGACACGGAACACACATGAAATGTATGTGTTCCAAACAACAATATATTATTTAGCCTGTACAATTCCAAATACCTCACACCCAGATAAACAGACTTGAGCTGGGAGAACTTTTTGTCCGGCTTGAAATACGGTGGTGGTGAGGATGGGATAGCAGGTCGCTTGTGCTGATTAACGCATTTGCAAAACAAAGATGCTGATGAAGAGGTGTGAAGAGATTTAAGGTGGCCTGGGATTATCACTTTATTTGTAGGCTTCAGGGATTCTAGTGTTAACTGATGGCTCATTCCATGAACTGAGACATTTGTACATGCAAATCTGTGTAAATAAAGAAATGTTCTGCATTCTTATCTGGGCTCTGCAACATCCTTCTTTGAATACAGAGGAAAAAGTTTTCCATGACAATGGTCAGCACGACTGATGGCAGATAAATGGAGATTTGTCACACAGTGGAAGTGAGGGCAAAATTCAGGTGTGTTCCTTCTGCACTAGACCAAGGAGTGTTATTGTTTCACCCTTGGGTTGTCTGTATTTTTCTACTAATTGTTGGTTAATGAGATGGTTCAAAGAGTTCATGTCTTCCTGCAAAACAACATTTAGACCGGCAAGTTGGCTTCTTGGCTGGCACAGTCTCAAATGGCGTCTCTGGTTGAGTTGCACTATTCTCTGGAGGTCCAATTCACCTTCCGACTTTAAAGTATTCTTACTGGTTAAATAAAGAATTGGATTACTTAATTCATTATGTCCTCAAATGGTCTGCCAGTGTTAAAGCTACAAAAAGACCCTTGTAGCAGCGCTACTTAAAATGTCCTACATCTCCCAGTGGCCCCAAGTGGTATAACACTATTGGACAGCTTCGGATGCCGCAGGGACTGCTGTGAAGAAGATTGAGTGGGCCGACCCTTTACAAAGGAACCTAAAAGACGTGGAAGAGATTGTGGTCGTTGGTCAGTTTGTTAATACGCCTCATACACACAATTGGATTATGACTTGACCATCTTGGATTACAGTTTCTGTCTGGATGTACAGTATGTGCTGTTATGGGCTCACCTGTTCGTGATTGGATATGTCTTTGTCTGCCAGAGTGCTCTCAATCACTTCAAACCTCACACTTCATCAGGAAACTGGTAGGACAAAACTTTACATTGCTTCAGAAAGCTATTCACAGAGTGTTTCAATCACACATCAACTGTGTGTTCCTTTTTCATTATTTGATTAAAATATTTCATTATTATGTTTCATCATTTATTCATATGTATCATATATATGTGTTTTCATCATATATTTCATCATTTCATTAATATATTTCATTATGTTTTTAAATGTGTTTTATAAATAAATTTGATTGATTGATTGATTATTTATCGAGGCATTGTGCCACTTATCAGTGTCTCTGTGTGTGAGTGTCTGCATTCCATGTCAATGTTGGGTGTGTTCCTGGTTACCCAACAATAAAATAAGCAAATCACCCACTTCAAACACCGCCGTGACTGCTACACCCTTTCACGCTAATTGATAACTCAGATTATAATTTTATATTTATATTGAAACATACTTATCATTATTATTATGATTATTATTACATTGTCCAAATATGAGCGTTAGTGTGTTTATCATGTTTCTCTTTGGACGACCTCTGCGTTTCAGTGGTTCAGTCACAGACAAGAGACCAAATAAAGAACGATGTTAAAAATTTTGAGTGGGTCATTCATTCATTTGAAGAACGAGATGAAGTACGAGATAGTGAAGTACTTGGCGCTACAAAACTTTCAGAAATCGTACCCCAGATTAAGTTTTAGGTAATAAAGATTGATAAGAGGCTGATTGATAAGAGTTACTTACAATCTTATTTTATAGAGGCCTCTGAATTTTTCACAGCAACAGAAGTGTGACTTTGAAAACAAATTGGCCTTACCAGTGATGGTTTAGGTTGTGTCATATTAGCAGGGACTGCTAATATATTTGTAATATATATTTGTTGTTATATTTGTTTATATTTGTAATAATAATAATAATAATAATACTTTTATTTACGTAGCGTCTTTCCCATGTTCAAGGCACTTTGACTTTAGACCACTTTGCAGAGATCTGTTTTCACTCTGACATTAAAGAGTCCTTTTCTGTTGAACAGTCTCAAAATACAAATTAAATCCATTGTGATTCAATGTTGTCTAACAATAAAATGTGAAAACTTCCAAGGGGGTGAATACTTTATTTATAGATATTCTATTAGGCGTGCTTCCTTTTCTTCAGGTATGGTTGATCAGATTAATTTTTGTCGTCTGGACTCATACATTTTATTTGTTTTCTCACCTAAATCGAGTAAAACGTCTCAGACGTTAAGAACTTGACATTTTTGGAAAAATGGGTAGAGGTCATTGAGGTAAAATGAGGGCAACTACACAGCATATTTACAATCATGAGTGTGACCACATCACTTAGAAATGTGTCATATGCACACCTATAAAATGGAAAAGGATAATATTTCAAAAGGGCAGCTGATTGACTTAATACTTACCATGACAAATTTAATTCCTGGCACAGGCAAGTGAATCTGCAGATGTTAAATTATAAATCTATGAACTCCTGCATGGTTTGTGTTATACTTTCCAAGGGGTCTTTATCATGATTCCCTAAACATCCTTCACACCCTGGAACAAATTAGAGAATGTAGCTTCATATCGGCGTCCTTGAAGGCCAAATACTGCCAGCAATGGGTGATTAATTTGTGATTCACCATGTCTTATATAGATGTCAGAGTACGGGACTATCAGTGTGCTGAATAAGAAATGATCTGTGCTCCCAGATGATAAATATGATCGAGCTGCAATAAAAGGATTGCTAGAAATTGTTTTTGTCCACTGATTCACTCATGTGAAAAGCAAGTGGACCTTCTTTTAATTCTACGGTTTTACATATCAGGACATAAAGAATGATAATAAAGATTCTATAATTAGATCTGTCCAACCTCTAGAGCAGTGCTTCCCAACCTTTGTGGTGTCATGACCCAGTTTTTCACACACCAGTGACCCACTTTCCCCGATTCCATCCTTCCAAGAATTTAGTGTGACCCACAGGGAAGGAGGAAAGAAAGAAGGCTTGTCGAGTGTAATTATCAGAGTAATCACCACACAATCACCAAGGGCCTCATGCATAAACGGTGCATACACACAAAAATGTTGCATGTTCCATGCTCACATTTGCAAACTGGCGGCACCCAGCGTCAAAGCAGTGCTTTTGTTCCAGTGTGGTTTCCCTTTCTTTTTTAGATGCACATCCCTGACGTGGCATTATCAAATACACTGAAATAAACCACATATTGTTTATTAGTTTAAGGCATCTGATTGTAATTAACCTGTAACAATATAATGGTCCACTGAATGGTCAAACTATTCCAAATACCATAGCTGCTTAAGTGTTGTTACTTTCTCTGCACCTTCTTTTTCTTCTTTCAGATGCTCCCATTAGGGGTTGCCACAGCGGATCATCTGTTTCCATACTACTCTCACTGCACCACTTGGAGTATTTATATCACTGTATCTGAGTGGGGAATCACAGGAGTACATCAGCTGATTGGAAAGAGAATTATCGGTATACAGCATCAAGCACACGCTGCCTCAGCCATGCTGTCTATTTGAACTGCTCTCATACCACAAACACTTCAGAGCCTTTCCTATACGGACCTCGCGATTCAGAAACAGTTTCACCCCAAGAACTCTAAACACACTCAATCAGTCCATCAAGTGCTCCTTGTAGAACGCTTTGTACTTATTAGTACAATCACCTCACTGTAAACTTGCAATACAGTTATAATATTGCACAACCTGAGCCACTTTATAAAGCGCGTATTTACATATGATGATGATATCATTTAAAGATATGTTTATTACATTATACAGATAAAATGTTAACATCATTTAAATAATCTATATCAGGGGTGTCAAACTCCAGTCCTGGAGGGCTGCAGTGGTTTTCATTCTAACAATTTTCCTAATCAGTGACCAGTTTTCACTACTAACTAACTTAATTTCCCTTCATTTTAATAGTCCTATTTTTAAGGATTCAGTCCTCTGAATTCTTTTCTCCATTAAATGGGAGCCAAACAGAAATGAGATGTGAAACGAGCCGACAGATGACCAGCTAAATTGGAACATCAAACGCTAACCAATTTCACTCCAACTAGTTTCTTAATGAGGAGCCAATTTTTGTTGTTAATTAAACCCGGTAGTTAATTCCATGGCTTGTTTCTGCTCTCATTCTGCCACAGCAGACATTTCCAAAAATGTGGAACCATCAAAATGTTTTGGTGACCTGAGCAGATTAACCTAACTGAGACCTTCACCTTTCTTTATTTTCAGATACTGTGGTTAGCTGGTCACACAGCGTCTTTTTTTGCATCTCATTATCATTAGGCTGCTAATTAAGGGAAAAGAAACAAATAGGAGGTTCAAGTCAAGTTAATTAAAACTAAGGCAAAAGAAGTTAATTAGCAGCAAAAACTGGTCACTAGTTAAGAAGATGGTGAGAATGAAAACCTGCAGCCACTGCGGCCCTCCAGGACTGGAGTCTGACACCTGTGATCTATATTGATGATAATTAAACATGTGAGGACACGGTGTAGGTGGAGCAGTGGGTAGCGCTGCTGCCTTGCATTTAGAAGGCCCGGGTTTGCTTCCCGGGTCCTCCGTGCGTGGGTTTCCTCCAGGTGCTCCAGTTTCCTCTCACAGTCCAAAGACATGCAGGTTAGGCGTATTAGCGATATTAAAATTGTCCCTAGTGTGTACTTAGTGTGTGTGCACCCTGTGGTGGGCTGGCGCCCTGCCTGGGGTTTGCTTCCTGCCTTGCACCCTGTGTTGGTAGGGACTGGCTCCAGCAGAATATAGTGGGTTGGATAATGGATGGATGGCTGGAGGACACAGTGTCGCAGTGCTAGCGAGGAGCTGGCGCTCCGTTCACGGATTGTTCCTATCTCGCGCTGTATTCTTACTGGGGCTTGCACAACACTGGAAACAGACGGATAGAATATTTAAACATGTACTATGAAGATATTTCAGTGTTCCTTAAAAGTTTGAAGAATCGGCATTCTAAGCTTACAGATGGCTTAACGTCTGTTACAGAGCTGATTGTGTGGCGAATGGGCACTTGGAGAAAGAAAAGGAATGACAGGAATTGGGGGTTAGTACGTTTGAGAAAGACAGTACTGCTACAATAAATGATTTCATCAAAGGTCGCTCACGGCGCAGCAAGCATCTTGCATGAGGCAGTCTCCGGACGAGGTGCCAGTGTGTCACTATCACTGCGCCATGCTTAATAAAATGCTTTCATTGCTATCATTATGAAAATGATATCAAGAATACATCTCAGTATTTTAATTATTTAGAGAGCTGTAATATAATGAATGTAATAGATTCTGTGTCCTGTCGGAGGAAGAGAAAGCCCGTTTAAGAAGCCCATAGTGATTCACACACATAGAGCACATAGAAGAACACATACAGGTATAGTGCATCTGGACAGTATTCACAGCACATCACTTTTTCTACATTTTGTTATGTTACAGCCTTATTCCAAAACGGCTTAAATTCATTTTTTTCCTCAGAATTCTACACACAACACCCTATAATGACAACATGAAAAAAGTTTACTTGAGGTTTGTTCAATCGGATTCAAGTCTGGGCTCTGGCTGGGCCACTCAAGGACATTCACAGAGTTGCCCTGAAGCCACTCATTTGATATCTTGGCTATGTGCTTAGGGTCGTTGTCCAGCTGAAAGATGAACCGTCGCTCCAGTCTGAGGTCAAGAGCGCTCTGGAGCAGGTTTTCATCCAGGATGTCTCTGTACATTGCTGCAGTCATCTTTCCCTTTATCCTAACTAGTCTCCCAGTTCCTGCCGCTGAAAAACATCCCCACAGCATGATGCTGCCACCACCATGCTTCACTGTAGGGATGGTATTGGCCTGGTGATGAGCGGTGCCTGGTTTCCTCCAAAGTGACGCCTGGCATTCACACCAAAGAGTTCAATCTTTGTCTCATCAGACCAGAGAATTTTGTTTCTCATGGTCTGAGAGTCCTTCAGGTGCCTTTTGGCAAACTCCAGGTGGGCTTCCATGTGCCTTTTACTAAGAAGTGGATTCTGTCTGGCTGCTCTACCATACAGGCCTGATTGGTGGATTGCTGCAGAGATGGTTGTCCTTCTGGAAGGTTCTCCTCTCTCCATAGAGGACTTCTGGAGCTCTGACAGAGTGACCATCTTGGTCACCTCCTTGACTAAGGCTCTTCTCCCCCAATCACTCAGTTTAGATGGCTGGCCAGCTCTAGGAAGAGTCCTGGTGGTTTCGAACTTCTTCCAGTTACGAATGATGGAGGCCACTGTGCTCATTGGGACTTTCAAAGCAACAGAAATTTTTCTGTAACCTTCCTGAGATTTGTGCCTCGAGACAATCCTGTCTCGGAGGTCTACAGACAATTCCTTTGACTTCATGCTTGGTTTGTGCTCTGACATGAACTGTCAACTGTGAGACATTCTATAGACAGGTCTGTGCCTTTCCAAATCATGTCCAATCAACTGAATTTACCACAGGTGGACTCCAATGAAGCAGCAGAAACATCTCAAGGATGATCAGGGGAAACAGGATGCACCTGAGCTCAATTTTGAGCTTCATGGCAAAGGCTGTGAATACTTATGTACATGTGCTTTCTCAATTTTTTTCTTTTTAATAAATTTGCAAAAATCTCAAACTTTTTTCATGTTGTCATTATGGGGTGTTGTGTGTAGAATTCTGAGGAAAAAATTAATTTAATCCATTTTGGAATAAGACTGTAACATAACAGAATGTGGAAAAAGTGATGCGCTGTGAATACTTTCCGGATGCACTGTATATATTTGAGAAACAAGTAAATTAAATGATTTTAAGATGATTTTTATGATTTACTTCTTTAATGACAAAATAACCTATGTGATTAAAGTGGAAATTTAAAGTTGACATTTTGAGCTTTTTTTCCCACTGTGTCCCATTTTTTTTTCTTTTCTCTGTACCCTAATAAGCTTCCATATGACACTCAGATGGTGGGCTACGACTCGCCTTTCCTCGGCGAGTTTGATATCAGACAACTACTTTTTTATTTTGGGCACTGTGCGACTTTGTGAACTTGAGCTTTTGAGTTTCTCCGACGCTCTATGTCATTCGATCAACTTCCTTTTGTTGTTTATACCACTGTTTAAACCAACAAATATTACGTTTTTCTTTGCCTCCACTTGGTATTCACTGAAATTCTTCTATTTCCCCCATGCTTTTGCCATTGCCTTTTCACAGAACGCCGGGCTATTTATATTGATTTGCATATTCAAAGAGGCGTAATTCTGGGAGAAGACAGGGTGGGATGGCAGGCGCGTGCACATGCATTACTTTTCACAATGACCGGGATTTATGGAGTGGAAGAACGTGGAAGTTGGTGAACACACAGATTAATGCATCTGGATTTTTTTGTGTGTACGCACATTTCCACTTTTCTCCGTACACCATGTTTTAGTGTGAATTCTATGCACGGTTTTATACATGAGGCCCCAGAGCATTAGATGAATCAAACGTTATCTCCAAAGTTTTTCCTCCTTGGTGAATTGAACACCATTGTTAGCGCAGAGGTTTGGGGAGGTCCACAAAGATAGGCCTATGATGCTGCTGCTGTGGGCCAAGCACAATTGTTGGAGACATAAGTGGGCCATGGCCCACAGGTTGGGAAACACTGTTGTATAGGCAAATAACTATAAAAGAATACCTTGTATTTAAAAAATAATTGAACATGTAGGAGCCAATTTTGAAAAAATATGTACAGCAATACGTCAGTTAACGAAGTAGATGCATTCCAGGATGTTAGTCCATTATGAAAACACTTCATTACACATCTTTTGTAATTGACCGTGAGGGGGTGAGCCTTATATTCGTGTCACAGGGCTTGTGTAATGCTGCTACTGCTATCATTCCTTCCATGCAGCTCCATGTGCTCTCACCTGTCTTGTTCACTGTCTAGACCCAGGGTGGACAAACTGTGACCCTCAGGTCACATGCGGCCCGTGATGTCAATTTGTGTGGCCCACACATAAATTTGAAATCTTTTTGATTTTGTTAACAAAATGACAGCAACATCAGTTTGAATGGCCTACACACAAGTTTAAAACTTTAATGATTTTATTCACAAAAATGACAAATTAAATACATAACCAGTGTGTGTTTTTGAACATGTGAATAAATGAGCAAGCTTGTTTACAATGTGGGCGGCACATTGGCGCGGTGGGTAGCGCTGCTGCCTCGCAGTAAGGACACCTGGGTTCGCTTCCCGGGTCCTCCCTGCGTGGAATTTGCATGTTCTCCCCGTGTCTGCATGGGTTTCCTCCCACAGTCCAAAGACATGCAGGTTAGGTGCAATGCCAATTCTAAATTGTGCTTGGTGTGTGGGGGTGTGTGTGTGCATGTGCCCTGTGGTGGGCTGGCACCCTGCCCAGGATTTGTTTCCTGCCTTATGCCCTGTGTTGGCTGGGATTGGCTCCAGCAGACCCCCATGACCCTGTAGTTAGGATATAGCAGGTTGGATAATGGATGGATGGATGAGTGTTTTTAAAAAGTAATGGACATACAAGTATTTTGTTGAAAGTAAAACAGTGTGCCTAATGTACCATGACAGTGTTGCTGTTTTCAAGGAGCTCAGTTTGAAGAGAAAATTTCAAACTAAGCACAGTAAGTTTCAAAGTAATTTATCAGAATGTGAATTCCAGTCAAAAGCTAATTTTAATAATGCCTCTTTCTTTGTGTGCCAAAGTTATATTGTTATATCACTAATAAATGTATTTTTGTGTGAAAATAACGATCATTATTTAGAAAATTTAGATTTTTTTCACATGTGGCCGGCTAGAGACCTTAGAGATGTCCATGTGGCCCTCAGTGAGAAAAGTTTGCCCACTTCTGTTTTGTATGTGATAATTCATTAATGCTTTTACCAACTGTTTTATGTTCAGTTATCGATTATTGTGGTCTGCATCTTTTGGGACTTCTGACGTCTTCAGGGGAAGGTGTGAGTAGTGAGTGCTGTATGTGAAGTTAGTTGAATGGGGTTAGTGAATAAACAGCATTAGAAATGCACTACTGAGTGTGTCTTTCTCTGGTCTAGACATTCATCTTGCACCTCATTTAACTAAGAGGCAACACCATCTGACTCAGTTTTCCCATGAATGTGAGACGATCGAAATCAGGATTGTTAAGAAGACTCACATTGGCCATGAATCCAGAACACTGGACTTTAAATGAAGAGAATTTTCTCAGAAGTGCTCGAAGGAAGGTGCTCTCCATCCACGCCTCTCTTCCACTATCATGTTTCCACCAGCATTTCTCCACTGGTTTGGTTTCCAAGTCATGTTTCTGGTTTGTTTTCTCTAATTTTGTATTATTTATTTGCATTAATGCTTCTTTTGTTTATTATGTATATTTTTCTTTATGTTTATTTGTAAGGGAAACTGGCCTACAGTGCATCTGGAAAGTATTCACAGCACATCACTTTTTCCACATTTTGTTATGTTACAGCCTTATTTCAAAATGAATTAAATTCATTTTTTTCCTCAGAATTCTACACATAACACCCCATAATGACAACGTGAAAAAAGTTTACTTGAGATTTTTGCAAATTTATTAAAAATAAAAAAATTGAGCACATGTACATAAGTATTCACAGCCTTTGCCATGAAGCTCAAAATTGAGCTCAGGTGCATCCTGTTTCCCCTGATCATCCTTAAGATGTTTCTGCAGCTTAATTGGAGTCCACCTGTGGTAAATTCAGTTGATTGGACATGATTTGGAAAGGCACACACCTGTCTATAGAAGGTCCCACAGTTGACAGTTCATGTCAGAGCACAAACCAAGCATGAAGTCAAAGGAATTGTCTGTAGACCTCTGAGAAAGGATTGTCTCGAGGCACAAATCTGGGGAAGGTTACAGAAAAATTTCTGCTGCTTTGAACGTCCCAATGAGCACGGTGGCCTCCATCATCTGTAACTGAGCGATCGGGGGAGAAGAGCCCTTAGTCAGGGAGGTGACCAAGATGGTCGCTCTTTCAGAGCTCCAGAGGTCCTCTGTGGAGAGAGGAGAACCTTCCAGAAGGACAACCATCTCTGCAGCAATCCACCAATCAGGCCTGTATAGTAGAGTGGCCAGACGGAAGCCACTCCTTAGTAAAAGGCACATGGCAGCCTGCCTGGAGTTTGCCAAAAGGCACCTGAAGGACCCTCAGACCATGAGAAACAAAATTCTCTGGTCTGATAAGACAAAGATTGAACTCTTTGGTGTGAATGCCAGGCGCAACGTTTGGAGGAAACCAGGCACCGCTCATCACCAGGCCAATACCATCCCTACAGTGAAGCATGGCGGTGCAGCATCATGCTGTGGGGATGTTTTTCAGCGGCAGGAACTGGGAGACTAGTCAGGATAAAGGGAAAGATGACTGCAGCAATGTACAGAGACATCCTGGATGAAAACCTGCTCCAGAGCGCTCTTGACCTCAGACTGGGGCGACGGTTCATCTTTCAGCAGGACAACGACCCTAAGCACACAGCCAAGATATCAAAGGAGTGGCTTCAGGACAACTCTGTGAATGTCCTTGAGTGGCCCAGCCAGAGCCCAGACTTGAATCTGATTGAACATCTCTGGAGAGATCTTAAAATGGCTGTGCACCGACGCTTCCCATCCAACCTGATGGAGCTTGAGAGGTGCTGCAAAGAGGAATAGGCGAAACTGGCCAAGGATAGGTGTGCCAAGCTTGTGGCATCATATTCAAAAGACTTGAGGCTGTAATTGCTGCCAAAGGTGCATCAACAAAAGATTGAGCAAAGGCTGTGAATACTTATGTACATGTGATTTCTCAGTTTTTTTATTTTTAATACATTTGCAAAAACCTCAAGTAAACTTTTTTCACGTTGTCATTATGGGGTGTTGTGTGTAGAATTCTGAGGAAAAAAAATAAATTTAATCCATTTTGGAATAAGGCTGTAACATAACAAAATGTGGAAAAAATGATGCACTGTGAATACTTTCCGGATGCACTGTAGGTTATGTCACTTGTGTTTTGAGAGAGGTTCCCTGAGGGGCAGGGCCACCTGTCAATCACAACCGGGAATTGTCCTCTACCCTATTCTTGGGAGGGCCTTCCATAGTTCATTTCGAACACGATAGGGAGTAGAGAGTTTGGTGTGAGCATCTGTGTCTTTTGATTTTCCAGATTTTTGAACCTGTGCTCTGCTTGTGACTACGACTTTGGATTCTGTTTTGGGACTTTGTTTCCTGTCAAAGCCTTGCCTATTCAGGGAACTCCTTTGAGCTCTGGGGATCGTCCAGTATTTCAGGGCCTTTGATTAAATAAGCTTTTTATTTGTATAAAATTTTTTTGTTTCTTTTTGGTATCTAGTTGGGGTTTGATGGTATTCCCCCCTTCTAAGGGCTTGCAAAGCTTTTATGCTTTTGGGACTCCCCAGTTCACAACATCCACGCTCTTCACTGACTCTATTCATGATCAGGTGCTAACTAATGGAATTTCTTTTGGCCAGATTCTACCTTCTTTGTAATTTTTAATTTAGTTTTGAAAGACTAGGGGGATCTGCCCTCTGCTTGCTTCGCTTGTCAACCCCCATGCGGGCGCCACGCACTAGCCATTTCGCGGCTCTGCCACTCCCATATGGGGAAGCGGATGTACAAACAGTTTAAACAGATCGTTATTTTCATGGGAATTGTTACCTATGCATAATAGAACTAACTAATTTACACTACAGTGAGTAATTAACCATAGTAAAAAATAGTAAAATGTAATAAATTAAAAGAAAATTATGTTTCATGTCACGTTAGAGGTATTTGTTGCGTTATATATTTTTGTTCTGTTTGGCTTTGAAATTAACACTCAAATACTTTTTAAACTTACACTTTAACAGTAAAACTTCAGTAAAACTATTTTTTGAATTAACTTTTCTTCAATATCGCATTTAATTTTGATTCCATGTTTGGACTCACATCGTGACAATGCAACATATAACTGCCCATGAATGAATATCATTTCTTTCTCTCAAATAAACCGACTTCGAATGTTTGTCCCTGTAATTTGTTAATTGTCATAGCAAAAGCTATTCTAACGGGAAACTGTAAACGTTTTAATACAAATGGCATATCAAGATCTCCTTTGGTGTCTAATGCTATCCGTGGAAGATGTACTACATTACCTTTCTTGTCACCTGTTAAAATTTTACATGTCAGAATTGTTCGACCAATTTTGAATACAACTAATCTTGTCCTATTGCATAGCCCATCACTCAGACGTAAATTATGTAATAATATTACGATACATCCTTCTTTCAACATTTATTTGGCCAGTGGAAGACCAGATGGTGTTAACGGGTGTAGATATTCTATGGGATATTGTAAGTTGATGGTTTCATCTTCCACACAATCACCACCAACTGTTTCAGCATAATCTATTGATACGCATTTAATTAATTTACCGTGGAACCGATCAACAATTTTCACGTTAATTCATTTGACTTCATCGTTTCTTGGTGCTAGGACTGCCTGTGTACTCATTTCTTCTGTTGATAACCCTTTGGAATGAAATTATTCAATAAGATTTGGACATAGTAAGTCTTCTTTTATTGGGAACTTAAAGTCAGGAAAACATAATAATTTATAAGAGCTGAGAGCGTAGGAACTGTGTCTGACAAAAGCATCCACACGAATGAGAAGTAAGAGGACCGTGGGTGTGAGCCGATAACCAGACATGGTTGAGAGGAGGGCGAGACTTGAAAAAATCTCTTGGCAATAGACTCTCGATATTTCCTCATGTTTGAATGATATCAATAAGATTTATTTCTGCAGCACATTTTCATACAGAGGATGTAGCTGTGCTTTACAAGATGTCTAAAAGAAAAGTCACATGAAAAGAAAATCAAATTTACTTAGTGTCAAAAGAAAGGACAAAATGCCATAGAAAGGTTTTGGGTTGCTACCCCATATAATGAACGTTTGGTCAGGAAGAGCGGTGAAATCGTTTTTTTCAATATTGAGTTCAATACTGACTTATATGAAACAAAATGGTGGTTTTAAAGTTGGGCAGAGAAAGTGAGGTCACCCAGGCCAGAACTGGAAATGACATCATCTGGGCAAGGACTGGAAGTGATGTCATTGGAACTGGAAGTGACATCATCAGTGCAAGGTGGATTTTCCCATAACTGGTTTGCAGGAGGAAGAGAGAAAGGGTTAGTGCACTCTGCCACCCCCTGGTCCGGCATGGAATTACCCCCATTCGAGCCCTTTAGTTGCCTCCCATGCGCATGTGTGTAACATTAGTTAAGAATAATAATGAATTAAAAACAAACACAAGCTCACAGAGTAATAGATATAGTCACATATGTGCGTCAGGGGATCCATCTTCCTGGCTCTGCTGAAGTAAGCCGTACTATGATGGAACAAGCGGGGATGTTCACGCTTTTTCTCCCTCTGCACCTGCAGCTCTGAGACGCCACCAACAGAGGACAAGTGACCCAACCACAGCACCCTGAGCTGGCCCCGCTCCTCCGGTTCTATAAAACACAACTGTCCCCAGAGGTAGCCATCTGCTTTTGTACCCACAACTAAACCTGAAATAAGTTTTGAGCCACCCTAAGGGGAACCCTAAGATGGATGGCTTTAAGGACAGAAAAAAATATTAAATAAACTTCAGAGAAGCTGGATATAGACAACAACAACAAAAAAACAAAATCTGCAGGGGTTCAAAGCTAAAAGACCACCTAGCACAACCTGGGCATTCTACATAAAGGTGCCAAAGTCACTCCTCATTGTTTTTGTTTTTTTGTCTTAGCTGATTCGATGCGGTGGGTCTCATGGATAGTCAGGGTATCCACTTTCATTTGAACATTTAACCAGAGGTGGTCTCTCAGAAAGCCACAACAGAGAAAACAGAAAAGTAGGCAGAGATAAGTAATGATTGCAAATCCCTGAAGAATACGATAATTGTTGTGGCGGACAGCTGGGGCCTGTATAATAGTAGGACTGAGGGAGAGAGCATGTTGAGGAAATTACCTCCCAAAGAACACTAGAGGGCAGCCCCCCTGGTTTGCTGTGGGGCCACAGGTTTGGAGCATGGAAGCTAGCCCTGGCCACTGCCGGGGGCACTTGGACAATTTCTGAGCCCTTGGTTCCTGAGCACTTCCGCCACACCCAAAGAAGGTCGATGAACACCTGGAGCACTTACAGGTGCCTTATAAAAGGAGAGCAGAGAGTTCCTTGAATTTCATGGATTGGTTTTTATACCGACATGAGTGAGTCAGTGAGTGACTGAGTGCAAGAGTGAGTGAATGAGTGAGTGAGCCAGTCAGTCATTGGGTGAGTCAGTGATTAAGAGAGTGAGTGAGTGAATCAGTCAGTCAGTGAGTTAGTGAGTGACTCAGAGAGTGAGTGAGTGAGTGAGTGAGTGAGTGAGTGAGTGAGTCAGTCAGTCAGTCAGTCAGTTAGTGGGTGACTCAGAGAGTGAGTGAGTGAGTCAGTGAGTGACTGAGTGCAAGAGTGAGTCAGTCACTAAGTCAGTCAGTGAAAGAAGGGGTGAATCAGTGAGTGGGTGAGTCAGTGATTGACTGAGAGCAAAAGTACCTGAGTGAGTTAGTCAGTTAGAGAGTGAGTGAATGAGTGAGTGAGTGAGTCGGTGAGTGATTGAGTGCAAGAGTGAGTCAGTCACTAAGTCAGTCAGA
>JANRMT010062823.1:9275775-9287912 GCA_026402145.1 Polypterus bichir lapradei
TATCTATCTATCTATCTATCTATCTATCTATCTATCTATCTACTCTCATGCATGCGATGACAGATATGTGCATTTCACCCCAGGCCAAGAGGGGGCACTGCTGCTAACAGTCTTGTCTCTTTCCTGTGGCCATAATGGATAGACAGTGTAATGGAAGAAGCAGCCAAGTAGGGAAGGCTAATCACCAGTCAGGGCATTTGGGGTGTAGTGAATGGATTAGGACAGTTTATACCCCAACAAGGGAGGTAGCAGTGCTTCTCTGGGCAAGGTGTCATGGGACCTGTATTCTTGAAGATCCCTGGGTGCCACAAGGGGGCGCTGCCAAAAGAAGCTTTCCTTATTTCGAGGAGCTTCCACCACATCTGGAAGTGCTTTCCTTGGGCTACGCTCTGACAGCAGAAGTACTCCTGGGTCTTGTATAAAACAGTACCACCTCATAGAGAGTAGAGAGTCAGAATCGGGAGGCGTGAAAGGAAGAAGGAAGAGAAAGACAAAGAAATTGTGCTTGTATGAGTGCTTAGAAAAATAACTTGTGTGAAGGTATTTGTCAGAATAAATGTGATCTCATTGTGAGCCAATGTGAGGGGACTCAGTGGCGCCCCATGCAGGTCACACAGTGTGCATGTGCAGGCACAGAGATGAAGCACCTGGGGGCACATAGAGCCATAGATGATCTGTGCAGAATTGTGGAGAGGCTAACAAGGAAGGAGGTCTGGCCTCTTTCTTATGGTCAGCTACCACTAGTAGAGTACTAATAATAATAATATTAATACTTTTTTCATTTATATAGCGCTTTTCTCACTACTCAAAGTGCTTTACATAGTGAGTGGGAAGCCACGTCAACCACCTGGAAGATGTGACGGCAGCCATTTTTGCGCCAGTATGCCCACTGGACACAAGCTATTAGGTGGTGAAGTGGTGAGAGAGACAGAGCCAATTAGAGACAGGAGGTGAATAAGGGGCCAGAATGGCTAGGCAGTGCTGGGCAATTTAGCCAGGACATCAGAATCACCCCACTCTTTATAAAGGATGCCCAGGGATCTTTAATGGCTGCAGAGAGTCAAGACCTCAGTTTTATGTCTCATCCAAATGATGGCACCATTTTTATAGCATGGTGTTCCCTGTCACTACACTGGGGCTTTGGGATCAACACTCAGAGCACAGGGTAAGTGCCCCCTGCTGGACTCACCAACACCAACCTAAGCTTTTCCTAGATGGTCTCCCATCCAAGTACTGGCCGGGCCTGAACATGCTTTGCTGCAGGTGGACGACCTCTTCTGAAGTGCATGTGGTATGGCCGCCAAGTCCATTACTCTTTCTCTCACTACAGAGAAAAACAAACGTGTGAACGTAAATTTTCAGACCCAAGGTGTCTAGTGTGGCCACATCAACTGCAAGGCAGAAATCATCTCTGGACACAGCTTGTCGTCCATTCCAGGCCACACTCATGCATAATAATGGACTAATGTAGACTTGCCAAAATGAATCTCACCCGTATGTCTTTAGGATGTTGGAAGAAATCCAAAGCACTGACGGACATAAGACGAATGTGCAAACTTCATGCACACTAAGCTGGGATTCCAATTTGGGCCTCTGGAGCTGCGAGGCAGAAGTGCTAACCACTTTATAAAAACAACAGTAAATGTTAAGTCATCATCATGGAAACAAACTCAAAACTTGCCGTATATCTCTTTTGGCAAAATCGCGATTTTTTATTTATTTTTTTCAGGGGTCAGTTTGATTGCTGCAGTGGCATTCTACCTCTGCCCTGGCGCCACACACAAAGATTTTAAATTTACGCTTGTTTTTTTGTTCATTTGATCATTTCAGCTCTTTATACACAGAGCAACTGGGCATTAGAGCGATACGTTCATGGTTGCTGTGGCTCACTTAATAAACTATGCTTAATGTTCGTTACTGGACGCCGGCCCAGGCATTCAAACACACAATAGCTGACAAACACCAGAACACTTCATTTTTTATTTATTTTTTTTTTTTTGGTATCAATGATTGAAAATGTCCTCCGCTCCTGTTAATCGGTGCAATGGAATCTGACAGCGGGTTTAGAATTCCGAGGAAAAGTAAAGCATGGCAATCTCGCTTCTGTTATTAACAAGTCATGTCGTAGCATACGGTTTGAATTATTCTTCAGACTCGGTCAAAAAATAAGCAACAGGGATTTCTTGGTAGGGATTTCAAGGGGCAGATGTGGACCTGGCATGCCATGATAGAAAACAGCCAGAGGTCCTTTTGAGATTCTTCTAATAAATTGGAATAGAACAAAAGTTGCATTCTTTGTATATTATCTGAGCACATTTTTAACTGACATGCTTTCTGAAAGAATAAATAGTCACCTAGGAAAAAAAAAAGAAATCGCGTTACTGGGGTTTAAAATCCCACTGAGAGGCGCCGTGTCAGCACAGGTGTGACTTTCAACTCCACTGACTTTAAGAGACCCCTTTGACATTTTTTGTTTTTTTCTTAGCTCCAAATTCAAAAGTTACGGAAAGCAGGTCTGTCATAAATGAATGCCTTGCAGATATCGGTCTGCCGCACAGACAGCCACACAAACAAAGAAATGTCAAAACATTGGAAATTATATTATCTGTTTAAAGAAGGATTATAAAGATATAAAGCGCGAGACGCTGTAAGACTGTCACTGTTCAGCTACGACTTACAGAAGAGTTCCAGGGAATATAATTTTAAGGATTTTGTATTAAACATGATATGATTCGATATGATTATGATATGATATGATTGTTCCATTTTCAGAAACATTCATTCCTCATTTTTGTTCTGACTTGCAATTGAGACGGAGAAAATATTTAATCCGAGAGGACTGGGGGATGGACTGTAGGTGTTATGGCTGAGCCAGACAAGACAAATGAAGAGAGGTCTGATACCGGGAAGTGACAAACAGGTCTATGATCAAAGCAAAAGTTGTTAATGGGAGGACAGAGAAAAATCGAAAAATAGCAAACCTCCTTAGCGTTATGAGCCAATAACGTTGAATTTTTTTTCAAGAAATATGTGTAGTAGAAACATGGGTCATGCATAAGCGCCTGGGGATCACCGTGCAGGCTCAGACAAGGTATGCAATACCCCACCAGGGCAATAGGGGGCACCAAATCTAACAATACTGTCTATTTACTCCTCTGTAGCCTCGAGACGCCGCCCACTGAGGGCACCTAAGCCACGCCCATAGTAAACTAATTCACGCTTCTTCAGGTCAAGGGCACTTGGGAGATGCCATCTCAGTCCTGTATGACAGAGTTCCCAAACTCAGACCTGCTCGAGAGAGTCAAATCCTTTGAGAAGCTGTAGAGACTTGGAAGGCAGCTGTTGCTCCATCGTATGCCCATTTTTGTTCTGTCTTTTGGACACTGGCAGTAAACGGGGTGGAACGGTCAGCACCCCAACTTTTCCTTTGGTTCTCCTCTCCCTCATCTCTATATACAGGGTGTCCCAAAAGTCACTATACGCTTCCTTTTTCTATTTCGTTCTAGGTATCATTCGGAGAGACTTATGCCATCAGCATATGACAACTTAGGCTTTGCAGTTTTTGTAAGCGTATCATTCCCTTAACCATGGCGCCCCTCCCCACTTTGCCAGGTTAGTCAGAGATTTCCTGAACATGAAGTTTCCGGACCGATGGATCGGTCGAAGGGGTCCCCTCGAATGGGCTCCGCGCTCCCCTGACCTTACACCTTGTGACTTTTTTTTTTGTGGGGCTATATCAAAAGCAAGGTGTATGCCACTAAGCCCCATAACCTGTCACAGCTTGAGGAAAGAATCTGCACGGCCTGCAGCGAGGACGGGGAAGAGATGCTGCAAAACGTCAGAGAGGCTTGCATCCAAAGGTGGCTAAAAGTTGTCAAAAATGGAAACGCTCATGTGGCGGTATACAACTAGTCTTCAAGGCGTTGGAACGTGATGGCAAGCCTAGCAAGTAAAACTGCAACGACTCCTTTGTTGATGCTAGAAATATTAATAAACTCAATTTCATGTGCAATTTTTAGGAATTTATTAAAAGTGCATAGTGACTTTTGGGACACCCTTATATAAAATCCAACGTTTGTCTGCCTGTATGTCTGCTTTTCACGAGAGAACTACTTAACGGATTTAGATCGTTTTTTTTTCTATAATTTGCTTGAACATTCCGGTTGATTTTGCGACTTCTCTCATCGCGCTAAGTATCATAGTTCACTTGTGGTACCAATTTATTTGCGCGAATCCAAGAGAGACGCAGCGGGCCAAAGGGAGGTGGTTGGGGCCCTCCTCACTAACGTGCCAGCCTCAGAGCGTACCTTACCTCCACTTAGCTAGTGAGCGAGAGAACTACTTAATGGATTTAAATTTTTTTCTATAATTTGCTTGAACATTCCGGTTGATTTTGCGACTTCTCTCATCGCAATAAGTATCATAGTTCACTTGCGGTACCGATTTAGTTGCACAAATCTGAGAGAGACGCAGCGGGCCGAGGGGAGCAGGGCCCTCCTCACTCACACGCCAGCCTCAGGGTGTATCTTACATCTGCTTAGCTAGAGAATGAGAGAACTACTTAACGGATTTAGATTGAGTTCTTTTCCATAATTTGCTAGAACATTCCAGTTGATTTTACAACTTCTCTCATGACGCTAAGTATCATAGTTCGCTTATGGTACCGATTTTTTTCCACAAATCCGAGAGAGATGCAGTGGGCCGAGGAGAGGGGCGCAGAACCCTCCTCACTCACGCACCAGCCTCGGAGTGCACCTTACCTCTGCTTAGCTAGCGAACGACAGAACTACTTAATGGATTTCGATCAGCTTTTTTTCTAGAATTTGCTTGAAAATTCCGGTTCATTTTGCAACATCTTTCATTGCACGTATCATAGTTCGCTTGCAGGAGTGATATATTTGCGCTAATCTGAGACAGAGGCTGCGGGCCAAGGGGAGGGGGAAGTATGACATCAGGAATCGGGAGCCAGTCTATCTCTGCCTCGCCTCCATTCAGCTAGTGGTACCTTTTTGTTTATTGATTTTTAAAGTTTGTCCTGTTTCACTACTACGAAGGCCGAGCCACGGGGGACGGCTAGTTTGTACTACACAAATGTTATCCCAAAATGTCAACAGAAATACAGTAGGAAAGGCATGCATAGTGTCCACTTGTGTACTGATCCAAACGTAGTAACACGTCCTTCATGTGGTTTTGTTTTGGCGCAGTCACCAACACATAGCTTGATGACACAATCAGGACAGTAGAAGTGTGTTTCTTTGTGCACTTTTCTTATAATATTTCTTCCATTGCTTGCTCATGACAGGGTAAAATGCCACCACCATGCGTCATGTAGGAATGGGATTAAGCAGGTCAAGATTAGAGCCTAGTCTTCACCAAGCATAGTGCTTGGGGTTCAGTTTTTGTCTCTTTGGATCAGAAGATGTTAGGTTGTCATATGCATTTTAGATCAAGTGTGGCTTCTGTCCAGCCACTCCACCATAAATCCTTAATTGATGGAATGCTGCTGAGGTGGTCTGGTCTTCCCATCTCAGCAGAGGACTTCTGAAGCTCTGTTAGAGTGACTATTGGGTTTATGGTCACCTCCTTGCCCTTCTTTGGCTGTACAAACATCTCTAGGAGAAAGTCCTGGCGGTTCCAAATGTCTTCCATGTCACAGATCTTGAGGCTACTGTGCTCCTGTGGACACTCAAAGCTCTAGAAATAGCTTGCTCTCTTTGCCCTGATCTGTTCCTCACCACAATTCCATCCTCATGCTTAAATGTGTTATTGGTGTATGATCAGTGCCACCCATTGTTATACTGTAGGCTACCACAGCTAAAGACTTAGTGATACAAACTTTGACAGTTGCTGCATTGTAAGCAGCGTTTAGGGGGATAACGTCTTTCTTGTCCTTAAAGTTGATCACTGTCAATTTGCTTTTGTGCCACACACCTACTTGAACTGTGCTAAAGCTTTCGGCGACCAAATTCACCAGGCATACCATGGCAGTTCAGTCATGCAGCACCATCTGCACAAACTTCACTATCTATGTCAACGTCTGATGACCAATTCACACTTTTTTTCTAACCTCTACCCTAAACATTTTGACCATGCTGTAATAGACTGCTTGTGATCAGTCATGACGTGACGTTAAAGACGCATAGAACAGTTCTTCTCCTATCTGATTTCTAATAGTAAGAGGTTCTAAATTTAAGATAAGATTGTATTAATTTCCTCCACACAAGCAATATGATAGGCACTGTATATACAGTGCTTAAAAAATTAAAGGAACACTTTGAAAACACATCAGATCTCAAAGGGAAAAAAAATCCTGCTGGATATCTCTGCTGATATGGACTGATATGGTAATGTGTTAGGAACAAAAGGATGCCACATCGTTTGATGGAAATGAAAATTATTAACCTACAAAGGGCTGAATTCAAAGACACTCCGAAAATCAAAGTAAAAAAATGATGTGGTAGGCAGGCGAGTCCATCTTGCAGAAATTTCATTGCAGCAACTCCAAACCGTACTCAGTAGTTTGTATGGCCCCCACGTGCTTGTATGCATGCCGGACAAATGAGATGATGGATGGTGTCCTAGAGGATCTCCTCCCAGATGTGGACCAGGGCATCACAGACAGTCTGAGGTGCAACCTGGCAGTGTCGGATAGACCGAAACATAATGTCTCACCCAGAAGTGTTCTATTGGAGCAAGGGGCCAGTCAATTGTATCCTTCATCCTCCAGGAACTGCCTGCATACTCTCGCCACATGAGGCCGGGCATTGTCGTGCACCAGGAGGCACCCAGGAGCCACTGCACCAGCATAGGGTCTGACAATGGGTCCAAGGATTTCATTCCGATACCTAATGGCAGTCAAGGTGCCGTTGTCTAGCCTGTAGAGGTCTGTGTGTCCCTTCATTGATATGCCTCCCCAGACCAGCACTGACCCACCACCAAACCAGTCATGCTGAACGATGTTACAGGCAGCATAACGTTCACCGCAGATTCTCCAGACCCTTTCACCTCACATGTGCACAGGGTGAACCTGCTCTCATCTGTGAAAAGCACAGGGTGCCAGTGGTGGACCTGCCAATTCAAATGCCAATGTAGGTCCTCGGTGCCAGGCAGTGAGCACATGGCCCACTAGAGGACGTCGGGCTCTTAGGCCACCCTCATGAAGTCTGTTTCTGATTGTTTGGTCAGAGACATTCACATTAGTGGCCTGCCTGCTGGAGGTCATTTTGTAGGCTCTGGCAGTGCTCATCCTATTCCTCCTTGCCCAAAGGAGCAGATACCAGACGGTCCTGCTGATGGGTTAAGGACCTTCTACGAGGGGACCTATCCAGCTCTCCTCGAGTAACTGCCTGTCTCCTGGTATTTCCTCCATGCCCTTGAGTCTGTCCTGGGAGACAAAGCAAACCTTCTGGCAATGGGAGGCACGTATTGATGTGCCTGCCATCCTGGAGAAATTGGACTTCCTGTGCAAGCAAACTCTGTAGGGTCCAGGTATGGCCTCATGCTACCAGTAAAGACACTGACCATAGCCAAATGCAAAATGAGTGAAAAAACAGATGAGGAGGGAAAAATGTCAGTGGCCTCCCTCCACCTGTTAAACCATTCCTGTTTTGGGGGTCATCCCATTGTTGCCCCTCTAGTGCACCAAAGCAGATGAAACTGATTAACAACCCCCTCTGCTACTTAACTGACCAGATCAATAGCCCACAAGTTTCATTGACTTGATGCTATACTCCAATTAAAAAGCGTTTCCTTTAATTGTTTTGAGCAGTATAGTTAGTTTAATCATTGGGTATTTTGTATTGCTGCATTAAAAGTTTGTTTCTCCTGATTGGTTTGTGAATATTTGCTTTGAAATTAGCTGCATAAAATAAGTAACAAAGAAGAAAGACGACAATGGTGTCGGGCAGCATCCAGCAAAACAGAAAGCAAAACTGGCAGTTAAAAGATTAAAATGATTAGCACTCTGGCATTTCAGACTATCTTTGAATTGTTTTATTCCTGGCTGTAGGTGTCAAAGTGTGGAGCCTACACAGATAACCATATGCTTCACAAAGCCTGGAGCTAGCATTTTGTAAGTGGCCTCCACCCTTTTCCTACAGACGGCGAGAGTTGGAAGCCGTACATACTTTACTGATGATTTAGCACCCCGTGAACATTAACACATCGTGCTAGACAGAAACAGAGGTTGGGAAACCCATCCTAGGATGCATTCCTGCATGATGACTGACAGGCCCGTGCATTTGCTGTGTCTTAAGCTTTCCCTCCTGTGTTTTTAAAGATCACATCAGAGCAACAGCAGAAGAAACCTCCTCAGAAAAACAAAAGTAGCCATGACTTCATGATTGAAGATGAAATGAACAAGCAAAATGAAATCAAAGGACTGATCAAATTGGGTCGGTGTTTGTGTAGCTTTGTGCCAAGTTCATGCGGTTCAGATATGGAGACTGTTAGGAGTACCAAGTCCCTCGGTGTGCACATAACTGAGGAACTTACGTGGGCACATAACACCTCATCACTAATCAAGAAAGCCCAGCAGAGACTACACTTCCTGAGGCGGCTGAAGCGAGCAAGTCTTCCCCCTTCCATCCTTACCATGTTCTACAGAGGCACCATTGAGAGTGTTCTGACCAGCTGCATCACTGTCTGGTATGGCAGCTGCAACATATCCGACCACAAGCGCCTGCAAAGGACAGTGAAGACAGCAGAGAACATTATTGGGGTGCCGCTCCCTTCACTACAGGACATATTTTACAAACGCAGTGTCCGCAAAGCCTGCAGCATTGTGCAGGACCCCTTACACCCCTCACATGGACTTTTCACACTTCTGCCATCCAAGAGGAGATACTGCAGCATCAGAGCCAGATCTGCCAGGCTGCAGGATAATTTTTACCCCCAAGCTGTCAGACTCCTTAACACCATGCTGCCCCCTGGGATCTTCCACACGGCCTCAACCATCTCTAAAAACAGAACGTTTATACATGCAAGACACTTTCCTGTAAAGACGAGTGTGCATGTAGAAAAAGAACTGAAAATCTCATTCTGACCTTTAAGGGTTTTTCACACTGCACTTTGACATTCTTTGATATCCTTCTGCTGTGAAACATTCTGACCTGTCATTGTTTACACGTCTTAAACAACTATTATCATACTCTGAGTCATGCTGCCATTTCTGTACTACCTCACACTGGGCTGTATTATCTATATCTATTATTTATTTATTATATTACATATTTATTGACTATATTTATGTATCTAGATAGCATAATACCATACATTGCATCAATGTTCATATTGCTTACTATACGTCAATATTGCTGCTACTTCTTTGTCTTGTCTTTGCACAGTGTCTTGTCTTGTTTGTGTTTTAATTCTAATCTTAATTTTTAAACTTAATTTTTTATTTTAAATTTTAATTCTAATTTTAATTTAATACATTTTTTTTTATTTGCACTTTATGTTGTTAAACTGTGCACCCTGAGCTTCGCAATTTCGTCCATCTGTAATACTTGTATATGATTGAGATGACAATTGACTTTGTTTATTCGGATCCTTTGATTCTGTCTTGTCTGGTATCACACACACGTGCACCTTGGGGACAGCTTAAAGGCTCTGGTGGTGGCAATTCCTTGCCAGTCCACAGAGTGGCGCTCTATTCTAATGCCTCTTCTCTTCTTCCCTCTACAGATCAGATGATTGACAACCTCCCCACCTCTGATGTCACTTCCGGTGTATGACCACCTGGACCTGCCTCTTCCCTCCTGGCTTTGCATTTAACCAGCAGTGTCACCATCTTAGACAGTCTGACCCGAGACACTCTTCTTTAGTGACTTTTTAGCTGAAAAGCTTCAATTAGAATTTGCCTTCACAACCCCAATCCTTTATCTTTGTCTTGTCCTCTTTTACACTAGTCAGGTCAGGTCAGGTTGGGGAGCATGCACTGGTACTGCCTGGTGCTGCACCCACCACACGACAGCTCAAGATCCTGGTTGGCAACCCCCCAGGCAGACACACGGTCCAGTCCCACCTTCTGGAAATGACCACCTGTCTGCTGCAACCAGGTGTTACGTGGTGCTCCCCTTGGCCTGGTCCAGCCACTCAGGTCCTCAGCAATGAGGGATGAGGGATGTGCCTCATTCGGGACTAACAGCTTGAAGGGGTGTTGGTGAGGCCAGCAGGGGACGCTTACCCTGTGAGTTGAATGTGGATCCCAAAGCAGTTGTAGCGATGCTACTGGGGATTAAAACTGCAACTCCCAGCAGTCCCTGTAGTGGCTCTGATTGGTCTTCTACTGAAGGTGCAGGGGCTGTTGGGGCCAAAGGAGGTCAGTACGGCTTTTAAAAAGGGGCCGGTGACCAAAACAAAAAAAAAGAGTATTTTGTGTTTTGTGTCTAAAGTTCCTGTCTGTCTGCCTTCCGTTGTGATACCTGTGCTTATTCATTTTTGTCCTGGATTGTTTCTTGGTTGGGGTCTGGATTGTCTGCTGTTGGCCTGTTATGTGAGGACTGTATGTGAAGAAAGGAGCACTCCTGAACCCATCAACCTGTCTTCACCATCTCAGGAACTACCGGTACGACTATCTTTACATTCCCATTCAACGTGCGAATCTCTGGACTAGCTATCTTCATCATGACATTTCATCCGTCGCCGTTTCCACGGACTTTATTGTAAGTGCGTGAAGGTCAGGCCAAGGCTGGGTGCGTCCCTGGAATCTTTACTAAAAAAATAAATAAATCACCATCTCCTCGATGGTGTGAATCTTAGCGGTACCAGACAGCTACACAGTGATAGGGACACTAAGCTGTGAAAATGGCGCCACCCTTCGGGTGAGACGTAAAACCGAGGCCCTGATTCTGTGGTCATAAAAGATCTCTGGGTGTTCTATGTAAAGCGTAGGATGTATCCTGATGTCCTGGCTAAATTGCCCACCACTAATTGGCTAACTGTCTCACCCCTTCACACCTAACAGCTAATGTATGGTGAGTGTACTGGCACAAAAATGGCTGCCACTGCATCACCCAGGTAGATAGTGGTGGTTGAAGTGGCTCCCCACTCACTATGAGTAGTGAGAAAGCACTATAAACATATACAGAATTTATTATTATTATTATTACTTGCTATTCAATATTGTGAAGTGTCCTTCAGGCTGAGAAAAGGCATTATTTGAATTAAACCTCATCTTATTCTTATTTTTATTATTATTAATATTACTGTTATATATGGTTTATCATTGATTTACTTTAATTACATATTGTTTCTCCTTAGTCAAATGAATGTCTGTCTGAGCCCTTCAATCTATCATACAATCTTTATCATAGTTCCCATGAACTCTGACAATCTAAGGTATCAAAGTTTTATTTTTGTATTTTATTTGAATTCCTTTTTTTACATTAATGGTCTTGATGAGAGTCCCACTATGGCATGATGGAAAACTATTTTGTTTTCTTTTATTTCCACAACAAAGCTGACCCAGAAACACCGAGCCTGTACATCTTTTTCCATGTATTATTTAAAAGAATATTAAGCAGAGCGGGTAGGGCAGTGGTAGTGAGTTTAGGACTGCTGCCACGCAGCTCTTATGTTCCAGTTCTCTGGCCAGTCCCAGTATGTGTGCCGTTTGCATGTTCTTCCTGTGACCGTAAGCCATCTTTTCTCCCACATCCCAAAGTCAGGCACGTTAGGTGAATTGGTCACACTAATTTCATGGCTACCTGGGGATTTTAAAATGTGACGGACTGGTCAGTGCCATGTCCAGGACTGGTTTCTGCCTCATTCCCAATGTTGCCTATACCCAAAACCCTGATACTCTAAAGGGGTCTAAGAACATTATGTCAGTCAGTCTGTCGTTTTCTAATCCGCTTAGTCCTGAACAGGGTTGTGGGGGTCTGTTGGAGCCTATCCAAGGTAGCATGGGGCAGGAACAAACCATGGGCAGGGGAACATTATGTTATTTTATAAAATAAAGACACTCACAGTTTGGTTTACCTCCTCTTAGACTCCATCCTGGCATTTTGATTCCATGCATTCTAATGAGAAAAAAACTAGATGGGCTCACTGATCCTTAATATTAGATAGATAGATAAGCACTATATAATAGATAGATAGATAGATAGATAGATAGATATAGGGTGGTCCAGATC
>JANRMT010062823.1:9295409-9310456 GCA_026402145.1 Polypterus bichir lapradei
TATATATATATATATATATATATATATATATATATATACTGTGACTGGTGTCTCTGCTCTTAACAGTAAAACTATGGCAAAGAAACAAACTCCCTCTTAAACTATATTTCAATGAGAAACAAACACACTCTTACCCCTTTTGTGGGATCAGCTGCAGGCTTGCAGGCTTAATGCGTAACGTGCTTCTCGATTTGAAACATTTAAAAGACTGAGCCCTGGCTAACCTAACAGCTCACTCTCCTGTCCTCTCTCCCTCAGACTGTGTCTGCCCCAGCCGCTGCTTCCGAGCTGTTGGACACGCTTAATGAGGAGGACTTTGTGTTCTTTTGGCCTGGAGATGGGAGCTGAAGCACTACGTCTGACAGCTGCTTCCTTTGTGCTTTTCTGCTGTTGACAAACCCCATCTGGATAAGCTGTTGTGTTTGCACCTGCCTATTCCTTGGAAACCTGTTCCCTTTTCTAGTGTTCTGTGCAACTTAGTGACCCAAGCTTGACAATATATATATATATATATATATATATATATGGTAAGGAAAATCACCAACACATCGTAAAGGGTTGGAGCACCAACAGGTGATAGCTGATGTTAAAAAGAAAACAAAATGATTTAAACAATAGAAGTGAAAGTGCCTTTCCAGAGTTTCGAGTCCTAAGTTTGACTGCTCAGAGATGGCAATAGAGCTGGTCATGAGGTAGGCAAGGCAGAAGGAGTGGGGTGAGGTGACCGGAAACCGGAAGTGACATCATTTGTCATCCCACCATCAGTTGTCATTACACCATTTTTTATCGTTCCACTATCAGTTATCAGATCTGCAGACAGAATAAGAGGAAATACCGTATGACAAGCCCTGAAGTTGTCTCCAAAGCACACATGTGTGACCATATACACTATATTGCCAAAAGTATTGGGATCCCCCCCTCCAAATCATTGAATTCAGGTGTTCCAATCACTTCCATGGCCACAGGTGTATAACATCGAGCACCCAGGAATGTCGACTGCTTCTACAGACATTTGTGAAAGAATGGGTCGCTCTCAGGAGCTCAGTGAATTCAAGCGTGGCACCGTGATAGGATGCCACCTCTGTAATAAGTCCATTTGTGAAATTTCCTCTCTGCTTAATATTCCACGATCAGCTGTCAGTGGTATTATAACAAAGTGGAAGCAACTGGGAACAACTGCAACATCAGCCACGAAGGCCACGTGAAGTCACAAAGCGGGGACAGCGCATGCTGAGGTGTGCAGAAATCACCATCTTTCTGCAGAGTCAATAGCTACAGACCTTCAAAAGCTCAAGAACAGTGCAGCATAGAGAGATAGAGCTTCATGGAGTGGGTCTCCATGGCCAAGCAGCTGCAGCCAAGCCTGACATCACCAAGTTCAATGCAGAGCATCAGATGCAGTGGTGTAAATAGTCCACCGCCTCCAGACTCTAGAGCAGTGCAGACTGTCCTCTGGAGTGACGAATCACGTGATCCAATGGACCAGTCTGGGTTTGGCAGTTGGCAGGAGAACGGTACTCACCTGACTGCATTGTGCCAAGTGTAAAGTTTGGTGGATGGGGGATTATAGTGTGGGGTTGTTTTTCAGGGGTTGGGCTTGCCCCCCTTAGTTCCAGTGAAAGGAACTCTTAATGCTTCAGCATATAAAGTCATTTTGGACAATTTCATGCTCCCTACTTTGTAGGAACAGTTTGGGGATGGCAACATGACTGGGCACACACCAGTACACAAAGCAGTGTCTATAAAGAAATGGAGGAGTGAGTTTGGTGTGGAGGCACAGAGCCCTAACCTCAACTTTGGGATGAATTACAGCGGAGACTGCGAGCGAGCCAGGCCTTCTCTTCCAACATCATGGCCTGACCTCACAAATGCTCTCCTGGGGCCTCATGCATAAATGGTGAGTACGCACAGAAATGTTGCGTAAGAACTTTTCCACGTTCAAATCGTGATGTATAAAACCTACACTTGCCGTAAAGCCACGCACATTTCCATGGTACCTCATACCCTGTCGTACGCAAGTTCTCCGCTCGGTTTTGCAGACTGGCGGCACCCAGCGTCAAAGCAGTGCTACTGTTCCTGTGTGCTTACTCCTTATTTTCCTGACGCGGCTTTATAAATACACTGAAACTATCCGCATATTGTTTATTAGTGCAATGCATCTGATTGTAATTAACTTGTAACAATATTATGGTCCAGGGAATAGCCATAGTATTCCAAATACCATAACTGCTTTAGTGTTGTTACTGTCACTGCACCTTTTTTTTCTTCTTTCAGCTGCTCCCGTTAAGGGCTGCCACAGAGGATCATCCATATTACTCTCACTGCACCACTCGGAGTATTTATATCACTGTATCTGAGTGGGGAATCACAGGAGTACAGCAACTGATCGGAAAGAGAATTATCGGTATACAGCATCAAGCACATGCTGCCTCAGCCACGGCAAAACGTTTCAAAGACTTTCCTGTACGGACCTCGCAATTCAGAAACAGTTTCATCCCAAGAACTTTAAACAGTCAATCAGTCCATCAAGTGCTCCTTGTAGAACTGTCTGGACTTATAAGTACAATCACCTCACTGTAAACTTGACCTTCAGTTATAATATTACACAACCTGAGCCACTTTATAAAGCGCGTATTTACATATGATGACGATATCATTTGTAAGATGAAATGCAGCAAAATATGTAGATTATATTATATAGATAAAACTTTAACTTCATTTAAATAATCTGTATTGTTAATAATTAAACATGTGAGGACAAGGTTCCACAGCGCTAACTAGTTCACGGATTGATCTTACCTTGTGCTGTATTCTTCCTGGGGCTGACGCGACACTGGAAGGATAGATGGATAGAATAATTAAACTTGTACTACAAAGATATTTCAATGTTCCTTAAAAGTTTTGAAGAATTGTCGTTGTAAGCTTACAGATGGCTAAACGTCTATTACAGAGCTGATTGTGTGGCGATTGGGTATTTGGAGAAAGAAAAGTAAGGACAGGAATTGGAGATTAGTATGTTTGAAAGAGATAGTACTGCTACAATAATTTCATCGGAGGTCACACACAATCACGCATCGTGTTCTCCCCTGTTTAATAACGTGCTTTAACTCCTATCATCATGAAAAAGATATCACGTATACATCTCAGTATTTTAATTATTCAGAGAGCTGTAATATCACAAATGTAATGGATTCTGTGTCCAGTCAGAGAAAGAGAAAGCGGAAGCACGTAGTAATTTAACACATAGAGCAAAAGATCAAATACAAAACAAAGCATTTAACGTACTACTTTAGTTATGATGGGATTTGAGAAACTAGTAAATTAAACGATTTTAAGATGAAGTTTATGATGTTCTACATTAATGACAAAATAAACTATGTGATTAAAGTGGAAATTTTGAGATTGAAGTTAACATTTTGTGCTTTTCTCCCACTCTGTGCCTATTTTTTTTTCTCTGTACCCTAATAAGCTTTCATATGACACTCAGACGGTGGGCTACGACTCGCCTTTTCACGGCGACTTTGATATGTGACAACTTCTTTTTTATGTGCGACTTTATGAACTTGAGCTTTCAAGTTTCTCCAACAGGCTATGTCACTCGATCAACTTCCTTTTGTTGTTTATACCACTGTTTAAACCAACAAATAGTGCGTTTTTCTTTGCCTCCACTTAGTATTCACTGAAATTCTTATATTTTCCCTCTTGCTTTTGCCATTGCCCTTTCACAGAATGCTGAGCTTAAGGGCTATTTATATTGATTTGCATATTCAAAGAGGTGTAATTCTGGGAGGAGACGGGGTGGGACAGCAGGCGCGTGCACGTGCATTACTTTTCACGCTGATCGGGATTTATGGAGCGGAAGAACGCGGAAGTGGGCGAACGCACAGATTTATGCATCTGGATTTTTCTGTGCATAAGCACTTTTCAGCTTTTGTGCTTACGTCATGTTATAGTTGCGAATTCTACGCATGGCGTTATGCATGAGGCCCCTGGTCACAAATTCCCATAAACACACTCCTAGACTTTATGGAAAGCCTTCCCAGAAGAGTTGAAGCTGTTAGAGTGGCAAAGGGTGGGCCAACTCCATATTAAAGCCTATGTATTGAGAATGGGATGGCATTAAAGGTCATGTGTGTGTAAAGGCAGGCGTCCCAATACTTTTGGCAATAGAGTGTACATCACGCAGTAAAGTTTAATTCTGTCTGCACATCCTGAGGTCTCGGAGTTCTGTCTTTGAGCAGCGTGTTTCTGACACAAAACCTCCTGGCCATGTAAGGGACAGGGACTCATGCATGCCATCCATTACAGTATACATATACAGTCGACACCTGCAAAGTTGCGGTTCAGGGTTCACAGCCTCAGTGGTTTGTGGATTTTTCCTTAGAACCTAACTAATAACTGTTTGCGGAAACCGCAAATATCCTCCACAATTTTTTAAGGCTTTTTTCGTGGCAATATATAATTTTAAAAATGCTAAATTATTAAGAACAGTATAATTTACTAATTTTGTAACATAAATATTAACGTAAATTCAGTTAAATTTCCATATAAAACATAATACTGTATACATTTTTTAGTACTGTAGAGAGAACACAAAGCAACCGTAAAGAAAAATGCGGTTGGGATGGTGAAATACTGCATCCCTGTACTCAGAGGCAGGAGGTTTGAAAGTAGCCAATCCTAGAACATTATTCATTTCTCCTTGCTGCTGATTGGCTGTGAGGCCCAGCGTTCCCGCATCATAACAGTTTGGTGGTCTCCCTGTCCAAGGCACACTTTGTTTTTCGTTTTGTTCTTCTTAAAGTCCTAAGATGCCGCCCAAACGGCCAGCACCTTCTAAGGTTTCTGGCAATGAACCTAAGCATGGGAAAGAGGGGCCCTTTCATCGGATTGGCTGGCCGAGCAACGTTTCAGCCGTGGAATGGCCAAATGGGGAGGCAGCTTGACGGAAGAGGTCTCCAGCACTCTAAAAATATCAAAATCTTATTATGTGATATCATCTACTGTTAAATTCTGCTCTGTACTTCTAAAATTTTTATTATTATGCTGTATTAAGGATTTGTTCTGTTCTGTATACTTGTATTGAACCCCTTCTTTTGACACCCACTGCACGCCCAACCTACCTGGAAAGGGGTCTCTCTTTGAACTGCCTTTCCCGAGGTTTCTTCCATTTTTCCCTACAAGGTTTTTTTGGGAGTTTTTCCTTGTCTTCTTAGAGAGTCAAGGCTGGGGGGCTGTCAAGAGGCAGGGCCTGTTAAAGCCCATTGTGGCACTTGCTGTGTGATTTTGGGCTATACAAAAATAAACTGTATTGTATTGTATTATATTGTATATGGTTTGGGCTCTCAAAGTTAATAGTGGCATCGATGCTGCCATTCAGACATATACAACCCTCCTTGCCACCATGAAGAAACAACGACAGAAACTTCCCATCACAATGTTCCTCAAAAATATCAAGAAAAACCAGCACAAAACCCCACCAGAAGAAGACTCATCAGAAGATACAACTCCTCCTGAAGCGCCTGAAGGAGAGGCGCCACCCGAAGAGCTGTAAATCCTCTGCTTTGCTCTGCAGTCATTATCTTCATTACATACCTTCATCGTACTGCACAACTATTTGATCATCATCATCTTCAATCAAAATCATTCTTTATTGGTGAGTACCCTTACATTTTACTGTCTCTCTATTATAAAAAAAAAAACCCTGGGAGGGAGACTAGGGAGACGAGACGTGATCTTCTCGGAAGACAATTTGACATCCCGCGAGAGACACGTTAATGTCACGTGAGACAAGGCAGTGAGACAATATTTAAAACAAGTTCACGGACATCTAACCAAGCAGTTGTTGGAATGCTTTTGGCAGACACACTTCATGTGCTCCCAGCTCTTAAAACAATGACAAGTGACAAGCAGAACACGCAGCTTGCCAACAGCAGGAAGCCAGCAGATGATCTGACCGCTTCTCCTTAGTGTGCGTTCAGCCCCTCCCCCAACCCCTTCACAATGCGAGCAGCAGAGAGGCGAAGTGGCAAAAGGACAGCTGCTGTACAGGCTTTGAAATGATCAACATGCAGCGCGACAAAATGAAAGCGCAGCTTGCCAGCAGCAGCAGCAGAAAGACAGCAGATGATCCGACGGCATCTCCTTAGCTTGCGTTCAGCCGCCCCACCTTCACAACGCGAGTAGTGTTATACATCCTGCGAGAAAGATTTAACCACGACCGGGGACGGAAATAAAGGACAAGTATTGTTTTTACAAAAGTTTTAAAGTAAAAGTGAAAATAATGCATTTGTAACAATTCCCATGAAAATAACAATCGCTTTAAATTGTTTATCCGGTAAACCAAACCCGGGGGTGGGCAAGCAAAGCGAGCAGGGGGCAGAGCCCCCTAGTATTTTTATTAAATTAAATAATTATGAATTTACCCTACTTATACCAAAGAAAACTACAGCGCATACCAAAGAAAATGCACTTGCATGAATTCCAGTACATATAGGAGTAACATCGGTATTTGACATTCTAGCACTGCAGGAGACATAGCAGTACAGTACTGTACAGTAGACGGGTTTACCTTTATATTCTTTTTTTAGGGTAATGTATTAAGCTGAGTTTGAAATGAAATGAAAGTTTTTTGGGGGCATATTTAGGGTTTAAACTATAAAAATAGGGATTTTTTGACCACATCCAAAATTTGCAGTTTTCACAATTCGCAGGTGCTCTAGGAACGTAACCCCCGATGAATTTCGTGGGGGTCGTCTGTACCTAACATTTTCCAAATCCCCTAAAATAATATAAAATGACCCATATGAACCTCGTCATTGTAGTCTTGCATCTCATTTGCAATCCCACCCTAACAAATATGCCTGTCAAATTAAGAGCGTGAATGAGCACAATGTTCCCTGCAGAAGAGCCTGATGATTACCGTAAATGTGATAAAAGTGTCACTTCAATCAGGCAGAACATTCTGGATCCCCTAAATCTCTTTCAGCGCCAAAGCCGTGGTTCTAGCAATGCATCTCACATGCCGTTTGTCTTCTAAAACCTAAAGACAAGGCGCCTGGCAGTCCAGTTGTCAGCAGCTACTTGAAAGACAATTTGAATTCTTTGATTGACGTCGGTTCAATGGCGCAATTTGATCGCACATCGAAGGGCGCTCTTCACCGCACTGCATTGGCCTCATCTCAGTCCCACAATGTGATGTCTTGATCTGCCTAGATTGATGGCTTGGCTCCAGCTAATTGTCATGGTATTGATTGAACAAAACACAGAATCTGATTAGCAATTAACTTCCATTATCTTGACAGAGTGACAAAGGCTTTTTTTCGTGGAACGCAACCCTTGAGGAGGATGTGTTTTGACCTTTTGTGCAGTCATGCTTCTACATTCGTTACACACATTCAATAAATCAGAATAACAAATAGAACACTCGGACTGAGGAACATGAAAGAATGAATGAAAGCTTCGAATGGCAGCCTAACAAAGCCTGGGCTTGATAAACCAAATCTTTGTAGAGCAACTTTTTGGATAACCAGCCACCACCATATGAAAGGCTGATTCATACAAATAATTAGTAGATCATGCAACAAAAAAAAAAAATATCAAGACGTTACCTGGCCAATACATCCCATGGGACACTAGAGGGCAGTCCTCCTGGACGGCTGTGGCACCACGGACTCTTGCAGGGCATGCTGGGAGCTGGAGTTTAGTACAGCCCTGTTGAGTTCTGTGGGGGCCACCAGGGGGCACTGCAGAGCCCTATAGTGGACTTCCACCGCAACTGGGAGTGATGCCAGGTAATACTGAAGAACCACCTGGAACACTCCCAGGACTTGAATAAAAGGAGCCGCCTCACTCCATTCATATAGCCAGAGTAGGGAGGAAGAAGGACGAAGCTTGCAAGGGAGGAGTGCAGGTGGAAGGACTGGGAATTGGCAGCTGAAGAAAGAAAGGACTGTGTGGTGGTGCTGTGCGTACTGTGCTGTACTTTGGGGAAAGTAAAAGAAACGCTTCCCTGGCAGTAAATAAATGGGTGTTGTGTCGCAATCCATGTCTCTGCCTGTCTTTGATGGGTTTAGGGTGGCTCTTTGCGCCCTTGTGGTCCACAACTTTTATTTTGGATGTTAAAAGTCGACGTATCTCATCTACAGTACATGTATACACCACCAAACATGATGTGGACATTAAGATACAAGCTCACCATGCCAACTTCAGGGGCATGTTGTCACTAGCACTACAGAACCAGACAAATAAAATATACTATACAGTCACCGGCCACTTTATTAGGTACAACTGCTTCTTATCGCAAATATCTAATCAGCTGATTAGTGCCTTTCAAATCTAATCTAATCTAATCTATCTATCTATCATATAGTGCCTTTCAAATCTATCTATCATATAGTGCCTTTCAAATCTATCTATCGATCATATAGTGCCTTTCAAATCTATCTATCTATTATATAGTGCCTTTCATATCTATCTGTCTATTGTAAACGGCACTATATAGCGCCTGACCCGACACAGAGTGGACACTGGAGGCATGTGTAAAATAAAATGTTTTTTTATTCCTCTTCAGCTGGAGGGCACGTCTTCCCCGTACTCCCCCCAGCCACAACACAGTACCAAACACCGGTAGTACAGCACAAGCACAAATACTCTTCTTCTTACTGGCACCACCACCACTCCTCCCTCGCAACCTTGTCCTCCTCCACCCGACTCTGGCCGATGAGTGGTGGTTGCTGGCTCCCTTTTATAGGTCACCTGGAAGTGCTCCAGGTGTTTGATCACCAAGATCCGGTGGCACTTCCAGGTGTGATGAAGCTGTTGCCCATACGGGCTCAGGAGTCCCAAACACAGCACCCCCTGGCGGTACCTGTGGGAATCAACAGGGCTGCCCCCAACTCCAATTCCCAGGGAGCCCTGTGGGAAGCTGAGGCACTACACCAGCCCAGGGGGACGGCCATCTAGCGTCCAGGGGGAGGTATTGCACTGTCCAGGGCTGCTCCCCCTGAATACAGTGTGCAGGGGCGTCCCGACTGGGCATGGACGCCAGGTGCCTGTCACACTATCTATCTATCTATCTATCTATCTATCTATCTATCTATCTATCTATCTATCTATCTATCTGTCTATTTTCTATCTATCTATCATATAGTGCCTTTCAAATCTATCTATCTATCTATTATATAGTGCCTTTCATATCTATCTATCTATCTATCTATCTATCTATCATATAGTGCCTTTCAAATCTATCTATCTATCTATCTATCTATCTATCTATCTATCTATTTTCTATCTATCTATCATATAGTGCCTTTCAAATCTATCTATCTATCTATTATATAGTGCCTTTCATATCTATCTATCTATCTATCTATCTATCTATCTATCTATCTATCTATCATATAGTGCCTTTCAAATCTATCTATCTATCTATCTATCTATCTATCTATCTATCTATTTTAGGGTTCATATATTGTGTGATTTTTAGAATCTACTCTATTATATACTCATAAGTTAAATTGCCCCAAACCAGTGTCTCCCCCCGACTTGAGTATCATCTATGCCGACTTCCTCGTTGTCTCACCCCCCTTGCCGACCCTTCTTTAAAAATGATGGAGACTCACGAAAGCACTTTTCCAATATTTGTGCAATTTTGAGAGTTAACGCCACACCAGGGAAAATTGTTGGCATCAAAGTAGCTGTGCTCAGTAAGTCTTAAGGCTTTTTGCTACATTTGATGGTCGCAGACTGCCATTACAAGCCACTAAAGGAGATACTTTATTATTATTATTATATTTTTAAGTGTATGAATATCGCTTCAAATAACAGCGCAAGTGTCTGGGGTGAATGATTGGATGCCGAATCTGTGAGAAAAATAACTTGAAGAATACCAAACTTAGTTTTTTAAGTGGCTGATCCTGGAAACACATTTGCAGCCCGGAGGTTGGCAGGTTCAGCGGCCTCTCCCGTGTTACAGCAAACAGGCCGCCCTGACAGTTTAGGCTGAGAGCGAGCGAGCGAGTGAGCGAGCGTCACTGTCTATAATTTACCAAAGCCTGGCAGCATGTTTATAAGATGTTTCCATGACCGTTGTCCATTTTCCACTGATAAGATAAGTTGTTTGCTTACCTTTCTCACCCTACAAGTGAAACAGAAGAATTCAAGAATGGGGGTGCCAGCCACACTGCACTTTGCAGAGAGCGACGCTGCAGACCCGCATGAAGCAGACGTGTCACGTTTCTCGTCGTCCTCCTCCTCCTTTCCCTCAGGGCTGTCAGTTCAGATAAGATTTATTTGTCCTGCTTTCATCGGCGTACTGATAAATAAAAAGCAACATCTACCAGCATGGAATGAAAAAGCACAGAGCCCGTTCAATAACTTCAAGTCTTCAGGAGGCTGAGAAGGCACGTCGTTGTATTTGATTATAACTCACACATTTATCCAAGGAGACTAACATCGCACCCACTTATAGGTATTTTTTTTCCAGTTGTGAAGCTGGTCAGTTAAGTGACTTATTTAGGGTCACAGAAGAAAGAAGAGACTAAAACTGAGCCAGCATCCTTAAAGTCCGGTGCTGTAGCCACCAACCTGCAAACAAAATACAATAGGCTGGAAATTAAAGAGACATGGTGCTGGTCCGCTTTGGCTCAGTGGTCCTCAGTTTCAGTCCTGGAGGTCCCACAGTTTTTGTCCAAACCAGTTTCACAATCAGTGACTGAGTGAGTGAGAGAAAGAAGGTGGTCCAGTGTGATGTAACCCACCCGCACAGATCCAAAATGTGGAATATTTCATTTGTCTGTCAAATAATAGATCACTTTGTAACAATGCCAATTAATAAACACACTGTACTGCAGAATATTTGTCTTCTTGTCAACTTAGAATAAGTAACCGATTTGCACACACTAGGTGGCTGCAAGCAAATATCTAGAGAATAAGAAGGTAGACAAATATGTGCTGTGACCAGCAAGAGGCGCTGCAGCCCCCGAAACCCCAGATGCAACTTAACAGACCCAAGTCCTGAGACAAAGACAGTTTAGGCACATCCAGGTCAACTGAAAGCTCCACAAAACAGGCAGCATTAATCGCAGCAGCTCCCCCTGGTGGCCCTCATGGCACCCAACAGGGCTGTGCCAAAGGACTGCACACCCCAGCATGTCCTGTGGGTGTCCGTGTGAGAATCCTGACCCGGGGTGCTGCCATCTAGTGTATCGGAGGACAATTGTCTCTCCTGAACTATCCATTATATTGACCTCCTGACCAGGTAAGGGTCCTTAATTCATTCCTGTGTATCCACAGTGGTGACTCCAGCCAAGCTCCTGGAAGGTTCTGCCTCTTTTCTAGCCCACTCATTACTATGGCCACCTGACCAGGAAAAGGAGTGGGACCCATGCATGCCATCAGGTCTTGAAAAAGAAAGAAGAGCTAACATATTGCAAATATTGACTCTGCGCATAAACTTCATGTCATTGTCAGTAAAAGCCTCTGAAACTTCCGAAATTGTAATTCTACTTCAGTACACCATAGAAACATCTGACAGAAAGATTTAAAAGCACTGAAGCAACAAACTTTGTGAAAACCAACACTTGTGTCATTTTCAAAACTTTTGGCCATGACTGTAATGGTGCCCGACTCATTACCTGGCCAGCAGGCCGCCATACTGAATGGCAGATAAGTAAGGCAGGCTGTTCCCTGCCTTTGCCAGGAGGTTGGCCAAAGGTGGCAACCTTGGAGTGACCATGCTGACATCCTGGCAGGGAAGGACTGAAGTTCCTTACCTGGCTGGGGAGGACCGTGTGACGGAAGGACAGGGGGAGATAACCTGTCAGGGACTACAGGCTCCCCAGTAGGGTGACCAGACATCCTCCAAAAGGAGGACATGTCCTCTTTTTTAACATGGTTTCCTCCGTCCTCCAGGCATTCCAAAAATTCATTAAAATGTCCTCCTTTCACGGAATCACGAACAGAGTTGACCATTTTTGACTAATTACATATGATATATACTGCGAATGAGCAGCCTTCAGCCATTCTCCATTCATCTGCGTCACCGCGTGACATTACGTTACATTATCACGTTATCAATAATTGTAACATCAAGTAGCGGCACCCATGCGCACATGTGTGACAGTATGTTGTAACTCTGCAATTCACCCTGGCATGCGATCAATCAGCTTCTGGGCCCTCCTGACTGATGGCAGCCCATTCTTGCATAATTAGGATTGGTGGGCTTTTCTTTGTCCACCCACCTCTTAGCGATTGACCACAAGTTCTCAATTGGGAGTTTCCTGGCCATGCACCCCAAATTTCAATGTTTTGTTCCTCAAGCCATTTAGTTCTCACTTTTGCCTTATGGCCTGGTGCTCCATGCTGGAAAAACGTCATTGTTGGTCACCAAACTGTTCTTGGATGGTAGAGAGAAGCTGCTATCAGAGGATGTTTTGGTTCCATTCTTTATTTATAGCTGTGTTCTTAGGCCACATTGTGAGTGAGCCCTGCACTGCCTTGGCTGACATGAATGATCTCTGGATAATTTACTGTTGGCGTGACATAGGACTGATGGTAGTGCCTCTCACCTTTTCTTTTTTCCAGATGCCCCTAACAATCAGAGAAAATGACTTGACCCCAGCAGTCCAATCCCTGGACCTTTTGCAGAATATCAGTCTGTCCCTGTTGTTTTTCTTGGCTTCTTTGCTGTCCTTCTTGACACCCACCAGGCCATCCTCCAAAAGTCTTCGCCTCCCTCATACCGGCCTGCTGCCATTCCTGAGCCAGCTCTGCACAGGTTGTGCCCCCCAATACCCGAGCCATGAGTAAAGAATGGGACCAAAACATCCTCCGAGAACAACTTCAGTTCAGGCCCCCCTGTGGCTGCAGCCTTTCAACCCAAAGAATGTAATTGGACTCCTGTGTTAGTTATGTTAATTTACTTGCCAGTTTGAGCTTTTAATTAATTTTTTTGATGGATGAGAATTCTTTTTTAATTTTTTAATATTTTTTCCTTTTTAATTTTCTGGTTATTTATTCAATTACTTCCTAATATGCTCACAAATGATTAAAACTAAAAGAACTGCCCTTTAGCAGTTGGCGTCGCTTGCACGGCGTCCGCTATTCTTTGTCATTAATTGATATAATGAAGGGAGCAAACTCTGCAAAACAGTGAATTAAGGTAACAACAACACATGATGAAGAAAAATAAAAGACAAAATAAGAAATTAAAATAAGACAACATTAGTTAACATAGAAAAAGAGTAAGGTCCGATGACAAGGGAGGACAGAAAGTAATAGAGTTAAGCCTCTAAGCATATGGCTAAAAATGCAAATATTCCTTATTTTCTCATAAGTACACTTTGGATTCAGAAAGTTTTCAGGCCCCTTCACTTTCTGCCAGAGGCGGCCTTAGGGGTGACCAATGCCACTTGGGGCCGGTTACGTCAAACGCTGTTACCGGTATGTGTGGACTCTATAAACTTGAGTGTGAATTTAATAAAAATAATGTTAACATACACTGGATTTTCTTATTATAGTATTCAGCTACATTTTTGCAAGATAACACGTGGACTTTATCTACTCTCTCTATATATATAAAATCCCAAGCCTAAAAGTGCAACGATTTTGTGCAACATTTTGTGTGACGTTTTAATGTCACATTTTAAATCGGGCTTATTTTAAAACCCACATATATATGTTTCATATCATTCTTTTCAGAATTTATCGAACTTTAATGTGATGTTAAATTTTCAGATTCTTATTCTGTTTTTATATTATAAACTAAAAAATATCAAGAACTCATGTCCCACGAGACGAGACTTTGTGCCAAGAGATTTAACCACGCCCGGGGCCGGAAATAAAAGACAAAGAGTAGGACAGCTGCTGTACAGGCTTTTAAATGTTAGAAGTATCACAGCAGAAGCAGATCACGTGGCACGGCAGTAGCAGCAAGCCAGCAGCTGATCGAGCAAAGAGGAGGTAAATAAAGAACTGTATTTGTTTCCCATTGTATCACCATTTAAGAGGGGGTGTAGGAGGAGTGACTGTGTCTCCTTAGGGTGCGTTTAGCCCCCCTCTTCACAACACGAGTGGCAGACACACGAAGTGGCTGGCGCATAACGAAGAAAAGGGGGGGAGGAGTTGGCAAGCAAAGTGAGCAGGGGGGAAAAATACAGGGTGGTCCAGATCTAATTATGCAGATCCAGATCGTCTGGATGACTTTGATTTATACGGGGACGATTCCAGTTCGGAGCAAAGACGATTCTTCATGTTGTCATTTTGCACACTTCTCGATGGTCTGGGATTTTTCAGGTGATTTTCTATGTAATAAACTTAATTAGTTATAGCGTAATGAAAATTGCATAATTAGATCTGGACCACCCTATATAATGTTATAATTTATTAAAAAAATGCGCCATGATCTCTTGCACTCATGGCGTCGACAGGGATACGGCTAAACCAGTAATAAAAAGTTGCTGCGCATTCCACTACCAAACACTTCCCTCGCTGTTTCAAGTAGGCCTACTGTAGCAAACTGAACCACAGACTCGACTAAGAAACGATGGTAGGCTCTCTGGACACAAATAAGTCATAAGCGACAAGCCATCAGTTGTGTCCAAGTCAAAACAGAAGCCAACCCAGTGACAAGGGCTATACCTATTTTAGTCAACCCCTTTCAGGAGATGAAGGTGGACAATGGAATGTTTTCAAAGACGTACATTTACAGAATTTGACCTTGAAGAGGGATTTTAAACGGGTTCCTTTTGGAAGCATCTGAAATATATACAGTGGGTACGGAAAGTTTTCAGACCCCCTTCAATTTTTCACTCTTTGTTATATTGCAGCCATTTGCTAAAATCATTTAAATTAATTTTTTCCCTCATTAATGTACACACAGCACCCCATATTGACAGACAAAAAAAAGAATTTTTGAAATTGTTGCAGATTTATTAAAAAAGAAAAACTGAAATATCACATGGTCCTAAGTATTCAGACCCTTTGCTCAGTATTTAGTAGAAGCACCCTTTTGAGCTAATACAGCCATGAGTCTTCTTGGGAAAGAT
>JANRMT010062823.1:9310556-9321694 GCA_026402145.1 Polypterus bichir lapradei
TGAGTGAGTGAGTGAGTGAGTGAGTGAGTGAGTGAGTGAGTGAGTGAGTGAGGGCTTTGCCTTTTATTAGTATAGATATATATATATATTAGCTGTGTTGCCCAAGCCTATGGATGAAGACCCTTCCGGCTCCGACCCCTTCGAGGTCACTTCCTATATTGGCCTTTAAAAGCCGCCACCTTTCCCCTATCCCTTCAGTTCTGGGATTCTGTAATCCTGCTGACTACGCCACTGTCACAAACTCAACCAATAGCCATAGCAAGGTTTGGGGCAGCCACCCGTATATTATTTCCTGGCTGCAAAATTGAATAAAGTGATAGTACTGATGTGCACAAATCAGTGCCTTTTAAAGGCCAGTATAGGATGGGACCTCAAAGGGGCTGGAACTGGAAGGGTTTTCATCCACAGGCTTGGACCCGGAAGTTAAGTCAAAGGGGTCAGAACCCGAATTGACGTCAATAGGGCCAGGCGGAATTTCCCGTGAACGGTCTGCAGAAAAGCAAGAAAAAGAGTCAGTGCACTCTGCCACATTCCGGTCTGGCTCAGAACTACCCTCATTCAAATCCTTTAGCTGCCTTCCTTGTGCACATGTGTGACAATATATATATTTTACTTTATATATATATATATATATATATATATATATATATGTATATATACAGTAAAACCACGATTGTCCATCAGGAGTTGGGACCGAGGCCGTGATGGATAAGAGAAAAGACAGATAACAGAATAGCTACTTTAAAAATGGCATACAGTAGATTAGTTTTTGCGAAGTCACATTTATTTCCAAAAAAAAACCAAACCATATTAACAAAGTATAATATAGTATTAACAAAATTAATTCATTTATATAATATTATAATGACCAACACAATAAGCAAAAACAACTCAGAGGTACTGGAGTTTTGTATGTTTTGCTTGGAGTTTTCGTTCCGCAACTAATAGTGCCCTGTCTTAAACTCCGTTATCGGGGTTACAGAGCACACCTTCTAAACAACAAAAGTAAGCTTTCCCTACCAATCAGTTTATCTCCTACCACTCACGTTCTATATTTCTCTATCCCAAAAATGCTCCTGCTCATTGTCTCCTGACTCCCTACTCCGCACCCTCCTTGTTCTCCTAACTTCTCCTGTCCGCCCCGCCCAGAACAGAAGCCCCTCAGCCAGTCCCATTATTACACCATTTATTTCACCCTTTCTGCTCCCACACAGCGCATTACAAGCTGCCTGTACATCACAATATATTAGCAAAACATAACAGAATGTAAAAAGAAAATTGTCAATGCAGAAGAGCATTAACATTAATACAGAAAAACATTACCGTCAGTCATTTCAATTTTGTCGGCATCACGCTTTATATCATTCCCTGTTGTTCTTCCTACTCCATAAAGTGAAGCAATACTTAAAGCTCTTTTTGCCATTTCATAATCATTTAATCATCGTCATCATTTAAGTATAGTAGTTTAATTACAACAAAAGAGAAAAGCTACAAAACTCTATTAAAGCTGAAGGTACGTAACTGATGCTGTGATTTCAAAATGCAACATGACAAGTAGTGCTGGGGAAGAACACTACATGCTAGCACAAAGGAGAGTGGTTCCAATGCGCAGAGTTTGCAGCTTAACGTGCATCAGTAGTAACAGGTAGATGGTGGCGTGCAGAATTTTTTTTTTGTCCTGACGGTTAATGGAAAATAACAGTTAATCGAGTGACAGGTGATCAAGATTTTACTGGATATGGAAGCGAAGGTCTGTGATACGGTTTGCATATTTATAGCTAGAGATCCACAAAGAGAGAAAATGAGTCAACGTATCTTAAAATACATTTTTATTCCTAAGTTCCCTACCCAAACCCCCCCAGGTCACGTGTGGCACACTAAGGAGATGCGGACGGATCAGCTGCTGGCTGTCTGCTAGCTGCTACCGAGCTGCGTGATATGCATATTGCGCTGCACGTCGATCATTTATAAGTCTGTACAGCAGCTGTCCTTATGTTTCGCTTCCTTGTCTCATGGGACGTTAAAATGTCTCTGAGAAATTGTTTGTAAGTAGGGCGTGACGTGCAAGAAGTCTTGCGGGACTTCAAAGTGTCTCTCTGAGATGATCACACCTTAACCCAAGACTTTTTTATATAATAGATACAGTAGATATATTTGTATGAATAGACTAGCACAGTGGTTAGCACTATCGCCTATCGTGTTTGAATCTTATGTCCAGCAGTTGTAAGCATGAAATGTGCGTGTTATCTTCATGGATAATATCTTTGTCACATCTCCATTGTTTTAGTGTTCCAGTTAGGGACTCATTCATGGGTTGCCAGACTACATCTCCCAGAAGTCATTTAATAGAAGGAATTATTAAGGATAAGATTGAGCAACACCTGGCAAGGACAGGAGTTATTCTGAACAGTCAGCATGGGTTCAGAAGAGGGAGGTCGTGTTTTACTAACATGCTGGAATTCTATGAGGAAGCAACAAAAGATACGATCAAAGTGGAGCAGAAGATATTATTTATCTGGACTTTCAGAAAGCATTTGATAAGGTGCCACCTGAGAGGTTGGGCATCAAATTAAAAGAAGTGGGAGTTCAGGGTGATGTTTTTAGATGGGTGCAGAATTGGCTCAGACACAGGAAGTAGAGGGTGATGGTGTGAGGAACCTCATCAGAACTGGCCGATGTTAAGAGTGGTGACCAGCAGGGGTCAGTGCTGGGGCTGCTCCTATTTTTAATCTATATAAATGATTTAGATAGGAATATAAGTATCAAGCTGGTTAAGTTTGCAGATGATACCAAGACAGGTGGATTAGCAGATAATTTGGAATCCATTATATCATTACAGAAGGACTTGGATGGCATACAGGCTTGGGCAGATTTGTGGCAGACGAAATTTAATACAACAACAACATTTATTTATATAGCACATTTTCATACAAAAAGTAGCTCAAAGTGCTTTACATAATGAAGAAAAGAAAAATAAAAGACAAAATAAATTAAAATAAGACAACATTAGTTAACATAGAAAAGGAGTACGGTCCAATGGCCAGGGTGGACAGAAAACACAGAAAAAAAAAAACTCCAGACGGCTGGAAAAAAAAATAAAATCTGCAGGGGTTCCAGGCCACGGGACCTAATGTCCTATTGTCCTAATGTCAGTAAATGTAAAGTATTACACATAGGAAGTAAAAATGTTAGGTTTGAATACACAATGGGCGGTCAGAAAATCGAGAGTACACCTTATGAGAAGGATTTAGGAGTCATAGTGGACTCTAAGCTATCGACTTCCAGACAGTGTTCAGAAGCCATTAAGAAGGCTAACAGAATGTCAGGTTATATAGCGCCTTGATTTGTGGAGTACAAGTCACAGGAGGTTCTGTTCAAGCTTTATAACACACTGGTGAGGCCTCATCTGGAGTACTGTGTGTAGTTGTGGTCTCCAGGCTACAAAAAGGACATAACAGCACTAGAAAAGGTCCAGAGAAGAGCAACTAGGCTGATTCCAGGGTTACAGGGGTTGAGTTATGAGGAAAGATTAAAAGAGCTGAGCCTTTACAGTTTAAACAAAAGAAGATTAAAAGGTGACATGATTGAAGTGTTTAAAATTATGAAGTGAATTTGAGCAGTGGAAGGAGACTTTAAAATAAGTTCATCAAGAACATGGGGACACAGTTGGAAACTTGTTAAGGGTAAATTTCACACAAACATTAGGAAGATTTTCTTTACAAAGTGAACAACAGACACTTGGAATAAGCTACCAAGAAGAAATAAGTGGATAGGACTGGTGAGCTTTGTTGGGCTGAATGACCTGTTCTCGTCTAGAGTGTTCTAATGTTCTAATGTCCCATCGAGTGACATCATTAGCCCAACGACTCATAAGCTGGCAACAAGGAGCGTTTGCTGTCCAAGCTTGTCCATTTTAAGGAATCTCTGATGTTGAACTCCTGTCTGCCCCTTGATTAAGATTAGTGTCTAATGTTTTGGATTTTGGATGCTCAAATGTCTGTCAACATATTGTTGTGCTTTTCATACCATAATTTTTTCCAATATTGGAACATTTGGTAAATGACATCAACTCAGAGAAACGTTATGTGCAAGGCAGAGACCAGCCCTGGATACAATGTCAGAAAAATGCTAGGACAACACACTGATTTAAAATTGATGTTTTTTTTGGAATTACCAGTTAAACTAACATAAGTGTTAACACAAATTTATGTGAAACAGAATCTACAAACCGTATACGGATAGAGACAGGGCCAGGAATTGAAGCTATGGAATTTTGAGCAAAGCAAAGAACCAAAATGTCAGTACCAAAAAAAACAAAGATACAGTGTAAAGATGATTTAAATATGTGCTCATTATGAGACATCTGTTCAAAGACCAGACAGTGTAAAATGAATTAATATCCATAAAGGGATGTGGTTAAAGAAGTGTAGTGCAGGATTTTTCCTTTCCTGAGTCTTTTCTAGAATACACATGGTGTTCTCATAACAGCATATGTTAAGTTTTGTCTTTAGCTGCTCCGAAAATTTATAAAAACTTCTCACTATTTAAGCCCATAAGAAGTTTGTTTTTAGGATGTGTTTTGGAAACAGAGCGGTCACAACCTAGAAATCAGGAATTCACAGCTTTTGTACGAACTGGTGTCAATGACACATCTGTCTGCTTGCTGTCAGACGTGGTCTCCTAGCAGCAGAGATCACCTCAGTAGCAGGTCACTAATAAGTCCTTGCTATAAGCTACTTGACTCCGGCAACCTCCAATTATAAGCCCTGCGGGGGGGAAAAAAATCTGTCAGTAAAGCAGCCTCCTGGAATATTTCTTGTCATTCAATCCCATTCTCGTGCCTCTGGCTTGCTGTTATTGTCAGGCCGTCTTTTAGTTTAACTCCTGTGATACGGTGTGATTGATGTGGAGCATTTTAATTCAGCCGGCATTTAAAATCACTGGTGAAAAATAGTGTTGATTAATTAATAATTTAAGAGCGTCTTAACAAACTAAAACTTTCAGTATTCAAAGGCAGTTTTTTTTTTATCTGCAGGTGATAAGGCTGGTCAACAGCCCCTCATAATGGCGATTATGTAAGTATTACCTTGTATTTCTTATCTGCTGTTGTATATCATGTTGTGAATCTTTTCTAATCATTGTTCTTATATTGTACGACTATTACTTGTCTAGAGTAGACATTGAAGTCAAATGTCTTCCGCTGTGCTGTGGAAAAGTGAAAATAAACGTTAACACTATCTGTTGTCACACGTGTGTGTCTGTGGAACATCCTGAGGGCTCCTCTAAGGTATGTGGTACCACCCTGGGACAAAAGGGGGCACTGTCCCTAACCATGTTCTGTCCTTCTCCTCCAGCAACACTGAGAAGACACCCCTCTGAGGGCCCCTGACTCCGCACCTTCCATTTTTTGCGCTATATATTGCGAGGTCGGCAGAAGGAGGCATCACGCTGTAAGCAGAGCACGAGATCCCAGGACCTTACCTGAAACTAATCCAAGTCTACTCAACTGGGGCTATTTTGTGGTTATTATTTTGTTGCTTCTGTGCCTATAGGTTCCTGTATTTCCATAAAAGGTTTCAAGAAGTAAACGGGGAACGATTGAATTGGCTCCCCAAAATTTACTTGTCTCGGACTTGCAGTTCATCACTTGCACACGCTATGTCAACTCTTCGTGTTCTCTCTATGAGTGAAGAAAACCTGGTTACACTGGTCTCATGATGTGAACACGATGTGGTGGAGCTCAGATGACCCAAGCCCAATGTAAAGAAGAGACACTCTCACAGACAGAATCCCAGCTACTCACTTGAGACAAAGGAGATCTCTTGGAGCTTGACTGACCCCGCGAGTAGATCCGAGTCAGCATCCCATGAGCCCAGTAGGGATGTGCTATAAAGGGAGCACTGCCTGAGTGACGAGAACCTGATTATATCCACATTGTAATTTAACAAATTTTTACAAAAAATGCATGTGTTTGGGTCATTGTGAGCATAAGACTGGATGACTTGACATATCAATTATGCAACACAAGTAATGAGAGATTTATTTCATGGATGTTTTTGATATTGTTTGGCGTTGTCCGGCTTTTCAATTTCTCAGTTCATGGATTTGCACTGTGGTGAACTGCTGGTGGTCTGACGTGAATGTGCAATTTCTGGCTCAGAAGCAGTCTGCTGACAGCTTGAGCAAACTGGATGGGCTGTGCAGAAACTGCTTCTAAACACTGCAAGCTTAGAAATAACTGGTGATGTCAGTTGAGCTCTATTTCTCTCTGTCTGCTCGCATCTTATCTACACAACACCAGCAATACAATCCACCCATTCCATAGCACAAATCCCATCCTCGTCACCAAATGTATTGCTGTGGACTCACGCCACAAAGCATCTTAGCTCACAGATTTTCACTGTTGCAAACTCCTGATGGTTGGATGTGAACCCACAAAGTCTGGCTCCGAAGCAGTCTGCTTACAGAATGAGCTAATATGAAAACTCCTTACAACATCTAGCAGTTCAGTTCAACCTTTGAGGTCATTTGAATGTTTATGTTTATTCCATTTTTTGGAACCCATGTAACCCAATCTCAAGGCCTCACAGTTCCATCTGGTAAGACTGGATACAGGGCAAGAACCAACCCTAGATAAGATGCCACTCCATCGTTGGGCATATTCACTCACATAAGCCATACCAGATGAATTTCGACTTACCATCTGAAATAACCTGCAAATGTTTGGGAGGAAAACTGGAGAAAAACCGAGATGAATGTGCAGAGATCTCAATTGAAATGTGATTCTAGTCTTCTGTACCACCAAGGCTTTCACATTTGTTTTGCAGTTGAAAGCAGCTGAGACAAGTCAGCTCCCCTTGGATTCCTGCACTTCCATTCCTCCAGAGAATTTGTTTTCCCCGAAAATATATTGGAACTTCTTCCCATTAGATTTTAATGCCTCAGCAGGAACGGCACACCTGTGCTGACACCTGATATTCTGAAATAAAAAAAAAAAAAAAAAAGCATTTCCAATGGGAAAAAGGAGAAGCAGTTAGATAATTATAGCACACTTTCTTAATGAGTGCTTCACAGAAAAAGCCGTCCAAGGACACCTTCATTAACGGTGCTCGATAAAGAAACCTGAGACGTCTGAGTAGGAAAAGGGAAAAGGGCATCGCGTTTAAATACGGCCGCATTTGGGTGTAGAGTTCTAACAGTTGGGGACAGAGGCACAAGAGCACTTTGAGTGCCAAGTACAGGAGATGTCGGGTCAGGATACGGAAACAGGGCGACTCTGATCTGAATATAGAAACAGGTTTTATTTTTAACTCTGAATAAACAGCACAATTTCCAGAAAGGGGGCCTCTTTGTTTAGAGATGGTGGGAAGTCACTCCAGTTTGAATGGCGAGGGGCTGTTTTCTTTCTGTTATTAATAGCTAATCCGGCTACGCTGTCTGTGTCTCAGACACTGGTAACAGAAATATTCTTTTTTATAATCTTCATCCATGGTGTTTCACTCTTCACCAGTTGATCTCTTGACCCAAACACAACTGCAACTGTTACTAATTTGCAAAAGGAGAAAATTATGTATGGGACTGGCATTGGTCAATCAATCTTTATTTAATATTCCACAGCACATTTCTTAGTAAGCACGGTGTCTTAAAAGCAAATAACAATATTAAAGGGTAACAGCAATCAAACAACGCAAGAGCAGATCAAATGGACTGTTTAATTTAGGAAGGAGGCAAAATGAGGGGCTGCACAATAAGAACTGCAATGGAATGCAAATTAAAAAATGAAGAAGCTCCCAAACGATTACAAGTAACCATTTAATAGTAATATTAACAATTCTTTACATTTATATAGTGCTTTTCTCTCTACTCAAAGTGATTTACAAAGGGAGTGGGGAGCCACTTAAACCACCACCAATTTGTAGCATCCACCTGGATCAGGGGTGGGCAATGTCGGTCTTGGAGGGCCGCAGTGGCTGCAGGCTTTCATTCCAACCCAGTTGCTTAATTAGAAACCAATCCTTGCCAATTTCAGACATTACTTAGTTTTATGGCTTGTTAGTCTGCAATGCAATGTTCTTATATCGTAGATTTTTTCCTTTCCAAAGATATCATCTAAATGATTTGAAGTTTTAAATGTATAATTTTCAGTCAGCCACATTTTTCTATTAAGTGTTTTATTAAATCAAACAGTGCATGATGAACACACACACAGATGTAAATGGAAAAAGCTAGTTGGAGAACTGCTGGCTGCTTTGTCATTTACATCTTATTGCTAATAAGGATCCATTAAAACAGCGAATGCAGCCGTTTAAGATTGAAATAAGCAATTAAGGTTGGGGACCCTTAACAAGCAAGACCACTAAAATGAAGAATCAAAATGTCACTTGAGTAATAAGTGTTTCATCAGCAATAATTGACTTCTCATTAAGAAGGTGGACTGGAACAAAAACTTGCAGCTATGCGGGTCTCCAGGACCTACACTGCCCACCCCTGACCTGGCAGACATTTTTATGCCAGTACACCCATCACACATTATCTGTGACAGATAGTTAGCCAATTAGAGAAAGGGGATGATTAGGGGGCTTGAATGACCAGGGGCCTCATGCATAATGGCGTGCGTAGAATTCGCACTATAATACGAAGTAAGCACAAAAGCCAAAATGTGCTTATGCACAGAAAAATCTAGATGCAGGAATCTGTGCGTACTCCAACTTCTACGTTCTTCCGCTACATAAATCCCAGTCACAGTGAAAAGTAACGCTCGTGCATGCGCTCTATGTAACGCCCCAACTCCTCCCAGAATTACGCCTCTATGAATATGCAAATCAATATAATTAGCCCTTAAGCTTAGCCTTCTTTGAAAAGACAATGGGAAAAGCACGGGAGAAAATATAAGAATTTCAGCGAATACCAAGTGGAGGCAAAAGAAAAACATACTATTTGTTGGTTTAAACAGTGGTATAAACAACAAAAGGAAGTTGATCGAGTGACAGAGTGTCGGAGAAACTCGAAGCTCAAGTTCACAAAGTCGCACAGTGCCCGAAATAAAAAAGAAGTTGTCACATATCAAAGTCGCTGTGAAAAGGCGAGTCGTAGCCCAACGTCTGAAAGCTTATTAGGGTACAGAGGAAAAAAAATAGGCACACAGTGGGGAAAAAAGCATGAAATGTCAACTTTAATCTCGAAATTTCCACTTTAATCACGTAGTTTATTTTGTCATTAAACTAGAACATCATCGTAACTAAAGTAACACATTAAATGCTTTGTTTTGTATTTGATCTTCTTTGTGCTCTGTGTGTGAATCACTACGTAGATCTTAAACCTGCTTTCTCTTCCTCCGACAGGACACAGAATCCATTACATTCGTGATATTACAGCTTTCTGAATAATTAAAATACTGAGATGTATACGTGATATCTTTTCCAATCACCACACAATCAGCTCTGTAATAGACGTTTAGCCATCTGTAAGCTTACAACGACGATTCTTCAAAACTTTTAAGGAACATTGAAATATCTTCATAGTATGTGTTTAATTATTCTATCCCTCTATCCTTTCAGCATACACCAATCAATCAAGATCAATCTGTGAACTAGCTAGTGCTGTGGCACCGTGTCCTCACATGTTTAATTATTAACAATACAGATTATTTAAATGAAGTTAGTTTTATCTGTATAATATAATCAACATATTTTGCTGCATTTCATCTTAAAAATGATATCAGCATCATATGTAAATACGCGCTTTATAAAGTGGCGCAGGTTGTGCAATATTATAACTGAAGGTCAAGTTTACAGTGAGGTGATTGTACTTATAAGTACAAAACAGTTCAACAAGGAGCAATTGATGGACTGATTGACTGTGTTTATAGTTCTTGGGATGAAACTGTTTCTGAATCACGAGGTCCGTATAGGAAAGACTCTGAAGCATTTTACTTGCTTGATGCTGTATCCCGATAATTCTCTTTCCGATCAGCTGCTGCTGTGATTCACACTCAGATACAGTGATATAAATACTCCGAGTGGTGCAATGACAGTAATATGGAAAAAGATGATCCGCTGTGGCAACTCCTAACGGGAGCAGCTGAAAGAAGAAGAAGAAGGTGCAGTGAGAGTAACAACGCTAAAGCAGTTATGGTATTTGGAATACTATGGCTATTCCCTGGACCATTATATTGTTACAGGTTAATTACAATCAGATGCATTACACTAATAAACAATATGCAGTTAGTTTCAGTGTATTTATAAAGCCGCGTCAGGAATGTGCATCTAAGAAAGAAAGGGTAACCACACAGGAACAGTAGCACTGCTTTGACGCTGGGTGCCGCCAGTCTGCAAAACCGAGCGGAGAACTTGCGTACGACAGGGTATGAGGTACCGTGGAAATGTGCGTGGCTTTATGCCAAGTTTAGGTTTTATACATCACTATTTGAACGTGGAAACATTCTTACGCAACATTTCTGTGCGTACACACCGTTTATACATGAGGCCCCAGGACATCAAGATACACCCTACTCATTACGTAGGATGCCCAGGGATCTTGTATGAAATGAAATTGCAACAAAACTGAACTCCTGCAAATTGGCACTAAAGCGCAACTTCAGAGAATGAGCTCCTTCTCAGTTACCCTTTGATGGTGATCTCATCAGACCTTCTTCTGGTGTAAGGAATCTTGGTGTTATCTTTGATTCCTCCCTTTCTTATTCCACCACATTAGAAACTTTCTTACTTTCACCCCTGTAACATATCATGTGTTCACTCCTTCCTCTCATTTTTTAATGCTGAGAAACTTGTCCATGCTTTTATTACATCCCATATCGATTACTGTAACTCCTTATTGGCAGGTGTCCCTTCTAATCTCATATCACAACTCCAGTTGTTTCAAAATCCTGCTGCAAGAGTCCTGACACGAACCAGCAACAGTGAGCACATCACACCCATCCTGCATCACCTTCACTGGCTCCCTGTGTCTTTAAGGATTGAATATGAAATTCTATCAGTGACCTACGAAGCTTTAAATGGCCTCATACCGGACTACATCAGTGACCTTCTCCATCACTCTGCTCCTGTTCACCTACTAAGGTCTAATGGTTGCAGATAGATAGATAGATAGATAGATAGATAGATAGATAGATAGATAGA
>JANRMT010062823.1:9321794-9333089 GCA_026402145.1 Polypterus bichir lapradei
AATTTCAGTCGGGTTTTAGAATAAATCACAGCACAGAAACTGCACTCGTTAAAGTAGTAAATGATTTGCGAGTGAACGCAGACAGAGGCCATATATCTGTTCTCATCCTCTTAGATCTGAGTGCTGCATTTGACACTATTGATCATAATATTCTTAGAAATCGCCTTAGTCAATGGGTGGGCCTCTCTGGCAGTGTCTTAAATTGGTTTGAATCCTGCCTGACAGGGAGAAAATTTTTTGTTAGTTGTGGTAATTACAACTCAAAGACACATGATATCCGATTTGGTGTTCCACAAGGCTCTATCCTGGGTCCGCTGTTATTCTCAATCTACATGCTTCCGTTAGGTCAGATTATCTCAGGGCACAACGTGAGCTACCACAGCTATGCTGATGACACACAGCTGTATTTATCAGTAGCACCTGATGACCCCGATTCTATTGACTCACTAACACAATGTCTGACTTGTATCTCAGAATGGATGAATAGTAACTTTCTCAAGTTAAATAAAGAGAAAACTGAAATCTTAGTGATTGGCAATAATGGATACAATGAGGCTATTAGAAATAAACTGGATACATTAGGATTAAAAGTCAAGACGGAGGTAAAAAGCTTAGGGGTAATTGTTGACTGTAATCTGAATTTTAAATCGCATATTAATCAGATCACTAGGACAGCATTTTTTCACTTAAGAAACATAAGTAAAGTTAGACCTCTTATATCACTGAAAGATGCTGAGAAATTAGTTCACGCGTTTGTTTTCAGTCGACTAGATTACTGTAACGCACTCCTCTCAGGACTACCCAAGAAAGACATAAATCGTTTGCAACTAGTGCAGAATGCAGCTGCTAGAATCCTAACTAGGAAAAGAAAATCCAAACACATTTCTCCAGTTCTGATGTCACTACACTGGTTACCTGTGTCATTCAGGATTGACTTTAAAATTCTGCTTATGGTTTATAAAGCCTTAAATAATCTCGCCCCTTCTTATATATCGGAGTGTCTGACACGTTATATTCCAAATCGTAACCTCAGATCCTCAAATGAGTGTCTCCTTAGAATTCCAAGAACAAAACTTAAAAGAAGTGGTGAGGCGGCCTTCTGCTGCTATGCACCTAAAATCTGGAATAGCCTGCCAATAGGAATTCGCCAGGCTAATACAGTGGAGCACTTTAAAACACTGCTGAAAACATATTACTTTAACATGGCCTTTCTATAACTTCAATTTAACTTAATTTAACTTAATCCTGATACTCTATATGTTCAATTTCCTCATAATAACTATTCAGGGTAGCTCTACAATCCGTACTGACCCCTACTCTCTTTTCTGTTTCTTTTTCCGGTTTCTTTGTGGTGGTGGCCTGCGCCACCTCCACCTACTCAAAGCTTCATGATGCTCCAACAATGATGGATGGACTAAAAGGCAGAATTCTACGTGACCATCATCATCAAGCCTTTCCGTGAGAACCCTAAATCCAAAGAGGACTGTTTCATTTATGTTAGGTAGCATGCCCAGAGGGGACTGGGCGGTCTCATGGTCTGGAATCCCTACAGATTTTATTTTTTTTTCTCCAGCCGTCTGGAGTTTTTATTTTGTTTTTTCTGTCCCCCCTGGCCATTGGACCTTACTCTTATTCGATGTTAATTAATGCTGATTTATTTTGTTTTCATATTGTGTTTACTTTTCTATTCTTTATTATGTAAAGCACTTTGAGCTACTGTTTGTATGAATATGTGCTATATAAATAAATGTTGTTGTTGGATGGCTCTTTGGTAGTTGGTATGAGAACATTCACTGATCTCCAATACTGTGATTAGATAAGGACAGTAATATCAAAAATAAACTTTTCATTTTGTAAAATAACTAAATAAACAAATTGTATTTTTGCCTGAACTAATTACAATAATAAGGTACAGAAGTCAAATGCCTAATTAATTGAGTGCTGCTGAGATGGCCATCCTTCTGACAGGAGCTCCCATCTCAGTAGAGGATTTCTGAAGCTCTGATAGATTGCCAATTGGGTTCTTGGTTACCTCACTTACCAAGACCCTTCTTGTCCAAATATTCAGTTTGGCCAAACGGCCAGCTCTAGGAAGAGTCCTGGTGGCTCCAAACTTCTACTATTTCACAATTATTGAGGCCACTGTCCTCTTGGGAATACTCAGAGATTTAGAAATGGTTTAATTCCCTCGCTCTCATCTACGCAGCCTCACAATTTGATCACGGAGGTCTACAGAGAGTTCCATGTACTTTATGGTTTGGTTTTTATCCTGACATGCAGTATGAATTGTGGTACCTTCTATGCACAGGTACACGTGTGTCTTTCAGAATGATGTCCAGTCAATTCAGTTTGCCACAGGTGGACACCAATCAAGTTCTCAATACATCTCATTAAAGATTAAATAATAATACATTTTATTTGCATATCGCCTTTCTCCATTAAACAAGCAGGAGGCAATTAGGTGAATCAAAGTAAAGGTTCTGAATATTTACATGAAGGAGAGTTTTCAATTTTGATTTTTAATAAATTTTCACTTTGTCATAATGGGTCATTACGTGTGGACTGGCACATTTAACACAATAAAATGTGCATAAAATGAAAGGGTTTGAATAATTGTTGAATCCAGAGTATATATATATATATATATATATATATATAAAAATATAAGTAAGTAGTAAATAAATAAATTAAAAAAAAGATTCAGTAACCCAGTGTCTCAGATCCAGCAGACAACCTCAGGGCTCATTTAATAACTGTTACACTCCAAGCCAGAGGGTTTGAAATTCCTTTTCTCTTCTCCCCTCTGCAGAAAGGGTAATTGACAGCCCCTCCATCTCTGACACCACTTCCTGTTTTCCACCCTACTGAACCCGCCCCTTCCAGCTTGCAGACATTATAACCGCCACTACCGCCATCTTGGTGGCAGTCTGAACTTTATTTTTTACCATTGGAAATGTTTTTCTGTTTGGCCGTACAATATATGGGGATCACTATGGTGCCCCAAAGATTTGTGACATTTCCTGTATCTTCTTTTACCTAAATAAGCCTTAATTTAAGTAGCTGAAAGTGAAAACATATATAAATTGCAACAAGCACAATCTTAAACATCACACGTTATTGACACTTTCTGAGGGTTTTGTTTACTTTATTCACTCTAATAAAACTAACAGGATTTGAATACTTGCAAAACATAATATGAAATGTATTGACCCACAGGACAATCTCATTCCATTTTCTGAAAAAGAATGGCCTCCATGAAATGTCTGCAGCCTATTCTAATTAAATATCACATTACCTTCTGTGAAACGTTAATTTCTGTAAGTCATTATACCATGGCATAAAATTGTTTCTTATTTTAAATAATGCAATTTATTAGCCGAGTGAAGCATGAAATCCAAATGTGTACTGAGATGGCACACAGTTTAAAGTAATCATATTGTGAAATTAGCTGAAATTAACATAGGTGTGTCATTTTATTTAAAGACTCCTTGCCTAATGTGTTCTTTTTCAGCAAACATGGTTAGTCTGCTCATTTTGTACAGTAAAAGGAGACACAATAAAAGGAGACACAATAGCACCCTTGTGAACCCCTATAACTAAAGGTTTGCACACAACAAAAACAAACAATAAGTTAGAGATATGTGTTTGTAGATTGGAGTTCAAAACTGAGCTAAATCCAAGATGGCCAACCTGCTGGTCAAATGGCTTCCAAGCAAGAAGGGGCGGGTCCAGGAGGGCGGGCAATGGAAGTGACATCAGAGATTGAATGGCTGTTAGTCTTCTGTTCTGTAGAGGGGGGAAGATATTAGCAAACCGCGCCAACCCCTGGTTGAATGGGTAACTATCATCAGCAGAGTCCTTAAGCTATCTCTCAATCATACATGGGTGACAGTACATTTTAAGCTTTTAACAATTTTTTTTCATGATTAAAAATTTTCACAGAGTTAAAAATAATGGTTCTTTAATGGCATTTTATGGTTGTGTTAAGCAGGGGGCACTTAACCCAAATCTATATAAATATAACAGTAAATCAGCCACAATCCTGTTCATAATACCAGTTATGTTCAGCAGGGGGCGCTCATTCTGTGGGACTGAGTTAGTTTGATTGCATTGTGTTACTTAACCCAAATTTATATAGATATAACAGTAAATCAGCCACATTCCTGTTCATGATGTCAGTTGTGTCCAGCAGGGGGTGCTCGCTCCCAGATAATGAGTTAGTTACAGTCCAAGTGATGCTTGGGTCATTATTATTATTATTATTATTATTATTATCATCATCATCATCTTTGTGGTGAAGCCATAGTGTATTAGAAACCTACAAAGTGCCATCATGATTTTCAAGGAGACTACAAAATATCACTATGAGTACCAGTTTGCATCTCAGACTGCCATAAAATTGTGATGTCATTCATACTCAAATGCTAACTCTAGGAGTAAGAGTAGGATGCTTCATAACTACTTCTTATGTCCTACTCTGAGGCTGGACAAACTCTTATTCTAGAGCGACTTTTAGTGCAATTCCTTGTGTAATTCTGAGACACTCGATAAATCGGGGCTTTGTTTGCTGTGCTTCTGGTAATCTGTGCCACAATTTTTTTTTACTGATTAGTGGGTGTGAATAACACATGAGCTGGTATTTACTGTATGATTGATTTCTCCAATTCCCCTTTAAATTTCAGGCATCAAGAGGCTCCACTGCATTAGTGGATGGCGTGGGGCAGGTCCCTGTGAAGTATCAATAGCAGCAAAGCACCAATACAGAATGGGCGAGTTTGGGGGGTCCCCAATGGGGTTCTGGGAGCCACAGATGAAGGTGCAGCTGCGTGGCAGTGTGGGAGAGGCACACTAAGGCCAGGTTTATACTTCACGTGACGCATGATCCAGCAGGCGCTCCTACTACACAAGCATTGTACTTGCGTGCGTACTTTGCGTAAATCTGGAAGATTCCAACATGTGGCAGTGCGAGATATTATCATGGTGAGAACAGGTTCGGCTTCGCTGTGTTGTGAATTGTCTGGAACACCCATTAAATTCCGATGATACCTTACTGTAATATCTCTGAAAAGAATGTTTAATGATTAAATCCATCAATCCAGGGATGTGTCCATTCCAGCAAACATTGGGCACAAGGCAGAAACAATCCCTGGATGGGGCATCAGGTCAACACAAGATGAATACAAGCACTCACACACACCGGAGTCATTTTAGTGTCACCAAATCTACATGTCTTTGGAAGGAAACCGGAGCACAGTGTGGAAACCCAGAAGGAAAACATGTCAACTCCAGGCAGAGAATACCAGCGACATGACTCCCTGCGAGAAAGCAGTGCTACCGCATCTCCACCGTGTCACCCCTATGTGTGTAATTATTAATAGTGTTCATTATTTAAATGAAATTAACGACTTATGTGTAAAATGTAACATACATAATTTAATGCATTTCATCATGAAAGTGATATCAAGTATAAATCTAAGGATTCTAAATATGCAGTTAGAATTAGAAGTTAGAGTTAGAATATCATACATTTAATGTGCTCTGTGTGGTGATCTACTGCTGTTTGCCGCTGCCGTCAGGTCAGAAGGAAGCCCCAGAAAAAAAGACAACACAAAAGACAGTATGTGAGACTTTTAAAATGTATTGTGTCATTATGATCGGGAATATGCGACGCTTGAATATAAAAGCACCACGAATGCATTTGTATGTCGGCATTTTGCTTCACCACATCGAACCATTCATCAAACATCGAAGTGCTCACATCGATCTTGTAGGATCCGCATAGCAGCTTTGTCACATGTAGATAATAAACAGAGACTCTGATGTCACATTCCAACTTATATCACACTGCGCCCCCTGACTTTTTGCTGTTACTGCAACTCGTGCACGCATCAAGTTCAATTCTGAGGACGCGTCAAATGAATGCTGGGAACGCGTGGCAGCCATGATGTGTGCACATACGCGTTCTAAGCATGAAGTATAAATGAGCCCTAACAGTCCTAAAGTACTGCACGCAGCGCAGTTTGGAGAGAATATAGCTTGTCAGAGATTTGTGTGCCAGAGATTGCTTTTTTAATTTCTGCCTGTAGTTGCGTTTTCCCAAAATTACCAAAGTTCAGCAGCTCTAACTCAAAAAATGGGATTCAACAAAAGCCTGACGCACCAAAATGATTCCACAGACAAAATTTCTTCGTTTTTAAAAGTTTTAGTTAAAATTCAAAGTAAAACAGTTCATACAAAAGAGAAAATTAAAATAGCAAATAAAGGAAAAGTTCTTGTTAAGAAAAGTTCTGTTCAAAGCTTAAATCTTGTTACATTTCAAATCGTTACAAATCACTTCAAAATGTTTCTGAGCCATTTCTAGACGATGTTTCTGAACCATTTCCAGACGGTTAGAAAACTTTATTGCCTATCCCATTTCTGAGTTAAAAATGGGTCTTTCAAGTCCCTGTTTACTGGGGCCTGTTCTAAACTGACTCAGTTATCACACTGTGTCTCGGTTATTAGCAAGAAAGTTCTATCTCTTACAGACGTATAGGGGGAAAAGACTATACCATTGTCTATGACTATGGAACAAATTTATATTCTATTCAGATTAAGCAAATATTAATATGAGTTTAACTCCAAACTTTAACTTTCTAAGAATAGCTCTTACACTGCCTTTGCTCTCCTTTTTCTAATCGTGTTAATAAATCTCCAGTTTATAAAGATTCCTGTTTTCATAGTCTTTACAGACCGGAGTTTCTCTAACAAGGAAGACACCGTGGGACGTTCATTGCATTTTGAACTTTAAAACCTGCTCCCTGTTTAGGGCCTGCTTAGGCCAAAACCTGCAGACATTAGTTGGAGAGTAACTGCCCAGGGGTGAGGCTACATTAAGACAAGAAAAATGAGATTCTGACTTGCTTGAGGAGCATTTTGGAAGCTTCACAGCACCTTGAAGGAAAAAAGCTTTACATTAAAAAAAAAAAAAAAGGTTTTACTTTAAGCTAAAGTGTAGACTCTTCAGTATAAAGGTCAGACTCTGGAATTTAATAGAATTAGCAGAATTATTTGTCCAGGACAAACTGATGTAACAAAAGAAGTGCCCTTAAGTAACAATTATTTGCTGATTAACCCAAGTGTCATAGGATGTGCAAGAATTCTAAACACTCATGCAATTTCCATACTGTCTCACTTTAGTCTGAAACCTACTTGAGGTAGCTGTGCTGGGCTCTCTTGGTACCCTGGTATAAATAAAGGCACCTTTGAATCATCCGGAGCTTCGACTGACTATTTAATAAACAGAAAATCCCTGACAACCTGAAGAGGCAAAGCCATCATTATGTCACTCCCAAGGGACCGCCCACAGCCATCATTAGATTAGATTAGATTAGATGAAGATTATTAATTCAAAGCAGCAGCAGAAACATAAAAAAGGAAAGACTCAAAGGGCAAACAATAAAGAGATAGATAAATAAATAGATAAATACATGTATATTGTGCAGAAATAGTAAAAATTATTTAAAGAATTTAAGCATTAAAAGTGGGGTGTTGGAAGGAAGCATTGAATTATCTAATAGCAATGGGCAGAAAAGACCCCCGGGGCACTCGCAGAGGAATGAACATTTCACCTTAAAACTGGTTTAGAACAATATTGTAAACATGAATAAAACTGTGTAATTTGTTTAATTGTAATTACATTTCTTTTCAGTTTTGCACTTAAATGTGAAGTGTTGGATGCATTCTAATTATATTTTTATAGTGTTAATGAATGCAAATTGAAATAACTTTTCACAGTTAAAACCACTTGTTGAATTTAATTTTGAAGACTTGTGCAATGTTTCAAGAAGTGTTCAGTGTTTCGATCTTTGCTTACACGTGACTGTTCTTTTATTTTTACTTTAAAGCATTAACAATTTCTCTGTCTCTTGCTTTAATATTTAGACACAACAGCCATACAATAAATAAGAATAAAATGTGGAATCTGAAGCCAGGTTATTGGGTCTTACCACTGCACCACCCCTCTTTAAGATCTGCAGTGTAATATTATTGACAGTTTCACAAATACTGTATATCAGAAATTATTTAACATTTCAGATAACAAAATGCTGTGTACAGAATCTGGACAATGCAGACTAGCACAAGAAATCAGATTTACTGTGCCATTGTGCGGCCATACAACCTGATGCTTAGCATATTCAGGCCCGGCCAGTACTTGGATAGCAGACCATCTGGAAAAGCTTAGGGTGTTAATGAAAAGGGTGATGGAGAGGCCAGAAGCTTGGGTTGCTGCTGGAAGTGTTGGAGATGCCAGCAGGGGGCACTTACCCTGTGGTCTGAATATGGATCCCAATGCCTCAGTGCAGTGATGGGGACACTGTGCTGTACAAACATCACTGTCCTTCACATGAGACATAAAACTGAGGCAATAACTCTCTGCAGTCATTAAAGATCCTTGGACATTCTTCAAAAAGTGTAGCATTTGTCCTGATGTTCTGGCTAAATTGCCTATTATGGCCTCATCCATTCATAATCAACCTTCTCTCTCTAATTAGCAATCTCTCTGTCACCCCTTTACCATCTAACAGCTCACGTGTGGTGAGTATACTGGCGCAGAAATGGCTGTCGTCGCATCATCCAGGTGGGTCATACACATTGGTGGTGTTTAAAGTGTCCCCACCCCAGGTAAAGCTCTTTGAGTAGTGAGAAAAAGTGTTAAATAAATGAATTAGTGTTATTATTATGATTATGAATATCATTATTATTATTACTGTGGATATTCCAAACTAAAAATTATTGTCTCTAGAATAAAGGCAGCAGAGACAATTTGCTTTATGTGCATGACTCATTTTTGAAAGGCAGAATACTTTTCCTACCATTAAGTCATTCTGTTCTCTTGCAGATGGCATTTGATATTTTTGTAGCCACCTACAAGCTGGACATTGAAAACACTGTGTGAATTACGATCAGCAGCTGGGCAATTACAGGCTTTTTTTTTCTTTTTAATAAAGCTATCATTTTTCATGTGGTATTTATATTATGACAGTCTTGCTTAACTGTATTAATTTTCTGCTTCAAATGGAACCGATGCGGATCTGCAGTTTAATTTGGAACCCAGCAAATGCACCTGCTCTTCACTTACACTGAGAAATGGCTGCTTGTTCTGTAGAACAGAAATTACAGAAAGTACAGTTTATGTTTTGATATGATCCTCTATGACCAAATATTATTTCATAAATCAGGCTCTTAATAAAGTAAAAATGATATATTAAAATTATTCCTTAAATAAAGATAGCAGGATAGAAAGGCACTATATAATAGATAGATAGATAGGAAAGGCACTATATAATAGATAGATAGATGAAAGGTACTATATAAGGGATAGAGATGGAATGATGCAACATGGCTCTTGGACCCTGGGGGACATCTTGTAGTTTATGACCAAACCAAACCTGTGAGAAAATGAGATACTAAGAGTAGTGTCAAAAACAATAGCTGTCTTTTATGAAAATAAATAACACAAAAAATGGGAAAAACAAAAGTATTTTACTACTGCTGTTATGTTTCTAGCTAGGCTTTAAATTTCTCTATTATGTCTGTTGCGTTCATATTTTATATTAACATAGTCAATTGTTTAGTTTGTATTTGTCTATGAATCTCTCTGTGTGCCATATGGGTGGTCCCCCAAGAGACACTGCCATCTGTCCATCACCATCAAAGGACTGTCATCAGCCTTATAAAAGTTAAGGAAACCCACAGTCACTTCCATATCACTGAATGCACTTGTGGTGGTGGTGAGTTTTTGAATCTGTTGCTTTACTCTGTGATTTATTGATCTGGATTTTGACCATTGGCTCTGTTTTACTGACTTTCTTTTGGATTTGTGTATTGGGACATCGTTAACTATGGGATTTCCTATTTCAGGCAACTCCTGCTATGCCATTTTTGCTCTATGGAACTTTTTGTTAATAACACCATCTTTTTGTGTAAATACATCTTTTGTTTATAAAGATACTGTTTGACCTTTCATTTCCAGTTGGTTTTTCCCCTGTAGTGGAGTCTTTTTTGAGACTAAGGCCAGGTTTATACTTCACGCATCGCGACACATGCTGCAGCGGATGCTCCTGCTACGCAAGCATTGTAGTGTTTATACTTGCGCGCGTATTTTACGTAAATCTGGAGGAATCCACCAGGTGGCAGTGTGAGATATTATCACGGTGAGTACAGGTTCGGCTTCTCTGTGTTGTGAATTGCCTGGAACACCCATTAAATTCTGATGACACCTTACTGCAATATCTCTGAAAATGATGTTTATTGATTAAATCCATCAATCCAGGAATATGTCCATTCCAGCAAGCATTGGGCACGAGTGAGAAACAAACCCTGGATGATGCCTCAGCTCATTGTAAGGTGAATACAAGCACACAGATACACTAGCGTAATTTTAGCGGCACCAAATCCCCAAATCTGCATATCTTTGGAAGGAAACTGGAGCACAGTGTGGAATCCAAGCAGGGGATACCAGCGACATGACTCCCTGCGAGACAGTAGTGCTACCGCTCCGCCAGTGTCACCCCCATGTGTGTAATTATTAACAGTATTCATTATTTAAACGAAATTAACGATTTATCTATAAAAATGTAACACACACACTTTAATGCATTTCATCATGAAAGTGATATCAAGTATAAATCTAAAGATTCTAAGTGTGCAGAGAGTTGGAATATTATACATTTAATGTGTTCTGTGTGGTGATCTATTGCTGCTTGCCTTAGCGATTAAAAACTGGGATGACGTTTGCGATGATCTGTGTTGTGATGTAAGATTTTGCATATAACTTGATAAATGTTTTGTATGTCTTTATTTATAATTTAGGTGAAGCAATGTAATTTAATGTTACTTTGGTGAGAGGCATTCGTGTTTAACCGTTTACGACTTTTCTTCGTTTTAATTTTATGACAGGATTTGGGGGATGTGTCTTAAACCAGTTTGATGAGTATTTCTTTGCTAAAGTCTTTGTATCATCCCCTACACAAAGCCAGGTTAGCTTAACATATGGTCTTGGGGGGTTGCAGGTGTTAAAATGTACTATTTCCCCCATTGGTCTGAGATATGGCTGTCTGGATTGGCTGAAGGGGTTGGACAGAAAACCTATAAATTTGCTTGCTCAACCACATTCTCTCTCTCTAACAACATATGATGAAGAAGCATCTCTCTTGCTAACCTGTGATGATGCAGAAGTATCTTTCTCTTGCTAACAACTGAAGAAGACCATCACACCGTGAACTGAAGACAACACAATGAAAAGTACAGCTT
>JANRMT010062823.1:9333189-9346796 GCA_026402145.1 Polypterus bichir lapradei
TATGTCATTTTAGAGCTGGACGCCTGGCATCTTTTTTTGGCAACAAGTTCGTTTATGTTTGGTGTGAGGTTCTGTGTTGTGGAGATTCTCAGGATGGACTGCAGGTGCTCATGAGTGAGGCGACTCCTGTGTGCTGTTTTGTTAGTCTTTATCACTGAGAAGAGCTTCTCACACAGATATGTGCTACCAAACATGCACAAGGTTCGAGCCGCATGTAGACGGACTTTTTTTGTTCTTCAAAGTCACCAAAGCGCCGTGCGAACTCAGTGCGCTCAGTTTATCAGCAAATTGCGTATTTGGGAACATCGTTGTGCCGACTTGGTTCAACATTACTTGGCAACAGGGAAAGTGGGGCAAGTTGCACTGGTGCATTTGTGTCTCCCATAAAAGCAGCTTCACTTGAAATCACTTTGTGATTGTGCACGGGTAAAAACGTCCGCTGAAGTGTCAGATTCTTATTTAATTCTTCTGCTTTCTGTATCTTCTGCATTGCATTCAGGTCTTTCAGGTTACCCTGATGTTTTGTCTCATAGTGCCATTTTAGATTAAATTCTGTAATTACAGCCACATTAGCTCCACAAATGAGACACACGGGTTTACCGGCAATGTCAGTAAACATATACTCAGCCTCCCATCGGTTTTTAAAGTCTCTATGTTCAGAATCACCTTTTCTCTTCGGCATCGTGTGAGCTAGCTTCGCAATAACTTGCAGCATCATAAGCTAGACTTGATTAACGCGGTAAGTGTTCGGCAAGGCAGCTGAACCGCTGCATTATGGGATCTGTAGTTTATTGTGTTACCAGCGCTTCATATACCCGGGCCATTAATAACAATAATACAGTATATAAAATGATCTCGCGGGCCGGATATAATTACACGCCGGGCCGGATGTGGCCCGCGGCCCTTGAGTTTGACACATATGGACTAAATAGAACTTGAAAAGATATATTTTTTCAAATGTGATCGCGCAATTCAGATAGAGTTGACGCGCACTACAGCCTGCATGCCTCAATAAGTCATCCTCCCCTCGCTCTTACTTTTTTACCGTTCATCTAATGAATACACTGAGTATGGCTTTACCAAAACAATCATTGATGGCGAATAAAGTATCCATTATTCGAGTATGTAGATCGGGGTATATATATACATATATATATACCCGCGTATCGCAGCGGAGAAGTAGTGTGTTAAAAAAGCTATGAAAAAGAAAAGGGAACATTTTAAAAATAACGTAACATGACTGTCAATATACAGTATTTGTTTTGTGAGTGTTACTGAGTGTTGCTGTCATCAAGGATTTGATTATCATTATTTCTTTCAATCAGGTTCGTATTTGTAGGATGTGTTGTGTTCAAGTTACATTCCGTGTTTGTCAATCGTTGTAAAGATGACAGGTTTCATTCATCAATTCGTTTCTTACTGCATCAATAAACAGCTCGTCTTCTTCTTTATCTGAGACCTGACACACTGCATGCACGGGTTTTTTTTTTTACACTGTCTTCCTTTAGCGGGACATTGACTTTTTCCACCGTGTGCTTTGTTTCTGCAGTAGCTGTACTTATTACATACTTATCTTGTATGTATCAGACGCTTCATATTTTTTGCTGCCTTTTCAATTGTGTAATTCGGTTTTTGTTCAGCGCTCTTTGGAACTGTTGCTTTTTGTCTGTGCACTGCGTCAGTTCACGTGAGCCGCTCGGTGTACATGCATCGAAGTTTCCCAGCTGTGCTGGTGCCATCTCGTGCGATGTCCATGGCTGTATTTAATGTTACCGAAGTCCTGGCACTTAAAACTTTCTCTCGCAGTTTCGCTGAGTTTGTGCCAAACACCACCCTGACCATCTCATCTTCCTCTGCATAAGCACAGTCCTTCACCCGTGAATATTTAGTGGCAGTTTGCTATTGGATTGCCACTGACGGACGGCCTTATATGGGCAGGCACTAAATTACAAACGCCAGCGGCAGCCTGTCTATGAACTTAATTTAAAGTGTAGGTTTACATCGTGCTTTGTTTCCGAAGTAGCAGAACTCATGAATATGGTTGTATATGTCACTCGCTCGCTTCTTATTGTTTCGCTGCCTTCTCAATTATATAATGCATGTTTTCTTCAGCGCTTTTTGGAGGTCTTCCTGGTTTTCTATGTACTGCATGATTACGTGGGAGGCGTGATGATGTCACACGAAATTCCGCCCCCATGGCGTTCAAGCTCATCTCCATTACAGTAAATGGAGAAAAACAGCTTCCAGTTATGACCATTACGCGTAGAATTTCGAAATGAAACCTGCCCAACTTTTGTAAGGAAGCTGTAAGGAATGAGCCTGCCAAATTTCAGCCTTCTACCTACACGGGAAGTTGGAGAATTAGTGATGAGTGAGTGAGTGAGTGAGTGAGTGAGTGAATGAGTGAGTGAGTGAGTGAGGGCTTTGCCTTTTATTAGTATAGAAGAGCAGGACAATTATAATGCGTTACATGGTATTACGTATGGAATAAGCACCACAGTGAGATGAATTTATGTTATTTACAATATGTCGGAAAGTGAACAAACAACACCAGTCAGTCAGAAAGAGCAACACTGAAATCGTACTGTGAGTCGGAAAGCGAGGAAATAGCACCACAAGTACGGAAAGCCAGTGAGAAAGAGTAGCACTGAAACCGTACTGGCGGGGAGAGGTGCTCTGTTTCTGAGGAGAGTCTCTGTTGAACCGTGCTGCCATCTAACGGATGTTGGCGATGGTAACTACAGAGAGAAGTGACATACAACCGGTGCTGCGTGTGGGGAAAATGGCGGGGGAAGGATGCTGTCTTTCTAAGGCTAGTCTCTGTTCCACTATCAGTGCGTGTGGGAGTGTGACGTGCGGATGTGCGGAAACGCGGGTGTGTCAGCCAGTCACGCGCACTGGGTCGTTCACGTTTTACATCCATACAGCAGTTCCTCTTTACCTGATCAAAGCAGTCGGCCTTCTCATACTTGGACACTTCTGCCATCTCTTGGCAATTTAAAGAAACATGGGTAAAGAGCGATGCACAGGGACCAAATGTGCCACTAGATGGCGCCGCCGTGAACATCTGTTGCAACGTGCGACCATCTTGTCGATGATAAGTATGGGGACATGTGCCGAACGTTGTGTCGGTGAAAAGGTGCCTTGCCCTTCACCACGAACATTTTTCCCAACCAAACATACCCCATGACCACCTCCTGGTCACAAAGGAGCCCCATCCCCAGTTTGGTGCCAATTGGACGCCCGGTGCAGATTTGTATGGCAGACAAACATACATACACAAACACATCAACTCTGCTTTATATATTAGATGCTGTTGTAGCAGTTACCTTGGTGCAAGTGGGAGAACTGAGATTCTTCAAGGTGTGAATCCATAGCAATACATTTGGTGAGTAATATGGGATGACTGGAATGAGGTGGCCATGATGCACAGAACAGGTCGAGGCTGAAAATGACAGAGAGAAAGAGAGAGTGAGAGTTCATCTGATGTCAAGCCAGCTGGCCCAGTAACAAGTTCCCCTATCAGCTCACGCTCTAAGGAGATCACGTCTGAGAAAGACGTTGCGGGTTTGTGGCTGAGCACTGGCAGTTCACCACAGTATGTCACGAGTGTTCGACTCGGGGTTTGGTGGGTCATCTTCCTGGCTTGACTGAGGCAAGCGATACCATGCCAGGATGACAGGAGGCGCTGTCACTACCAGCATCTTCTCTTCTATCTGTAGCCCTCAAGAAGACGTCCAGTGAGAACACTAAGGCTCGGCCGTGACACTCAAAGTTGTCCCCCCTCACCTTCCAGTCAAAACACGATAAATGTGAATGGCCCAGGAAGGTAGTCAAGACTGAAGGAGCTCCCACGTGAAATCACAGAGAAAGAAGCGCACAAGAAAATGCTGCGCATGCGGACTGACTTTGCGGCTCGGCCACAGGGCCCCCTTTTGTGTTTAACTTAAGTGTTAAAACAGGGATTACCAGGTGGGTACCTCAACAGTTTCACATGTCTTCTGATAGTCTGACCGCTGGTCACACTTGCAAATCTGCAAATTGAGATTCTTTGTGGTGCGAACACACAGCAGTGTAGGATGAAGAGCTCGTTCTCCTCTGAACTGTTCTAATGTGAGTGAGGCTTTCAAGTATCTACAGATTATTTTGTATGAAAACTTTTTTTTAGGTGTACAGCAGTTCAAAGGTGACTTTTATACATAATGCATTTTTCACCCTACTTCTACAGTCAAAGGCCTGGCAAAGCTAATGTTTTGTTCAGGGTCAAAGATTGCTCCAAAGCAATCTTTACACAAAGTACACTATATTGCCAAAAGTATTGGGACGACCCCCTCCCCGATCATTGAATTCAGGAGTTCCAATCACTTCCATGGCCACAGGTGTATAACATCGACCACCCAGGCATGCCAACTGCTTCTACCAAGATCTGTGAAAGAATGGGTCGTTCTCAGGAGCTCAGAGAATTCAAGCGTGGCACTGTGATAGGGTGCCACCTGTGCAATAAGTCCATTCATGAAATTTCCTCGCTACTAAATATTCCACAGTCCACTGTCAGTGGTATTATAATAAAGTGGAGGCAACTGGGAACAACAGCAACTCAGCCATGAAGTGGTAGGTCACGTCAAGTCACGGAGCGGGTACAGCGAAGGCTGAGGTGTGCAGAAGTCACCATCTTTCTGCAGAGTCAACAGCTACAGACCTCCAAAAGCTCAAGAACAGTGCAGCATAGAGAGAGAGCTTCATGGAGTGGGTCTCCATGGCTGAGCAGCTGCAGCCAAGCCTGACATCACCAAGTGCAATGCAGAGCGTCAGATGTAGTGGTGTAAAGCCCACCGCCACCGGACTCTAGAGCAGTGCAGACGTGTCCTCTGGAGTGATGAATCACGAAATCTGATGGACCAGTCTGGGTTTGGCAGTTGCCAGCAGAACGTGACTTGCCTGACCACATTGTGCCAAGTGTAAAGTTTGCTGGAGGGGGGATTATGGTGTGGGGTTGTTTTTCAGGGGTTGGCCCCCTTAGTGCCAGTGAAAGGAACACTTAATGCTTCAGCATATGAAGCCAATTTTGACAAGTTCACGCTCCCAACTTTGTGGGAACAGTTTGAGGATGGCAACATGACTGGGCACACACCAGTGCACAAAGCAAGGTCTATAAAGAAATGGAGGAGTGAGTTTGGTGTGCACAGAGCCCTGACCTCAACTTTGAGATGAATCAGAGCGGAGACTGCGAGTGAGCCGGGCGTTCTCGTCCAATATCAGTGCCTGACCTCACAAATGCTCTCCTAGTCACAAATCCCCATGAACACACTCCTAGTCCTTGTGGAAAGCCTTCCCAGAAGAGATGAAGCTGTTATAGCTGCACAGGGTTTGCCAACTCCATATTAAAGCCTATGTATTGAGAATGGGATGGCATTAAAGGTCGTGTGTGTGTGTAAAGGCAGGCGTCCCGATACTTTTGGCAATAGAGTGTTCATGCATCTGCACATTTCTACAACTGGATGGTCACCTTGTGAGTCAGTAGTGGGCGGTTAACCAGCAGTCTTGTGTGCTACAGTCCAAAGTCTTAAACACGAGTCCTCACGGCCTGCAGATTATGTGGCAGCTTCTCTTGGTATTGACTAAGTGTTAATGCATTTGACACGGCAGTGATATGAAGCGGATAAAAAAAAGAACGTCCTTTACATTGTGTATTTCAACTGTTTACCAAAACGAAGCAGCCAACACGCCTGAAGTCAAACACGAACAAGTAAAATGAATGTGGAGATCAAAGTGAAGAAAGACCGTGCAGCCCACTTACATACAATTTATATACCTGCTCTTTGTAAATAGCTACTATAGATTTTATCGTGGGAGTCTTACAGCCATTTACTGCATAAAATAGTCCAAACAGCTGGCAGCAAAATTAACTCTTATTTAAACCTCAAGATAGAAAAATGCAAAGCTGTTGTTTGTATAAGGTAGACAGTGTGGGAAAAAAGGAGAGTCAGGATTCTGTAGGCTTTTTTAACATTTAAAACATTACTAGATAAAGACAAATAAATGGTGTTCAGATACACCTGGAAAGCAGAAGACCTCGGCCACTGTTGGCTATGGAAGATTACTTGTGCCAAAAATCAAATGCAATCCAACGTGTTAACTACGTTGAAATGCACTACATATGCAAGTGGGAAACTCAGTTTTGGAACGGATTTTTTGTGTCGTAATTAAAAACATATCACCCAAATAATCGATTGCTTTTTCACTACAGAATGCAAATTTTATCATCAGTTTAAAGTGCAATACAAAAGCGTAATGTATTTTAATTAACTAACTAAAAGAAAAGCAGACACATTGCATTTTGCTTAGTAGTAACTCCACTCATATTGCATTTTGAATGGAGACCATGTTTTAATGGCGTCAAAACTAAAACAAATCAAATGACCAATCAGCATCAAGAGGTGAATCAGCAATTAATTTGAGGTTCCTAATTACGGAACCATTGGATCCCAAAGACGGAAATCAAATGGGTAACCCCCAATGCCAAACGACCAAAAGGACGTCCGCTGGACACTTGGAGAAGAGCGTTGTGTAATAGTTGCTACATCTTTTATGTGCTTTGTCTGTTTCCGCCCCTTGTTCCCTTTTAAAATATACAATGGGGCTTCACCCCCTGCTCACTTCGCTCGCCAACCCCCCTGGCCTGCGCTACGCGACAGCCACTTCGTATCGCTGCCGCTCACATATGTGGATTGCACTTTCACCAAACAACAAATCCTTTAATTCTCGCGGATACGCCTTTTCATTGGGAGGCAACACTACTTCTCCCCAATGGCAACACAAATTAGACGATCTACAAGTTTCCGACTTAAAGTTTAAATCCGAACAATATATTCGATCTCTTTTCGCTGTCCCATTATTTCACCGAGTAATCATCCCCATTTGTTTGAGTTAATGCGACCTTAACTATCATTTTTTTGAGACTTCCGAATTTTCATACTTCCATTATCTGTAACCTGCTCTGTATGTGTATTGCGCCACTGTTTTTGAATTCTTTACGACGTTCTACTTTGTCATCTACTCTTTGTCTCTTATTTCCGGCCCCGGACGTGGTTAAATCTCTTGGCACAAAGTGTCATCTCGCGGGATGTGAAAGTATCATTCTGAAAAAGTCATTTCTCGTCCCAGGATTTTTTTTATTATAATAAAGAGATGTCTTAGGGATTTAGTATTTTAAAGATATGTCTTTAAAGGTAACAGGGGGCCAAACCACGTCTGTGGGTCCTTGCATAAACACGCTGGTGTGTGTCGGAAGAGGATGGACCGACTTCAAAAAGACAAGGAGGAGTGCATTTAAAAAAAAGGACAGGAGAAGGAGCTGAGAAAGACGTTTAGAAAGGGAGTGATCCATAAGGCACCAAACGCTCCGTATCTCGATTGGTTTGGGCGCATGCAAAAATGAGTGATGGCTGACCAGGGGAGGACATCAGTGTGCATGGCGCTGCCTTTTATTTGTGACACTTGCATCTTCCATTGAGGGACGTTAACGCCATTACACCTGGGTGAGGCGGACTTCGGCATCCAAGATAAGACATGTTTCCAAGCCGGTGAGAATGCTCCTTTTATATTGTAGAGGGCAAACGTGACAGTGGTATATTTACCAGTGCGCTGGATTTAACAGTGAAATACCCAGCCCAGCTGGATCCAAAGCCAAAAAAGTACAACCTAAAAGGGACTGGGGAATGCATATGGGGTGTATGTTTGATTTATATTTGTACTAAGGGGTTTCGCCCCCTGCTTGCTTCACTCAACCTACCCGCCTGTGCTATGCGCCATTGTGAAGAGGGAAGGAGATGTGGTCGCTCCTCTGAAACGGTGATACAATGGGAAACAAATACAGTTTTTTTATTTTTTACCTCCTCTTTGCTCGATCAGCTGCTGGGTTGCTGCTGCTGTGCCGTGTGATCTGCATCTTGTGCTGTGCTTCAAATATTTAAAAGCCTGTACAGCAGCTGTCCTTTTGTCTCACTGCCTTGTCTCTCTTCTCCCCCAGACATCCTCAAACACTATTCGATCTTTTTTCCCTGTTCCGTTATTTCACAGAGTAATGTTTTCCATTTGTTTATGCAAATCCAATCTTTACTATCATTTTTTTGAGACTTTCAAATTTTCCTACTTCCATAATCTCTAACCTGCTCTGCTTTTGTATCGCGCCAACATTTTTTAATTCTTTACGATGTTCTACTTTGTCATCTACTCTTTGTCTTTTTCCATCCCCAGGCATGGTTAAATCTCTTGGCACAAAGTCTAGTCTCGCGGTTAATGAAAGTGTCTTTCTGAGAAGGTAATGTCCCGTCCCCAGTTTTTTTTATATAATAGAGAGATATACCTGTATATATGTGTATGTGCTGTGAATATTCTTGTGCTGTCTGTAAGTAGTCATATTTCTTTTTTTATTTGTCTCATTTCCTTTTCTGTTTTGCACTATAAAGAGGTGGTTCAGGTGTATGGTCATATTAATTAGAAAATCCTACACAAAAAAAATGAACAAGTAAACAGATACTAAAGGGGAATATGTTTATAGATCTGTTTGGGATTTCATAATATATACTCTTGTTTGTTAATCGACTTAATTGGTCTGGTGGTTAATTTTTGCAGTTCATAAAGGACATCTCCATCAAAGGGGATCAAATTAGGGCTAAGATTCTGTCTATTTCCGAACCTGATATAATTAGTCTCTTACTAAGAACAGGAGGATCTCATGTGTGCCAGGCTCCTCATCTTACGTTTGGAGGAACTCGCAACAGTTGGTACAAGATCTGAAGGTTACTTAACATCACAGGTGATGAACCCGAGACCTTTACCAAAGACCAAAAAATGCTGGAGAACACTTGTTGCCCGATATGCTATGTAGAATAAGAGAATCTAAGACTAAGCACAAAATGTTCCAATAATAATCCAAAATGCCCACTAGAAAGGGGAAACAATCAAACCCTGGATAGTCCCAAAAGGGAAACAACGGGGGCTTTATAAATAAAACATTTACTTGCAACAAAAATGCTCTGTGACAACAATGAGCTCAGAGGAACATAAAAGGAATTGCCTAAAACAATGTGGCAATCCAAGAAAACAAACAAGTCCCAGAAACACAAACCCAGAAGATGAAGTCAAAAACTGAGCATAAGTTCAAAAATCCAGTAAAGAAAAAAAAGAAGGCACAATATACTCACACAAGAAACTCACCAATGCCTGTGGATTCAATGAACCGCAAGGGACTGTTTAAATTCTCAGTATATACAGTATAGGGGTAAAGGCAACCACTTGATGAGGATAGACAGGTGGCCCCACCTCTTTGGGAGCCACCCACAAGACACATGGATCATTGTAGAAGATACATAGACAAACAGAAACTGAACAGTACACAGAAAACAAATAAAAATAAAACAACAATAAAATACATAAACGCCAGTAAAACGGTGGCAGCCCACATATATATAATGGGGAATATTTACACATATTTGAATAAGCTAGATGAACTATCAAACCTCATGGCAATTCACAGAGAGTTTAGGGACTACAGCATTTTGGGTACTACATAGAACCTGCTTCCCATGGGCTCACCACCTATGGGAAGGGCCAAGGAGGTCGGGTGCAGTGCGAGTTGGGTGGTGGCCGAAGGCGGGGACCTTGGAGGTCCGATCCTCGAGATTCCCCCAGAAGAGCTAGAAGAAGTGGCCTGGGAGAAGGAATCTCTGCTCAAGCTGCTGCCCCCACGACCCGATCTCGGATAAGCGGAAGAGGATTGGATGGACATAGAACCTGTATTTCAGATGATATTTTAATGCTGGAGGGGTTTCATCTGACTGAACTCGCCATAGTTGTTCACCCTTCATACAACACCAGCTCAGTCAGGCAGCACATTATTGGCTGTCAGAAAAATGACCAAGCATGACTGTGCTGGAAAGTTGTCATGCAGGGGCTAAATTTGACATGACCAGTCATTTTCAGTTTTGTAAACTGACACAGTCTGCTGATGGCAGATGGCAAGTCTGACAAGCCCCACTAGTTCAAGTCACGTAATATGACATATGCTTTAGTTGCAACTTTTGCAGACGATTCAGCAATCAAAAAGCAGTACCTGCTACAGCCCACTCTCTCAGCTTTCTTCTTCTTTCGGCTGCTCCCGTTAGGGGTTGCCACATCGGATCGCCTTTTTCTATATCCTCCTGTCCTTGTCATCTTGCTCTGTCACAGCCATCACCTGCATGTCCTCTCTCACCACATCCATAAACCTTCTCTTTGGTCTTCCTCTTCTTCTCTTGCCTGGCAGTTCTATCGTTAACATCCTTTTCCCAATATACCCAGCATCTCTCCTCTGCACATACTAACGAGATCTCACCTCTCTGACCTGTTTTCAAACCGTCCAACCTGAGCTGACCCTCTTATTTCTAATTGTCCATCCTTGTCACACCCAATGCAAATCTCAGCATCTTTAACTCTGCCACCTCCAGCGCTGTCTGCTTTTTTTTGGGTCAGTGCCACCGTCTCCAACCCATAAGCTTTGATGGATGAAAATGACAGTTTTCATTTCAAGGCATATTTCATTTCTCCTGCATTGTCACTGAAATACACAAGTAAAGAAATAATTAAATAGATACACAAAGAAATAAGCAACAAAAAACATTTTTGCTTGCTCATAGGCTGTACCTAAGGAGTTAAATAAGAAAGCAATAGTAATAATTTTAATTTCTAGCTTGGGCTGTTATCTTGCAGCGGGCCTTCACAGTATTTAGTAATTATCATCAATGTTGACTAACTGCTAGCTGGCAACGTACCTTGATAAACGCCTCCAATTTAGATTGTGCTCACAATGGAACTTGCTCTCCATTTGCGCCTGCTCACTTTCTGCCCACTGCCTACTTTTTGGATGAATTTTTTAGACTAATCAGAAGCAAATTAATCACCCCAGATTAATATTTACATATGGCCCAAGCCCAGCTACCAAGCACATTTACGCATTCACTCAGGCAACATTAGCTTTAGTCAGCTGCCCACACTGCCAGCCTTTCGTCACTGAAGCCTACACAGTTTTGTCAATTGCTAATGGCCTGGCTAGTACTGGACTTCTGCATCCATGTTAGAATGGTACAACATAATCAACTGTACAAGTCACCATTACCACAGGCCGGCCCCATTCCCATGCTCCAGTTGTGGTGTGCATCGCATGGGTGAAGTGGCAGAAGAATGCAATTACTTAAAGATCTGCTCACAACAGGTCAGTTTCTTGCATTATTACAAATGGTGTGGTTAGGCCTTTCAGTTCCTCTGTCACCCATCTTTATTTCTTGAATTCGCTAATCAACTTTAGCTGGTGCCTTGTCCAAAGTGGGTCCTTGCCCTGCACCCAATACCCCGAGTTCAAACTAAGCAGATTCAGAAAATTGTCAAATGGATTAACCATTTAGCCATTTTCACCCTTCTGTATTTTTTCGTGTCTACGACAGGTAAACTCTCTTTTTTGGTTATCCTAAACAATGGCAGAATCACAAATGAAGAGCTTCTGTCGTGTCCGTCAAATTCTGTTCAAATTCTAAACGCAAGCATCCCGCTGATGTAGCATAAAAGCAGAAAATGGATTCAGGAAATCAAAAGAGAGGAAGGACCAGACTTTTTTTACACGCCATCGCAGCCCTTATGTCTGTGGCTGGCACTAATTACTGTATCTGATGAGTAAGTAAAGCTTATGCACGGCCTTAAGATTGATGCAGTGCCTTTTCAGCTTTCAACATCTTTGGAGTCATATCGTCATGGGACTTGGATTTCAAATGGGCGACTGCTCCTGTCCAAGTTAACGTGTGAAAGTCTGCACTGACGGAAAACAGTACAGCAGATTCCGCCTACTTACAACACGACTAGAGTATTTGATGACACCTGCTTCCGGTCAGTATAACTTCCATCCATCCATTATCCAACCCGCTATATCCTTACTACAGGGTCATGGGGGTCTGCTGGAGCCAATCCCAGTCAACACAGGGTGCAAGGCAGGAAACAAACCCCGGGCAGGGCACCAGCCCACTGCAGTCAGTATAACTTAATTATTATTATATACTTATCTGGATGACACCTTGATCTGAGGGAACTTACAATATTTAAGATACCGTATACGAGGGTAAATCAAAAAGTAAAGATAATTTGAAAATTACGCAGTAACTACAACAGGTAGAAGCTGACACAATACAACACAATCGCGATGGCTTATGGGTAGTTCAAACACGTATAGCACAGCACGCTGCTGTTAGTTTAATTGAAGCCAAGGTCAAGTGAACATGGATGCTTCACTGCAGGATTGCATCATTAGTGAACAACACACTGTAATGAGATTTCTTTGAGGAGTGGAAGTGAAACCTGCAGAAATTCACTGAAGGATGTTGGCTTGTGCATATCAGAAAGCTGTTAAGATACCCATCTTACGCAAACTTTACGGTACAACAAATCATCAAGCACTATAATATGTGCAGATCCATAGCAGCTATCCAAATGTTTGCTGCACAAATGACAATATCTATCAGGACACAAACTAAGCCAAGAGGTTGAAGGAATGGCCCGTAGAGTTTAGAGGGCTAAAATATCTATCTATATCTATTATAATAAAAAAAAATCTTGGGAAGAGAGACAAGACATGACTTTCTCAGAGAGAAACTTTCACGTCCCGCGAGACAAGACTTTGTGTCAAGAGTTTTAACCACGCCTGGGTCCGGAAATAAAAGACAGAGTAGATAACAAAGTAGAACGTCATAAAAAATTCAAAAATGTTGGCATGACACACATGCAGAGCAGATTAGAGATAATGGAAGTACGAAAATTCGAAAGTCTCAAAAAAATGATAGTAAAGATCGCATTAGCGCAAACAAACGGAAATTATTACTTGGTGAAATAACGGAACAGAGAAAATAGATCAAATATATTGTTTGGATTTAAACTTTGGGTCGGAGACTTGTTGATCATCTAATTCGTGTTGCCATTAGACAAAAGTAGTGTTTCTTCACAATGTAGATGCGTATTTGCGAGAATTAAAAGATTTGTTATTTGGTAAAAGTGAAATCCCGCGACAGAAAATTTCAAGCCTCACAAGACAAGATTTCATGCAAAGAGATTTGGAAAAGTCCTGCCTACATCTAAAACATTTACAACCACAAACACGGTTCAATCATTTCTCATTTGTGTGAATGCTATTATCAGACACAGTTCCTGTAGAGAGAAAGAAACGATATTCACTCACGGGGAGTTATACGTTGCGTTGTCACGATGTAATTACAAACATGGAATCAAAATTCAATGCGATACTGACGAAAAGGTAAAAGCGAAAAGAGATTGAATATATGGACATAGGTGATATGGCAGAAGCATGTAGATATTATTTAAACAGAGACTTTTAGATCAACTAAGTTGTGATGCCATCAGGGAAAAGTTGTGTTTCTTCCCAATTAAGAGGCCTATCCGCGACAATTAAAAGTTTTCTTGTTTGGTGAAAGTGAAATCCACATACATGTGCGGCAGAGACGCAAAGTTGCTGGCGCATAGCACAGGCAGGGGAGTTGGCAAGTGAAGCAAGCAAGGGACAAAGCCCCCTA